>CM076412.1:3480824-3629329 GCA_038363315.1 Mugilogobius chulae
TGAGGCTGCCGTGTCAGTAACGAGATAAAGCTTTACACTTCATCAGACATCGGAAAACGACCACGTCAATAGACAATAATGACCGCTACTCACGTCAATAATCACGAGAGAGAGAGAGAGCGGAGAAGAGAGATAGGGCCCAGAGAGAAAGAGCGAGAGAGGTTAGGAGAAGAGAGAAAGAGGAGAGAGGATAGGAAAAGAAAAGGGAGGGAGAAAGAGAGAGAGAGAACAGGAGAAGAGAGAGAAAGATAGGGAGAGGATAGAGAAGAGAGAGAGGATAGGAGAAGAGAGAGGAGAAGAGGGAGAGAGAGAGGGGGGATGAGAGAAGAGAGAGAGAGAGGAGAGAGAGGATAGGAAAAAAGGGAGGGAGAAAGAGAGAGAAAGATATGGAGAGGATAGGAGAAGAAAGAGGAGAAGAGGGAGAGAGAGAGAGGATAGGGCAAGAGAGAAAGAGCGAGAGAGGTTAGGAGAAGAGAGAAAGTGGAGAGAGGATAGGAAAAAGGGAGGGAGAAAGAGAGAGAACAGGAGAAGAGAGAGAAAGATAGAGAGAGGATAGAGAAGAGAGAGAGGATAGGAGAAGAAAGAGGAGAAGAGGGAGAGAAAGGGGGGATGAGAGAAGAGAGAGAGGATAGGAGAAGAGTGAGAGAGAGAGAGAAAGAGGTAGATGGGGCAAAGAGAAAACAGGGAAGGAGGAAAAGTGGGGGAGGAGGAAGGACACAGTGAGAGAAGAAGGGAAGAGAGATTGAGGGGGAGAGAGAGAGTGAAAGATGGATAAAAAGTGAGTGAGAGGAGAGAGAGAGAGAGAGAGAGAAGGTAAAGACAAAGTGACAGATGAAGAGATCAGAGGCAGAGAGGTAAAGAGAGAGAGAGCAGAGAGAAAGGAAAGAGAGAATAGAGGAGATGGAAAGAGAAAGGAAGTATGTAAAAATAGAAACGGGGGATAGAAAAGGACAGATAAAAGATGTGAGGAGAGAAAGAATAGAGAGTGAGAGAGCAAGCAACTAAAGTGAGAGAGTGGTAAAGAAGAATAGAGAGAGGAAGAAGGAGAGAAGATGAGGAGGTAAAGAGAGAGAGGGGATAAGCGGAGACAGTAGAGAAGAGAGTGTGAGCAAAGAGAGGAGAGAGAGAGAGGAAGAATGAAAAAGATATGGGGAGAGTAAGAGAGAGGACAGAAGAGAGGAGGAGAGAGGGAGAATGAAAGAGAGCGAGAGAAAGGGAGAGAGAAGAGAAAATTAGAGGGAAAAAAATTGAAAAGAAAGAGAGGGAGAGGTGAGAGGAATTATTACATTTTGTGAATTTTGAGAGAGAGAAAATATAGGAGAGAGAGACAGTAGAGGAGGGAGGAGATGAAAGAGAGGAAAGTAAAGAAAACAAGAGAGAGAAAAAAAGAAAAGGAGAGAAGAAGAGTTAGAGGAGAGGGAAAGATAGGAAAGAAAGGAAGGAAAGAGAGAAGGATAGGGGGGAATTAGAGATGAAGATATACACAGTGGAGAGCAAGAGGGAGGAGTGGAAGAAAAGAGGAATGATAGAAAAAAGAAGAACAAGAGAGAGAAGGAAAAGAGAGAGGAGACAAAGAAAGTTGAAGGACACAAGAGAGGGCCAGCGGAGAGGAAAGGCGAAGAAAGAGAGGACGGTATAGGAGGAGAGAATGACTAAGCAAGAGAGAAAGAAAAGAAGAAAAAAAGTTGAAAGAGAGAGGGAGGAGCAAGGAAGAGCGAGAGGAGGAGAGAATATGAATGGAACAGAGGAGAAGTAGATAGGAGAAGGGAAGAGATAGAGTAACAGTATAGGGAGGAAAGAGGGATCAGGAGAGGAAGAAAAAGACAGATGGAGAAAAGAAAAATGAAAGGGGCAGAAGAGGAAGAAGGAAGAGAAGTAAAGAAAGAAAGAAAGGGAGGGAGAGAAAATCTATGTGTTGTATCTAACCTTAAACACATTTGAACCACTGTGAATGCAGCAGAAGAAAACCCTCCTCCTCCGCCAGGCTAACGACTCTGGCCGTCGCCGCAACAACGGGACACATCCTTAAACACAACTTTCTCCTTAAACGTCCTTGCTTTGTGCAATAAGACGCGGCCGCCGCTTGAATATTTTACCGCTCGTTGCGTCACTTTCTTTCACTCGACTTTGAAGAGCTATGAATTTTTCACACGAATCGTCCGAAAAGCAGCACTTTTCCTTTTCCTCCTCCTCCAGAACAAAGCCCAGGGTTAGAGCGCTTAATCTGACCCAGGGATTGTTTGTGAGTCATTTTGGCTTCGGCTACATTCAGACTAGTTTTTATTCACGACGCTGTTACTGTGGTGTTAATTATATTCTAGTTTGTTCATGTTTTAGATAAGGTTATTGTTGATTTTGCCTGTTGGATTGTTAGTGTGGATCATTAAGATCTTAGCTCAAAAGGGTCTGATCTGCTCCAAACAATTGTTCTGTTCTTCTATCTTTTATAATGTATCTTTTATTTGCTGGTTTGATCAGTTGTGAACCAAACAAGCTGCACTGTGTCACTTTCTGTGGATGAAAAGTCAACTGCACCATTCAGTAGAAATAGACAAGAAAAAACATATTTTGGAACATTCTGAAAGTGGCTAAATATGTTTTATGCCAATGTTTCCATCATCTAGGCCAGGACGCAGAGACCTACCCCTGCCAGTCAGACAAGACTGAGGTTATCATCTTTGGCCCACAGAAACAAAGAGAAAGTGTCAGCAGTTACCTTCAGTCTCTCTCTCTGAAACCTTCAAGTCAAGTTAGAAATCTGGGGGTAATAATGGACTCAGACTTGAACTTTAACAGCCACATTAAGTCAATAACATCAGCAGCTTTCTACAATCTAAAAAACATTGCCAAAATCAAAAGTATTGTGTCAAAGCCTGACCTGGAGAGACTTATCCATGCATTTGTCTCCAGTAGGTTAGACTATTGTAACGACCTGCTCACCAGCCTATCCAAACGAGCTGTAAAACAGCTGCAGTACATCCAGAACGCTGCTGCTCGAGTCCTGACCAGAACCAGGAAGTACGATCACATTAGTCCTGTGCTTAGGTCTTTGCACTGGCAAAGAGTCTAGAGAATAGACTTTAAAACAGCTCTGCTTGTGTTTAAGTCTCTCCATGGACTAGCACCAAAGTACATCTCTGACATGTTAGTGCGTTATGAACCATCTCGCACTCTGAGGACCTCAGGGACCGGCCTCCTGCTGGTGTCCAGAGTCAGGACTAAACATGGAGAATCAGCGTTTCAGTTTTATGCAGCTAAGATCTGGAACAGTCTTCCAGAAGATGTAAGACAGGCTTCTACTGTGACAATGTTTAAATCTCGGCTCAAAACATTTCTTTTTGTCTGTGTATATGACTGAAATACTTTGCCTGCACTCTTTATTTCTTTACTTCTTTTACAGTAAATTTTATGCTGATTATTTATATGTTTTTAATCATTTTGTATTGTAATTGTGATGCATTTTCCTGCCTTGTAAAGCACTTTGAATTGCTTTGTGTATGAATTGTGCTATACAAATAAATTTGCCTTGCCTTGCCTTGCCTAGTGTGAGTTTTGTGCAAGTTGGAACTCGCTTGATTATCACAAGACTTAGAAAATGCTTAAAACCAATGTGCCCTCTGACCGGGACTTTCAAGTCATAATACGAACATAATGTATGAGGCTTTGGGTAAATATGGACCACAGTGGACTGGAGCTGGTGTACAATTGCCTGACCAGTCCTTCCCTCCTACATTCTGTTACATTCTGTTTGATGCATAAGGGTCTGAAACCGGAGCTCGGCCAATCATTTCTCCGTCCAATGTTAGGATGATCCAATCAAGCACGGCCATTCTGACACGTGACACTAAACAGTCGGAAGTTGCTTTCAAGCCCCATTTCAAAACATTCAAGATGGCGAACGTAGCTGATTCAACTCATGCTTCGGTTTTGAACAATTAATGTATCAACTCCTTGAAACCTGAGCAGCAAACCGTGTTGAGACGCTTCAGACTGAAAAAATTCTTGCACTACATGTTTATGAAAACATCCGTTTTAGCGTGTCGCTGTTTTGGTGGAATTTCCGGGTTTTCTGTGATTGGTTGCCCCTCCCCCTGCCCTCGAAATTGAAACCCGGCACTTGATCCCAGACCCTCATAGTTTGTAAAGTGTCTGTCAAAGCGTGTAGGAACTGGCTGGTCAGGCAAGGTGTACAAGGCACTTCGTTAGAAACTCAAAAGTGTCCCGAACCAAACGCGCCTCACAGTGTATAGGAAATGTAAGGATTAAAGTGAGACTCATCCATACATAGTTACAGAGGTTGTAGACAAGCTCATCTTGGCAAGGCTCTGTGGATGAGATCTGTCCTGTCTCAAGTCTGGATGTTGTGAGACTATTATGCTGACTGGGACAGTGCCGCTGGAGTGGCAGACTGAGGGAATGGTTCCTATGTTCAAGAAGAAGGCCTGGAGGGTGTGTTCCACTTCCAGAGGGATCACACTTCGTAGCCTCCTCTATCAGGTCTACTAAAGCTCTTTGAGAAAAGAATCCAACCAATAATCAAACCTGGGATTCAGGAGGAGCTGTGTGATTTTGGTCCCGGTCATGGAACACTGAACAATGGATCTATTATTTTATCTGGATAGGACATTGCTGCATGCAGCCACTGTAAATCAGCCCCAGTGATCGCTCCATTGGTTCTGCAGTGAGAAAATCCCTCTATAGGCTAGAAAGACTTTAAAAACTCAGATTTTGTGGGCAAATCTTACCTAGTTTTCACATCATAAACTTTTTTTCTGTTTCAAAAGGTTTTATTTTGTATAAAATGGCTTTTAAGCTTTAGCTTTGGCTACTGCTGCTTGCTCTGAGGCTCCCGCTCTGATGGTCAGAACGGTCACGTGTGAGCTTTCAGCGCAACTTTCAGCTGGTCCTCCCTCCCCGCTATCCGAGATTCGCATCTCTATGACACGGCGTCCTGGGTGAGTGGTGCAGACGCTTCAAGCTTTCTTAGAAATCTTATCACTTTGACCTCGAACATTCACAATCACAGACATGGATGCTCAGTTGTTGGGTACAACAACTGAGCAAATCGTTTCCTATATCCTGTTATAGTACCCCACATGCAAAAAAGTCTTTCTAAGATCTATACTTGGGCCATGATGGCTTACGAATGGTCAAGTGGAGCAGAGAATTGAGACCGCTCATACTTAGTGAGAATATCCTACATTGGCCGGAGCTTTGCAATCTGAATCTCAACTCGTACCAGTCTTCATCAAGTGGCTTCGAGGTGGGTCAGAAGGAGTTGATATAGATGCAGTAATCGCACGAGCAAAAGTGTGTTTTGTTGTAGATCTGGTATTAATAGCACTTGGATATATCCAGATGGTTTCCTTATAGTGCAACTGTTCAATAAAACTGGGATACTTCGAGCTCCGTAGCATCAGCTCCGATGTACCTCGGGAGCACTGGAGAGATTGCTAGTTCATATGCATTTGGAGACCTGTGATTCCAGTGCATGTTGGAATTCCCCAGGGCTGCGTTGTGTCACTCGCTTGCATTCAGTAGGTTTGAGGTAAAGAACTGGTCTATTCAATCTGGTCAGTTTTTGATAAAGTATCTTTCAGAATATAGTGCACGGTCAGGGACCAAGAAAGGTGTTCCTTAAGCTTTGGAGCTCTTCTATATTCTTTCATTGTCTTCCGCCTCGATCTTGCAGATTATGTCATTAGTTGTGAGGCATAAAAATATCATTCCCTACATCTCAATTCGTATGGTTCTACGTGCATGTAAATGAGTTTTCTCTGCAAGAGTGTGAGGAACCAACTGAGGTTCTCTTTGTCTTTCCTAGACCAGAGCCTGGTGAGTTGGTCATGCCTAGACAGAGATAGACCCAGGTCACACTGGAAGGACTTTTTACATCGACAGAGACTGCGCCTGGGAAGGGAAGAATCAGATTTCATACAAGGAAATCTGGAGTAATCATTTGTGTGTGGGATAGTAAAAAGTCCGACACTTGGGTCTCGCTGCTACCCTACTTGCTAGCTTGACTAAAACGCAGAAGAAAATAATGGAAGACAAAAACGCATGAGAACGTGGAGCCAATGAGTTAGTAGACACATGGCCCGACGCCTTGGTTAAACAAAAATTAGCAAGCGCATGTTTATACATAAGTATATCAGATAATATTAGTTAATCCCTGAGATCGAGAATAATAATGAATCCAGCTTCAATTTAGTGGTATCACGTACAACAGACCATAGCTATTATTAATTCTTATATTCTGCACCTTACGTTGTGTTCATTTACCAGATGAGTTAAGAACTATCAGTGCCTGAGGGCTTTCAGACACACTACTGAACAACATATAGGGACTTGATGTGTCGAGCATAGTTACTGATATTTGACCATCAGGATACAGCTCTCATTGTGCTATAAAAGGTTCGATTTGACCTAACCGTGTGTACCGGAGATACCGCTGCGTATTATGGCAGAGTGCTGGATGGATCCTCACTGCCTCTCCTCCCTCTCCCTCGCACCTCTATCACACTAACAGAACGATTAGCATTTGTGGGTCCGGGCAGTAGGAAAGGACTGCTTTAGGCTCAGACTAGAACATATGATAAAGTAACATAACGGCATTTATTTCTCACCTTGCCCCACCGCAGCGTTACTAGTACCGGCTCTTCCTATCAGGAGCGCAGAGATGCAGCTATGCTGATGCGTGACAGCCGCAGATCAGACAGATAAAAGAAATTTTAGAAGTTATGAGCCGGAGGTATGGAACTGGGTAATAATTCGATATATACAACTGTTATTGAAAACCACTGCAATGTCTAAAGTTGTTATTAGTAGCAGGCCGTTGTTTTGAGTTGTGCGCTGCAAAAGCAGAGAGTCAGGCAAGGATTCAGCGAGTTTGTAAAGTATGCTGGTGTTTGTGCTTTTAGGCAAGGCACTTCTTCTACCAGCAGTTAAAGTGTGGTTAACGTTCTACTGTGTCTGAGCTGTGGTGAGTCACTTGAGTTTAAGTCACAGACATAATTTTGCTTTGGAATTTGGAGATCAAGACCAAGCGCAATAGAAGTACCAAGTCTCAAGTTCACAAAGCTCCAAATCCATATTGAGTCTCAAGTCTTAATCTATTTTATCAACAGAATAGTGACCTAAAGGTGCCATAACATCACTAATGTGGTTGTCAGTTATAATATATTAAAATTATGTAAAAAAAAAAATGAGTAAGGCCTTTATAACATTCATGAGCTTTATCTCTTCACTCTCTTTCTCATGGCTATTCTTCGCACTTGCACGTCCGATTTTCACAAATTCAGTCCTCTCGTTCTAAGCAAGTAGTATGCTATCGATTATACAAACTTATCCTGCTATGCTCTCTCTCTTTTCACTTTCCTCTCTCCCTCTCTCAGTCTCTACGGACTCTTATTTATTCAGATTTAATATCATCCGATTTATCTTTACTCACACTATCTGCTCTATGTCCTATTAAGTTCTCTATCCCTCTTTCTCCTCTCCCCCTCTTTCCTCTCTCTTTCTCCGAGTTCCCTCAACTGCTGTCCTCTTTCTGCGCTCCTACAGTTTTCACTCTTTCGCTCTCTCCCTTCCCTCTCTCTCTATTCTTCTACATCCTATTTTCCTAACTCTGACTTTCATTCCCCATAGCTTTGTTTGTGACGTCTCTAAAAACTCAGCAGAACCCCCACCTCTCTTACCTCGCCACTCACCAGCCAACTCTCTTTCACACTCTCATCTATTCCCCACTAGAGGACTTTTCCTCTCTGCACCTCTCTCCTCATACTAATCTTACTACTTGTTCTCAACAACTCTCACCATTCCCTCACTCATTATCCATTCACCTCCATACTGTCACTCTACCATCACTCCCTCTCTCTTACACGCCTCCTCTGCTCTCGCTCCCACTTCTCACTCGTCTCTCTCCCTCTACCTGTCTCCTGACATTTTCACCAGTCATTTCTCTGGGACACTCTCTATCATCCTTCTCTCTCTCTTCTTTCTCTAAGCTCTCTCTCTTACCGCCTCAATCAGGTTTAAAAAATTTCGCTATTGATCTAATACCAATATTAATTATCTTACATAAACTAATTCAAAACAATACACATACCTCACATCTTCTCATCTTCTCATACTCTATCTATTTCATCCTAGATCTAAATAATCATTAACTCATACTCTCTTCATTACTAGGCTCTCAAATTATTCATAACTTTCACCATTCTACTTCCTATCTCATGAGACACATGAGAAGATGAAGAGTTAGTCCAGTATTAATGAGGATATTCAGGAATCATCGTCATAAATGGTGCAAGCGATGTGATATACTATGAATGAGCAGACAGCAGAAGCTGCTTTCACAGAGGCATAAAACACAGACAACAAAACTATTAAAACACAAACGATTTTACAAGATACAGACAAGCACTTCTCATCTCACGAGAGAGTCCAAAATAATATCTGTTCACCAGCTGTTTTTGTGTTCGCCACTGTCGAGAGAGGAGATAGGATAAATTTGTGTAGTTATATTCAGGTCGCTTCGCAAGAGACAACAAATTTGAAGCCTGAATGTATTTTCCACCAGATAGAGGAAAGGCAGAAAAGCTTTCGATCTTTTTTCACAAGCAGTGGTTTTCTTGTTCTTAGGTTATTTATGCTCATCAATCCCAGGTCGTAAAACACAATTGAGGAATCTAAGAAATTTAGAGACATATTCTATGAGTCACAGTTACCAGTTCATATTTTGAGCTAGATATAATTAACACAATCAAACGACTGTATTGACAAGGAGGTGAGCACGTATAGTTAGGCATGTGAACTTTGACTCTGTGATGCTCGTAATCTAGGCCGAGAGTGTGAAGGTTTTTAACGTCATCTCATTATCATTATAGCTGCCAAAGAAAGAGTCACTCCAGATAGTAGACAGATCTCTTTCACAAGTAGTAAAAAACTCGTGGATATCAGTGTTTCCGAAGAGGTCCAAGTATGTACGTTATTCGACTCGACATCATAAACTGATCTAATTGTTGACTAGAATAGACCGAGAAGTCATTTTCAATCTGATGGATGATACCAGTTATGAGAAACTGAGAGGAGATCGCTGGCTAACGTAATTTTAATAGAGCTAAGTAGTAAGCCGCGCCCCCCTGGGAGCAGCGAGAGAGAGCCGACGACCCAAACCTGTTCTATGTGTGAGATATACCTGTTCATAAAAATCTGGGTTTGGTAACGCGCCTGAGCTTCACACGTATACCATTAGAATTCGTTTTCTACCGAGTTCACAGTGTTTACGTCTGCTCCTCCCTTCTTAATTGTCTCGGTACTGTGTCCTATTTTTCCTGGTTGTTACTCGACTAATTCTTGCAACTCTCACACATCACCTAGTGTGTCTCCTGTTGATGAGGTATACCGCCTAGAAAACTTACATTGAGAGGTGATAGAAGAAGTACACTATTGCCATGATCCAGATACTATGAGCTCCTCACGCTTGTGGTGGTAATATCCAAGTGGGGCTTTAGACATAAACCAGGGCAGAGCGTAAAGGCCGAGCCCAGAAGAAACATGTGGAGAGACATAGGAGACGAGTATATACGCAGATATGTAAGGTAATAAGAATGGAGGGTTTCTTCGATTCCCTCTATTGGAGGGTCTGTCTGAAGAGAAAGCCTATAACACGAGAGAATTTAAAAATACAATGTAATGATTTGGTTAATACTTTAACACCTTGTCATCGGACAATTAATTTTACTAACAAAGTGGTAAGTCTATCATATCCTAAAGTACAAAGTTAAGGATGCCTACAGAGCAACGACAGAGGGAGACTGCGTAGTGATAATAATAATTATCTGTTGGCAAGCTCGCAAGATAGAGCTGCCACCGACGATACACTACTAATTTGAGGGAAATGCAAACAGCCACTTCACAAAAGACTTTACCAACACAGAAGAGAAGCCACTAGTGGTCCCCAGTCAGCTGTACATCTGCATCTTAAAGCCACCAAGCATAAATTGAGGACAGTGAGGTTAAAATTCTTAGCAGGGAGGAAGGGATGGTTTGAAAGAGGTGTAAACGAAGCCATCTTTGTGAAAAAAGAAAACCCATCACTAAACAGGAATGGAGGCTTAAGATACAACCTACCTGGTGTGTATAGTAGCATTCTTACCCCTTGGTCTAAAGGGAAAGAAATGTAGATAGAGCACAGTCTCCAGGACTTATGTCTACAACAAGATCACCCAGTATGCTACTGTATCTTGTTCCACAGGTAGCCAGGGCAATTTACCAGTGAATTAGTTAGGGGAGCTTGAAACAGTCTAGGCAGGCCCAGTCAGAACAAAGGAAAGGAAGCTGAGAACAATGAAGAGGAAGCAGAGAACAATGAAGAGGAAGCAGAGAACAATAGAACAATAGAAACAGGGAACAATGGATAGGAAGCTAGGGCTTACCAAACCAGTTTTAGGAACAGGTTTCAGGAACAAGTTTGGGTGGGTTTAGCCCCTCCTAGGGGGAGGGCTTATCTTAGTATATAAATACAGCCAGTCTCAGTCTACTTCCATCAGATTGAAAATGACTTTCGGATGAGAGTCGAAACGTCTTGATCTTCGGAAACACTGTCCAGGATTGACTACTTTGAAGACTTCTACTATAGGCCTAGACTTGTTTTTTTTGTGGGTGGAGAAACCTCTGCAGACACTTAAGAGAATATGCAAACTCCATGAGTTGATTCCAGGACTTTCTTGGTAATCGCTGTCGCCCCGCGTCTCATATTTGTGACTATACTATATGTGATAGACCAGATGAGAGAGTTCGAAATTTGGGGGCGCTGTTTTTAGGGGGGTGGGGTTATTGCAAAGGTTGGGGAGAGGAGCGCGCTTAGCTCTGTTCGTGACAAAAGTCTAGATGCCTGCATCACATCAAGAGGCATTGAACAGTCTTATCGTGTAAACCCGTCTCATGTTGGCTGAATAATAACCAAAAACACCCGATGAACTAATAGATCTGCAGATTCAATCAGGAAATTACTGCGATGAAACAAACACATTTCTGTTAAGTTCTTTTAGAGTGTCATGACAAAAGTGTCTGATTTTAGTATACCACGAGGTGAAGTGGGAACTCCACTGTGAAGGAACGTGTAGGGGCCAAACACACCGCACAAGGATTTTGAAGCGGAACGGCAACTTCGCGCAGGCAGGTGCCAGGCTCGTTTTACCTACTTCTGTGGGTCACACAGCACGCCAAAGCGCCGAGCAGCTGCATGGCCAGAGGCTGCTCGTCATCCCAAAACACGCTTCAACCGTATTTTTCCCGCTCGAGCTCGTGCAGTGAAGCGGTTTTCAATCAAATTGCACAGAAAATATGTCTGTACTGATGCATTTTAAAGACCCTAGCAGCACTTCAGTCTTACACACTGTTGGGGGCGTAGTGTGGATGTATGTAGCCTGGCGTAATGACGCAGCACAGAACCTGCGAGGTGTCAGTCGGGGCTGGGATGAGTTTCGGGACATGTGGGTGAAATTCTGGACTGTCCTATTTAAATTATACAGAATTATTTATGAAAATCTAACCAAGTTGTAAAAAAAATATGTGGTGTAATCAGTATGATACAAAGACTTGGAACTAAAAGCAGTGGACTTGTCTGTTTGACCTGGACTTGAGGTCAAAGACTTGAGACTTACTTTAGACTTTTAAAACTCTGACTTAGTCTGACTTCTGCAGAGATGAATCAGCGCTTGTTTTTTTTTTCTACAATATATTTCAATAGTTGTGCCTTAACAAAACAATAATAGAGTTTCCCGCGTTACTTCAGCCTGTTTTTGACGTTTTTTTTTTCCTTTCAAAGTGGTGTTTTTCAGCTTTCAGACTCATTACCGCCTGCACTTCAAAGCTTTCTGACCGTCTAAAGATCTGAATATTATTACGGATGTATTTTTAGACTTTGCTCTGGCTTCATCAAAGACCTGCCTCGTATTTATCGGCTGCGCTGCTCTTAAGAAACTACTTTCAAAGGCTACCACATATTTGTCTGTAATTGCATTAAACTCATCTGTTTTTTGTGCAGTGAATGAACAGAATGAGAAGAAGAATCATCATCACGTTGTATCTGACTTAGATGTCACGTTAAACAGCAGACAGACTGGATAAGTCAACTTTTACAGCTCAGACTATAAGGTGAGCAGCTAATGTTAGTGACTTTAAGGCTAACAGCTTTTAGTTACGAGTGTTTGTTTATTATCCCAGCTCAACAGTGCGCTTAAGCTGCTCTTTTATCGTTTATTTATTCAGTCGTGTTGTTTCCTTGGCGCTGTCTGCTTTGTTTCTTTGATTCTAGTGACCAATGTTCACTACTTTTCCAGATGCATTGTGGGACATTTTGAGTGCACTAGGTTTGGACCTGCTGGACTTTCTAGACACTACAAAATGCCACGACCCTTGAATAGTGCGCTATGTTTTTTTCTCTATAATAGACTTTGTTGTAGCAGAAACTGCACACACCCGAGGGGCGACAGGTGCGCAGGAACGGAGCAGATACTTGTAGGAAAAAAGTCCCGCACACTGTCTCACTTATTTTCTGCAAAAATATTTTATTTCATTACAGGAGGCAGGTTCTTCTGCTCCCTGCTATAAAAGCTCAAGCCCGGCCCACCCCAGACTCCCAGCCAATGCGAATAGAGCAGGTGCCTGTCCCGCCAAGGTGTGGGGACCACAATCGCGTTTTAAAGAGACGTGAAGCCTACAGACTTTAAGCCCACAAGGCCTTAATGATGAATTTCTATTAAATGTAATGTTGTAATCACTGACCGCCCTCTAGGCCTCTTCCCTCCCACTGAGGTATTTGTGAGTGGAACACGCTCATAAAACGCGTTTTTTTTTTATTGTTTATGCACTCTCTATGAAAATAATATGTTTCTTAATCTTACAATAACCTTTTTAATTATGTCATACATTTAGAATGTGTCAAAAATCATAAAAGATGTGTTTTTATTGTTATATGCAAAGATCCTTCAGTCACTTTGTGTTAATATTTTAAACTATTCTGATTGGCTGGGAGTCTGGGGTGGGCAGGGCTTGAGCTTTTATAGCAGGGGAGCAGAAAAGCCTGCCTCCTTTAAACCTGGATGGTCAGTTGACCGAAACGTTGTATGTAATGAAATACGATATTTTTGCAGAAAAAGAGTGAGACAGTCTATTATAGAGACTTGTAGATTTTCTCTCTATAATAGACTAATATCATTGTGCCACTTTAAGATTGAAATAAGGCAGCAAAAACACATTTTACACTGCTAAAAAAATCTATATGGAGTTTTTGCATGTTCTTCCTGTGTCAACTAAAAACATGTCCAATGTGCCCCCTCTCCGGGACCACAGATGGAAATTAGCTGTAAAAGCTAGAATCTCGGTCATTGTGCCTATAATGTAATTGTAAATTGTACTTAATAAACAATGCTTTACGTTACTGTAACAGATTGGGTTATGTTACATATTGTTTTATTGTTTATTTCGCTGCATTCAAGTGCATTTAAGGTTTAACAAACTAATTTTTAGCAACATAAGCCTTTATATTTTCATAGCCTTGTTATTTATCATGAAAAACTGTGGCTCCTCTTGTCAGTGCTCGGCTGCAGTGCATTCTGGGACTTGTAATTTAAATTGTTTTGTACCTTTATCAGGGAGCCAAAATCAGTAATAATCAGAATTCATCCACCAGACTTCCACAGAATCATTATGATCGACAGCAAATATATATCTGAATCTGTGAAAATGTCTCTAAATGTACACGTTCTGCCCTGATTTCCAGGTTCAGACTCTTCTTAATAAAACTCCGGAGCAGATGTTCCTTTGCTTTGGGCCGTGGTGATATTAACATTTGAAGATTCATTAAAAAGTTGATGAAAGTCTTGTCTTTCTGCTGGAGAGTGTCACATGTGTTTGAGGAGCTGTGCCTGTGAATACTGTCGTGTCATTACAGCAAATACATCAGCCCCCTTTCACAGTCACAGTGTTCAGTCTCAAGTGCTTTTATCGTTTACCATTTTACAGTTTTTAAGTCAGACTTCTGCAGGCAGGTTGATCCACTGCTTATGATGCTCTCATTTGAATCCCACATTAAACAAATATTGTGGGTTTGAGGGACTGAATTCTTTCACGTCAAAAGCATAGCACGTCTTCGCCCATCACTCTCCTTCCTGCTGCTGAAATTCTCATTATGCATTCATTACATCCAGAATAATACTACTGTAACAAAACTCTCAATAAACTGCAATATAGTGCAGTATCCAATTTCAATTTCTCCTCATCACCTTCATAGCCCTCCACCACCTGGCCCCACCCGACCTCACTGACCTGCTCCACCGCCACACTCCAGCGTCCTCCCTTCGCTCCTCAGACTCCAACCTCCTGCTCCTCCCTGCAGGACCAAACTCCGAACCTGGGGCAACAGAGCTTTCTCCATCGTTGCCCCCACCATATGGAACATGCTACCTCAACAACTCAGAGACTGCACCGACCTCACCACTTTCAAGAAAAATCTCAAGACCCATCTGGTCAAATCTGCTTTTAATGTTTGAATTACTCACCATTTAAGGCGGGCAGACACTGTGCGATGTTTTCAGTGGTGGATATGCAGCGCCTGCTCAGACTGTACGAGTGAATCTTTAGGGTCAAAGTTACAGCTCACGATTCATGTCCTCACACTACACAGCCGGATGGTCATTGTTACGGGCCCCGAGTTTGGCCCTTGTTTTGCTGTGTCTCCCGTTTTTTCTCTGTGTTCAGCCCGATCTCACAAGAAAGCGTACATATACCACGACATAACGCAACATGTAAATTGCGTATGATTAGCACGAGTTTAAGGCTCTTTTGCGTAATTATAGTACGCGTCACAGTCCCCGTTCATTTCAATGTGGTTGTTAAGAAGTGTTCTTATTCATGAAAATGAACAAAATCCTACATCTAATCTTAACCTGCCCCAAGCCCAACCCTAATGTTAACCATTTTAGTAACTTTTTGCCTGAACTTAACCGTTTCACCTGAAGAAAACGTCTCCACGTGGCTTCAACCAAAACTCGTGGCATTTTACGCTTTTTCATATCGTGCTAAATGTACGCCTTCTTGTGAGACCGTGTTTGCTGTGTTATGTGTGCATGTACAAATGGAAGAAGCTTCGTCATTGGGCGCTGGTTGACCACTCCCGGGATCCATCGATTGGCCCGCCTCGCTCCGGTCCTCCAATCCCGGTGCACACCTGATTGGGCGTTCCCCATAAGAGGCCTCGACCCGCTCCGCTTGTGGCGGCTGACCCTGGCTCCCTGCCAGCTCGCCCCGCCATGTGTCTCTTTTGTCTTTTGTTTGCTTAGTTTACACATTTTGTGCTAGCAATACATTTGTTTAGTTATTTTTCGTAGAGACACTCGTTAGTTATTATTATTACAAGCTTTGTTATTTAACTTTAGTTTGTAATTAGTTAGAGCATTTGATTTTTTTGGTTAATTCTTTATTTTTTTATGTTAACTAAGTTTTGTCTTCAATTTATTACTTTTATTTTCTGTCAAATTATAACCCAATTTTGGACAGCTTTTGTTACACCATTTTACCTCATTTTATCATTAAATAATTTTTCATTTTAGTAAACCTTTTTCCATCTGGTTATTTATTGTTACTTCCCCACCCCTGGTCGTAACAGTCATGATCTGAGTCTCACACTGTACGTCGACCCACGGCGCGTCATACTCCTGTATCTGGAAGCACAACAGAAAAGGTGGAGGAGAAGAAGAAGAATCTGAAAGTGGAGATGCCCCGTGTTTGTGCCCACTGCTTCTACAGAGCGATGTTTCCACAAGGAGCCACCACGATTCAAACAAGTTTGATTTTCTTGCGATCCTACGATTGTTGATCAGAAGCTGGTCGTGAGGTGTTAATCGCTTCTTGTTACCCCATGAACACTACACGACCCACAACTGAGCTGAAACATGGGTCCATCTCCAAAACTGTCGCACGAGTGAAAATCGTCCCAAAATAGGTCAGAAATCGACCAGTGCAGCCTGTCTTTATGTATTTTGTACACTTGTTGATCTGCCTCTGTCTATAAAGTGTCTTTAAGTGTCTTGAAAAGTGCTATATATAAAATGTATGATTATTACTACTACAGTCTCATTCATTTTCTACCGCTTAATCCCGTTAGGGGTCGCGGGTGACTGGAGCCTATCCAGTGACTTTGGGCCTTAGGCGGGGAACACCCTGGACAGTGGCCAACTCATCGCAGGGTTAGACAGACAAACATTCACTCTCTCATTCACTCACTAAGGGAAATTTACAGTGATGCCCAATTAACCTAAACATACATGTTTTTGGAGGTGGGAGGAAACCGGAGTACCCAGAAAAACCCACGGTGACACGGGGAGAACATGCAAACTCCACCCAGAGAGATCGTGACATGTTGATATGGTCCGACCCGGGAGTCGAACCCACGACCTCCTTATTGGGAAACCAGAGCTCTAACCACTTGGCTACCGTGCACCCCAGTCTTGAAATGTCCCAAAACAAAGTCTTATGTCAGATCCAAAATGATAAGCAACAAAGGACTAATTATCTATTAAATACATTAATCAAAGCGCTGTAACTAACTTGCCTTCAAAGTTGGCGTTTAGGCTGATTTTTTTTATGCTAACCACAAAATGGTTACTAATGTTTGAGTTGTTTTTTTAGACGTACGATTATTTACGGTCTGAATTAATGCCAAGGATAAAATCACAGAAGCTACATTTTTGTCTCTTCTTGTTAGAGTTAATGGAAGCTTCACTGCTGTAATGGCAGCAGTGAAGCTTCTTAATTTCAGTATGATTTGCCAATAGGTTACATTACTCTGTATGCAATGTATTTATTTATTTATTCTGTTTTAAGTGAAATTTTCTTATAATCAGTCAGAAAAGTTTTTTAAACCAGTGAAATAGTCAACAGTATTTATTTGTAAAAGGTACAAAATTCAGAAAATGATCCAATCTGAGTAAGCGATACTAAAATAATCCAAAATGACGAATGAGTCCAGGCCTGCGTCATAGATTCGTCTAAAAGTCGTAGAATGAGTGAGTGTGTTTGCCAGCTGTAGAAGAGTCTGTGGTGTGTGGGCCGCTGTCAGTGAAGTCCCTCTGTGTTCTGTAATCCGCGAGGATAATCCCATTGTCACGATCAGACTGTCGGGAGAGAAGAGAGAGAGGGAGGGAGGGAGAGAGAGAAGAGAGGGAGAGAGAGAAGGAAGGAGGAGGAGAGAGGGAGGAGAGAGGGGAAGGGAGGGAGAGAGGGAAAGAGGGGAGGGAGGGAGGGAAAGAGAGAGAGGGAGGGGAGAGAGAGAAGAGAGGGAGAGGGAGAAGGAAGGAGGAGGGGGGAGGGAGGGAGAGAGAGAGAGGGAGAAGGAGAGAGGGAGGGAGGGGAGAAAGAAAAGGAGGGAAAGAAGAGAAGAGGGAGAGAAGAAGGGAGAGAGAGAGGGAGGATAAAAGGAGGGAGAGAGGTGGAGAGAGGGAGGGAGAGGGGGAGAAAGGGTTTGAGAGAGATAGGAAGGGTATAAAAGAGACAAGAAGGAGGAGAGAAGAGAGAAGTGAAGGGGAGAGAAAGAGAGAGCGAGAAGAAGAAGGTAAAGAAGGGAGAGGGAAGATTGCGGGAAGAACAGAAAAGGAGGTAAGGGAGAGGTGAGAAGAGGTAAAAGGGAGAGATTGGGTAAAGAGGAGAGGGGGAGTGGATATGGGAGAGAAAAGAAAGGGTAAGGGAGGGAGAGCGAAACAGATAAAAAAGAGGGAGATGCGAGAGAGTAGGGAAAGAGATAAGTTGAGCGAATAAGGGAAAGAGAGGGGGAGAGAAGAGATGGGATAAAGAGAGAGTGTAAAGAGAAGGGAGAGGAAGAGAGAAGGGAGAGAGAAAGATGGGGGGAGAGACTGAAAGGAGAAGGGAGGAGCGAAAGAGGTAAGGGTAGGAAAAGGGAGAGAGAATGTAGTAAACAGAGAGAGAAAAGAGAAGGTAAGTGGGAGATGAGAGAGGAGAGTGTAAGGAAGAGGAAAGGGAGGCAGAGAGAGAGATATGAATGGAAGAAGAGAAAGAGCGGGGTAAAATTAGTCAGACACAGATTATCACGCAGGGAGGAGAGGTGTGATAATAAGCAAAAGAGACTCAATGGAGGGGGGGAAGAGCAAGTAAAGTAGAGATAATGTATATGAAGAATTTAAATAGGTGATTTGACCTGGGAGATGAGAGAAGAGAATTTTGCTGGCCGGACGAGGGCAGATAGGTAAAGAAAGAAAAGAAGTTGTGTGGAGGGGATGGGAGGGTGGAGCAGAGAAAGAAGGAGTCAGTGTGCAGAGAGAGACTGTACAGAGAAAAGTTAGATGAGAAGGAAAGACGTCATGGAACGAATGCACATAGCGTACTCAACAATGTTGTATACGGATAAGAGCAGAAGTGAGTATAGTAAAAAAATATTATTTTTCTTTGTTATTAAGCCCCGTGCGGACGCGTGTCAGTAGGAGAAGGTTGTGAATCCTTAAGGCACGGAAGTCGTAGCATCGTTGGATTAACATAGTCTGACTCACATCTCATACTATTCAGCCACAGAGCACAAAAATCAGTGTAAGCGCATAGTTATCTGGGAGAAAAAAATCAAATTAAATGAGCCAGAGTCAGGATAACGTGGACAGAATCGGGACTAAACGTGAACAGAGTCGGGACATCTACTTGGAAACGTGGACCAGGAGTCGGTGACAACGTGAGACCAGAGTCGGGACCAAAACTTAAACGTAGAACCAGAGTGGCGACTAACCAAGTCCTCTGGCTGACTAAACGTGGACCACATCTCAAGGCTACAGAGTCATTCAGACTAAACACAGAGCACGGACCAAAATCGTGGAAGAGTGTAAGACCAGAGCATAGTGGACCAAGAGTCAGGACTAAACGTGGACCAGGAGACTAAAAAATCAAACTAACGTAAATCAGGACGTGGACCAGAGTCAGGACTAAACGTGGAGTCAGAACCAGAGTCAGGACTAAGCGTGGACCAGAGTCAGGACCAGAGTCGGACAAGACGTCAGGACTAAACGTGGACCAGAGTCGGACGTGGACCAGAGTGGACCAGAGTCAGGACTAAACGTGGACCAGAGTCGGACTAAGGACGTGGACTAAACGTGGACAGAGTCAGGAGTGGACAGAGTCAGGACTAAACGTGGACCAGAGTCAGGACTAAACGTGGACCAGAGTCAAGGACTAAACGGACCAGAGGACTAAACGTGGACCAGAGTCAGGACTAAACGTGGACCAGAGTCAGACTAAACGTGGACCAGAGTCAGGACTAAACGTGGACCAGAGTCAGGACTAAACGTGGACCAGAGTCAGGACTAAACGGACCAGAGTCAGGACTAAACGTGGACCAGAGTCAGGACTAAACGTGGACCAGAGTCAGGACTAAACGTGGACCAGAGTCAGGACTAAACGTGGACCAGAGTCAGGACTAAACGTGGACCAGAGTGAACTAAACGTGGACCAGAGTCAGGACTAAGACGTGGACCAGAGTCAGGACTAAACGTGGACCAGAGTCAGGACTAAAACTGGACCAGAGTCAGGACCAGAGTCAGGACTAAACGGGACCAGAGTCAGGACTAAACGTGGACCAGAGTCAAGGACTAAACGTGGACCAGAGTCAAGACTAAACGCGGACCAAGTCAGTCAGGAGGGGCTAATACCAAGCCGGTACCGTGGACGAGTCGCTCGTGAGGAGTCGGGACTTAAACGTGGACCAGAGTCAGGACTAAACACATCACCTTTGTCACTGATTTTTTACAAAAAACAATAGTCATGAAGCTTAAATGAACAGAAATAGCTTGTCGTGTTAAATTAAAGGACAAATATGCATTTTTTGTGTTGTTTTCTTCCTTTAAATCTGTTCTGAAGCACCTCCACTTTGGAATCTGATGCACCAGAACCAATAAAAAAAGTCTAGTAAAGTCACACATGTGTTGTGTGTGTTTTCCACATCAAGAATTGAGTTAGAGTTCTATCTGCTTACTCTAAAGAAGATTACAGAGGTTCTGCAATCAAACCAATCTTGCCTGATCTGCTCATCCTGCAGAAATGCTCAAAACTAGGCTTGGTCGACAAAAGATGTGTTTTCTCGGCCGAATAATCGACAAAAAACAAGGCATAAAAAGGTCTGAGGCTAAGAAGTATTTTTTGTTCGAACCCTATATTTGACCCAAACTAAAAATTAAATGCAGAAACAAAAATGTATAATGCAGATTAATAATTTGGTCCAACTCTTCAACTACAAAGTAAATCTATTTTGTAGTAATCTAACAAAAGAAATTAGTTGACTTATTAAAACACGGTCGACTAAGACGCCATCGATCGATTAATCGACTAGAAGACTGCAACTCTACTCAAAACAAGTCTGGATGATTTACACTTAAAAATAATGCAGATCACACAAACAAAACTCCAGCAATGTTTTCCATAAAGAAGCAGCTCTACAATAAGATTAAAAACTACAAATTACAGATTTCTTCAGTATTAGTTGTACAGATAAATGAGCCGATGACAACCTTTTACTCGAGCAGATCACTTCTCGTCTTCAAAGTCTTCGTACAATGTCGTCTCTTCAACACTTCGTTGTCACTCACACTGGTCTGTTAATGTGAGGCAGGTTGTGGGAAAAGATCCAAAAAAGCACAAATACTATACGGTAAGTCCAACATTGTTCAGAAGTACTGCTTCATTGTTGTTTGTGACACAGATCAGGCAGAGACAAATGGAGGATCTGGTTGTTTCTTTGAGCTTCCTGTGTGTGATTCTGTCCCACAGCGCCTCTACAGGTGAGGAGCAGATGTGTTTTCTACTGCACTGGTTCGGTTGGTAAAAGTGTTTAGCAAACAGAACTGAGTCAGTTTAGAACTGGGGTGTCAAACTCAACATGGAGCTGGAGCCAAGTTGATTGAAGTCAGAGTTGATGGAGGGTTGCATTTTAAATGTAGGCCTACTGCCTACGAAATAATCAAATATGTCAAGTGTGTCCATATTTGTATTGACATTACATCTTTTGAATTGTATTCTATTGTGCAGTGTCCACATTTGTGAAGACATTGTATGCATTTTGCTGCATCAACTGTATATTTTAGAAATGTTGTTTCCATAGGCCCCAAGGGCTTCATAGGTAAGAGCTAGGCTGCAGTGTATTATGGGACCTGTAGTTCAAACTGTTACAAGATTTTATCAGAGGGCCACTATAAATAATAATCAGAAATGATCTTGGGGGCCACATGAAATCATCTCAGAGGCCACATGTTTTGACGCCCCTGGTTTAGAACAAGAGACAAAGTTGCAAACGTTGGTTTCCAAATCTGGTTCAGTTTGTATTGTGAATGCATCCTACATCTGTGTTTGTCTGTACAAATGACTGAAAAGTTTTTATATGCACTTGTTTTTTGTTTGTTTTTTTTAAGTAAATGTTATGATGATTATATTTATATTTTTGTTTTGTTCTATATTATGATTTTGATGTATATTTTTTTGCTTTGTAAGGCACTTTGTATTGCTTTGTGTGTGAATTGTGCTGTACTATTTATACATTTGCCTTGTCTTATGTCTGCAGATTTATTAATGATGATTAATGACGATTCTGCTAATTCTTATTGAAGTCACATAAAATAATAATGCATTGGATTTTTATATAGCGCTTTTCAAGACACACCAAAGATGCTCACATTCTGCATTATTCATTCATCTCACACTGGGGTAGTGGTAAGCTATTAATTGTAGTCCACAGCTGCCTGCAGGCAGACGGAACAGCCAGGCTGCTATTTTGTGCCATGCCCCTTTCGACCACCACCAACCAATCATACACACACCAGATCATACGCAAAGTTGACCAAAGTTTCAGGCTTTATTATGTCTCATCACACAGTCTTAAGTGAGAAAGAAGCTTCTGGGCAGTGATCAGCGCTGGAGAAGACGGAGGTGAGAACCCACCACAGGTTTAGATGTTCATCATGTCTGTCTTATGACAGCGTTCTCTTCCGTCTTTGTCTCTTACAGATACTTGTCTGATGTAGAATTCAATTCAATTTATGATTGTTATGCCAAAAATCACAACAACAGTCATCTCAATGGACTTCACAAGAACAGTGGGAGGCGAGGAGGAATCCAAACGGGGAGGAAACCAGGTCCCGAAGACCAGGCCTCGACATCGGAACAGCAACAAATCCAAAAAGCAGACACACCTCCCAAACAAGAAAAACAAGACCAAAAAGAGTTAAAAAAAAGGGTAGATAAAACACAATAAGAAAGCTAAACAAGACTTAGGAAGAAAAAGCGAACAAAACAAGGTAATAATAATAATAAGTCACTAGTAATAGAGAAATAAAAGAATAGAAGATAATAGAAGATTCTGTTTTCTTCAGAATTTAAAACATTATTTGGAGAGGATACCCACATTCAAGAATAATGGAGAACATACTGCACATGCAGACAGGGGGCGTAGCACCAAATTCGGGGCCCCAGGTACAGTCTTTTGTTGATGGCCCCTGATACATAATCCTGTGTTTAAGTTATTTAGTCTGCTCTTATTGGCTTTATATGAGTGAAGGAGCTCTCTGATATCACCAATAATTACATGTAGACGAACAATCTATCTCACAAACAAAAATTACCTGCTTTTGGGGCCCCTTTCTGCCACGGGCCCCGAAGAAAACTAGCACCATTTACCCCCCCAGTTCAACACCCCTGCATAACAGAATACTAAACAGGAACAAATCTAAGTGAGATCGTGTCTAGAGCGACAAAAGGACAAAGACGCATCACTTGCTGCCTCGTGTCAAGGTTCAACGCTAAATATGGACGAGTCAGGGGTCGCCCGCGCGCTGAGGATTCTGGGTAAGAGGCCAATTTGCCTCTCCTCGCTCTCTCTCTCTCTCTACATCCATCCTCTGTTCATCCTGAGCTCTGAGCACCACTCTATCCATCAAACTCTCTCTCTCTCCGCCTCTCTTCTCTCATTTCCGTTGAACTCCACTGTGTTTTTATGCATCCCTCTCGTTTCCTCTTCTTTCTCTCCCTCTTCTCTTCATTTACTGCAAACAATCACTGTATCCATCATTCTCTTTCCCCGTCTGTTTCTTTTTCTCTTTCTCTCTCTCTCTCTTTAACTCTCACAATGTAATATTCATCTGAGACAGTGTCCTTCATGTCTGCTCTCCTCTCTTTTTCCTCCCTCTCTTTTCATTCACTGCTGTCTCTTTCACTCTTTCCTCCTACCTTCTCTCTCTCCCCTCCCTCGTTCTCTCCCTGTCTCTCCTCTCCTAAGCGTCTCATGCTCTCCTCTCTCCTCTCAACTGCAACCACCACTGTATCCATCATGTCTCTCCTTCTCAAACCTCTCCACCTCTACCTCCGCCTGTCTCTCTCTCTCTCCTTCTCCCTCACCCTTCTGCTCTCCCCACATGCCCTTTCTTTCTCCCTCCTCCTCCTCTCATTCATCATTCCTTCTGAGCAACTGGTATCCATCATGTCTCTCTCTTCCTTCTCTTCTCCCTTCTCTAATCCCCCTCCCTGTCTCTCTCTCTCTCTCTCTCTCATGTTCTTCTGTGCACTGTTCCCTCTCTCCATTCATAGCGCTGGTATCCATCATCTCTCTCCTCACTCTTTTCCCTCTCTCTCCCTCCCTCTCTCTCTCTTCTGTTTCTCTCTCCATTCATGGTGCTATATCCATCATCTTTCTCCCTCCCTCTCTCGCTTCCTCCCTCCCTCTCTCTCCTTCCCTCTCTCTCTCCGTTCATGAGCGCTGTGTCCATCATGTCTCCTCTCTTCCTCTCTCCCTCCATTCATGAACGCTGTATCCATCATCCCTTCCTCTCTCTCCCTCCCTCTCTCCATTCATAGTTCTTCTGTATCCATCTCTCTTCTCTCTCTCTTTCTGTCTCTCTCCATTCACAAGCGCTGTATCCATCATGTCTCTCCCTCTCTGTCTCTCTCTCTCTCTCTCTCCCTCCCTCCTCTATCTCTCCCTCTCTCTCTCCCCATCTCTCTCCTCTCTCTCTCCCACCATTCATAAAGGCTGTATCCATCATGTTCTCCTTTCTCTCTCCCTCCTCCCTCTTCTCTCCCTCTTCCCTCTCTCTCTCCATTCATAGTTCTTCTGTATCCATCATGTCTCTTCTCCTTCTCCTCCCTCTCTCTCTCCCTCCATCTCTCTCCCCTCTCTCTCCATTCATAGTTCTTCTGTATCCTCACGTCTCCTCCTCTCCTCTCTCCTCCCTCTTTCTCTCGCTCCTCTCTCCTTCTCTCTCCATTCATAGTTATATCCATCATGTCTTCCCCCTCATCCCTCTCATCACCCCCCCCTCTCTTCCTCTCTCTCTCCACTCATACGGTATTCTCTGTACCCATCATGTTCTCCCCCCTCTCTATCTCTCCTTCTCTCTCTCCCTTCTTCTTCCTCTCTCTCTTCCTTCTCCTCTCCCCCTCCCTCTCTCTTTCTCTCTCCATTCATACAGTACTTTTCTGTATCCATCATGTCTCCTCTCTCTCCCTCCCTCCCCCTCCCTCTCTCCCCCTCCCTTCCTCTCTCTCCCTCCAAGTTCTTCTGTATCCATCATCTCTCTCTCTCCCTCTCTCTCTCCCTCCTTCTCCATCTCTCTCTCTTCTTCCCTCCCTCCTTCTCTCCCTCCATTCATAGTTCTTCTGTATCCATCATGTCTTTTCTCCTTCTCTCTCCCCTCCTCCCTCTTTCTCTTCCCTCTCTCCCCCTCCCTCTCTCTCTCTCCACCCCCCCTCTCTCCTTCTCTCTCTCCATTCATACAGTATTCTTCTGTATCCATCATGTCTCCTCTCTCTCTCCCTCTCTCTCCCTCCCTCCATCCCTCCTTCTCCCTCCTCTCTCCATTCATACAGTACTTTTCTGTATCCATCATGTCTTCCCTCTCTCCCCATCCCTCTCTCTCTCTTCCTCTCATCTCTCTCCATTCATCAGTACTTTTTCTGTATCCATCATGTTCTCTCTCTCTCTCTCCCTCTCTCTCCTTCCTCTCTCCTTCTTCTCCCTCCTTCTTCCATCTCTCTCATCCTTCTCTCTCTCCCTCCTTCTCCCCTCCATTCAAATAAGTTCTTACTGTATCCATCTGTCTCTTCTCCTTTCTCTCATCCCCCTCCTCCCTCTTTCTCTTCCTCTGCTCTCCCCCTCCCTCTCTCTCTCTCCACCCCCCCTCTCTCACTTCTCTCTCTCTCCATTCATACAGTATTCTTCTGTATCATCATGTCTCCTCTCTCTCCACTCCCTCTCTCCATCACCTCTCCTCTCCCTCCTCTCTCCCTCCCCTCCATCCCTCCGTTCTCCTCTCTCTCTTCCATTCCATACAGTACTTTTTCTGTACCATCATGTCTCCTCTCTCTCCCTCCCTCTCTCCTCTCCCTCCCTCCCCTCTCCTCACCCCTCCTACTCCCTCCATCTCTCCATTCATGACAGTACTTTTCTGTTTCCATCAATTTCTCCTTCTCTTCTCTCTTCCTCCCTTCTCTCCTCTCTCTCTCTCTCCTTCTCTCCTCGCATTCATACAGTACTTTTCTGTATCCAATCATGTCTCCCACTCCCTCCCTCTCTCTCTCGTCCTTCTCTGCTTCTCCATTCATAGCAGTACTTTTACCTGTATCCATCATGTCCTCTCTACTCTCTCCTCTTTCCTCTCTCTCCCTCTCTCCTCTTCCCTCACTCCCTCCAATCTCTCCATTCCATACAGTACTTTTCTGTATCCATCATGTCTCTTCTCTCTCTCTCCTCCTCTCTCTCTCGTATCCTTCTCCTCTCCATTCATACAGTACTTTTCTGTATCCATCATGTCCAATCAGGTAATTTACTGCGTTGGCACATTTGGCCGCGGCTCAGCAGGGGCGAATGAAAACTGTGACACGCCGCGCTCTCTCTGACTCGTGTCAAGTGTTTTCACAGAGAGAGTGAGAGAGGGAGGAGAGAGAGACAGAGAGAAGGAGAGGAGGGAGAGAGAGGAACGAGAGAGGAGGGGCAGAGGGAAGGGGAGAGAGAGAGAGAAAGAGAGAGAGGAAGGATAACAAGGAACCAGAAGAAGAGTAGAAGTGGAAAGCAAAAGGGGACAGAGCGAAAGGGAAGAGGAGAGAGGGTAAGAACAGAAAGAAGGAGAGAGAGAAGGAAGAGGAGGGGCAAAGAAGGGAGGAGAAAAGGACCAGAGAAGAGAGTAGAAGTGAAAGAAAAAGGGGAGAGGGCGAAAGGAAGATCAAGAGACAGAGAGGGAGAAGGGGAGAGAGGAATGAGAGAGAGAGAGGGAGGGAGGCAGAGAAAGGAGAGAGAGGGGGAGAGAAAGAGAAGAGGGGTGGAGAGAAAGGAAAAACAAGGACTAGAGAGGAGAGGAGAAGTGGAAAGCAAAAGGGGGGAGAGAGCAAAAAGAAAGAAAGAGAGGGGCGATCAAGAGACAGAAGGAATAAGGGAAAGAGAGGGAGGGAGAGGAAGAAAAGAGAGAAGATGAAGAGAACAGAGAGGCAGAAGTAAGGAGGTAACGGCGACGAAAGGAAGGAGGAACGATGGGAGAAGGAAGACAGGGGAGAGAGGGAGATGGATGGAGAAGAGAAAAATAAAAGAGAAGAAGAGAAAAAAGAAATACAAGAGGTAAATAGGAAGCTAAGGGAAAGAGAAGGGAGAGAAAGATAAGTGGTAAAGCAAGAGAAAGTGCAGGAGTGGAAAGAGTGCAGAGATGGAGGAACAAAGTGTGGATGAGGAAGAGAGAGAGAAAATGAGATTGAGGAAGAAAGAGAGAATAAAATGGATAGAGAAATCAAGAAGCTAATCTAACATGTTGACACTGTGATGCTAAAGCTATAGGAGCTAATCTGCGCTGACACTTGAAACATGCCAGATTTATGTTTCCATTTACACACGTTTGACCTGGTTCTGCTCATGATCACGGTGAAGAGAGAGAAAAACTGGTTAAATAACGTCTTCCCAACATGAGAAAAAGGAGGTGAAATATTAGAGCTAAAAAAAAAGTTCTGAAAAGTTGATTATTCAGTTGATGATTCAGGTATAAGTACAATACAAAAAAAAAAAAAAAATCATGGATCACATATGGCCTGAAATATCTGAGCTCCAGCCTCAGGGCCTGACATGTCCTTTTCTGCTGAGACATATGAACACAAGTAAATTTGCAGGAAATTTAATCTTTTTTATCCTAAATTTCCTGGGGAAGACCCCTAGACCAGCTCCAGTTTGGAGGTCCGTAGATTCACAACGGAGGTTATTTGGTTTATAATTAAACATACATGCAAACAAAACGCATTTTTCACAATAACCCTAATTTTATTTTAAAACTTCACTTCAAAATGCATTAGAGGGATAAACCTGATTTTAACTGTTTTAAACTGTACTTTAAAGTGAATTATTTATTGATTGATTTCACAGTGTCTTTGTTATTGTGTCAGTTTGTGTCTGTGTTTCTTGTTTGTTGTTGATGTCCATGAGCACTGAACTTTTGCGATGTCTTTTCCAATGTGGTTTTTAACTACAAATGGCAATAAACTACCTACCTACCTCTGTGCTGTGGAGGAGCTGCACTGATCAGAGCTGATCATGAATCTTGATGGAGCCATTTTAACTCTGTTCTGTCTCTCTGTTTGGTCTTTTTGGTTAAAAACATCACTGAATGAAGCGATGTGATTGTCTGACTGACAACAGGACATGCGCTAATGCTCTGCAACTTTGCACAGGAGAAGACACAAGCAGCGCTCTGCATCGCAGAGACTGCTCCGCACTGACATGAACCCTCGCGTTTCTTATGCGCAGTGCCAAACTCGAGGATGAGTTAAAGCGGCGATGTGCGTGCACTTTCATTATTACGCTCCGTTACATTCCCCAGCCTCTGAAAAGTTTGTCGAGGACTGGGGGGGCACCTGGGTCCTGATTCGTCCAGAGTTTGCCTTTCAGTGACCTGGGCCCTAGACCATCTATATAGGTTTTACATCCTTTCTTCTCAGCAAATCAAATCTTTACTGCAACAACACGACCTGAACACATCGTGAAGTAATTTCTGAAAGGCATAAACGTATGTAATATCTTTTAAACTGTGAGCTAATGTGATTTTTCAGTCTGGTGTTTGAAATATTCAGCTGGATGAGGTGATGAGGTCAGTGTTGTACATGTTTGGGAAAAATGGCTCTGGAACCCTAAAGGCCACAGGAATGACTCTGGGTTTCATCAAAAGGTTTCCAATATTATTTGTTGCACTGAGCAGTGATACATTTGAACCAGGCTCAATCAATAACTGTATCGTCAAGTGAAACTTTTCCAGAGCTGGAACTTTTTCGGATGAAAATAAAGGTGTTTAAAAAACACATTGGAACCTTTTGTATTACCATTTAATGATGTCACAATGTGAAACTCAGTGGCTCCAGTTAAAGAGGACACGTCACTTTAAATACGCAGTTATCTGTGTAAGTAAACTCACACTAAGACTGTCTTGATTGCCAGAACAAAGATTACTCAGACACTCTTTAAATTCAACCATTTGACTGTTTAAATGAGAGAGGAAAAACAACATGGTTAAAAGTCCAGGCTTAAGGTAAAACTTTGTGAGTCTGGTGTTTCGTTCTGCCCTCACACAGACACAGAAGACCAGCGTGTCCCGAGGAGTGTGTCTGCTCCTCGGCGAGAGCTAAAGGTTGCTCCGTGGCATTTGGACTTCTCCTTGTTGTGGACGTTTAGTAGATTTCACCTGCAGCTCTGCCTCTAAAGCTCAGCCTGATCGATGTGTTTGGGGAAAGTTAGAACATTTACATTCAACTCATTTCAGCGCTGACATTCTCCTTTTGTCGAGTCGGGACAGAGACACGAGTTTAAGAGTTTGGTTCAAGATCTTAAAGGTCCTATTTTCTTTTATGTTACTAGTAGGTTATTTATATTTATTCATTTTTGTATATGGATGATGACGAGTAGAGGGTGGGAGGTCTTAGGGTCCTCCACAGAAAATTTTGAATTAAACTATTGATAATTATTGTCAAGTTACATTTAAATACTTACAATAACAGACAGAAAATGTGATGTTAAAGTGAAGTGAACCAGCTATAAATATAACCATTTGTTGCACTGGCAAATAGGATCAGCTCATGCAAAAACTTCTTCATTTGCGTTGTTTATTTATTTATTTGCGTACGTTTAAGAGCGGAATGCAACCCAACCCGTATTTTTTGTGTAAATCAAGTCTGATAACACAAAGCAAACCTCTAGATAGCCAGGCTGGAGCCAACAGTGCTTTTGGTTAATTTCACCCTACACCCTGGATCAGGTATCTGTGCAGACAGTTCCTCAAAACCAGGACGTACACTCACTACTTGTTGACCAGAACCACATGAGCTGAGATGTTCTCCTCCTTTAATCTTGTGTTGAATAATAACTTGTATAATATTTTGCACCTTTATTATGTAAGCTTAACAAACCAACACAGTCTCACTAGATGGCGTACTTTTACCACACACAAAAACAGCGTATTTGGACCACGACTTCAAAGCTATTTTTAGTACTTATGTTACGTCGTGCATTTAGCACGATATGAAAAAGCGTAAAAATGACACGAGATTTTACAGCGTCAAAATAGGACAAGTTTGGTTGCATCCACGTGGGGACGTTTTCTTCAGGTGAAACGGGTAAGTTCAGGCATAAAGTTACTAAAGTGGTAGATTAAGTCTGGGGCTTGGGGCAGGTTAAGATTAGAATCAGGATTTCATTTATATTCATAAATAAGAACACGTCTTAACAACCACCATTAAAATGAATGGGGACTGTGATGCGTACTATAATTACGCAAAACAGCTGTGAACTCGTGCTAATCATACCTATTTACATATTGTGTAATGTCGTGGTAAATGTACGCTTTCTTGTGAGATCGGGCTCAACAAACATAAACTATTTTTGGGTTTGCGTTGTTGGAGCCTCTGGTCTCAATTGAATAAGAGATTTCAGAATCACAGTGGGACTTTCCTGTCTAAATAAAGGTTAACTAAAACAACTAAACAAAAAAGACCTTGACACACATGTTTATGTTGTACTTTCTGTGTTTGGGTTTAGTCTGACAGTTTCCATGAACTGAAAAGAAACTGACTGATGGATCAGGCTAATGTACACCTAACACTGGGCTCACACTGAATCCAGATCCTGATCCGAGTCCGTCTGGTTCCAGTGGCCACTCACACTGAGACCGGTAAATGCTTTTGTACGGACTCTGCCGGCATCGTGAGACCGTGAGTTTATGGAGTTCAACTTTGATTCAGGCGAACACTCTAACTCAACCCTTTGAGCTTATTCACGTCAGTTCATTTGTTAGATTTTTTTGTCCACAATGGATAAGTACCAGACATTTAATTGCATTCTGTGTGTTAATACTCATGTATGACTTGGTTTCCCGTTTGTCGTGTATTGTTCACCAAAACTCCTTGCAACGATAAAGATGTGAACGGCCAGAGCAGAGCCGCGCGGATCACCGGATTAGACAAATTGTCTTGTAAGTAGGGCTGTGTGATATTGACAAAAATAAATATCTCTATATTTTTAGGGCATTTCTCGATGGCGATATTTGGACCGATATTTTCTCAGTCCAACAGAAATGTGTTAAAAAATGTGTACTCAAACTTTAGTTGATGTAAATTGGCTGCGTTCACTGTAGAATTAATAACTCATTCACTTTTTGTATTACAACTCATTTTAGCTGCTTGATCCTAATTTCTATTAAATATTATTGACCTAAACCAGGCCTGTCCCAGCTGTGGTCCCTTTCCACATTTTTTTGGCCCTGACTTCCTGCTAGATTGACCCAAATTACAAAAAGTTCAGCATTAATGTCAAATTTGAGCAAATAACAAACCATTTTGACATTATACAAACTTAAAATGAATGTGTAATGTCTTATTAAACACGTGGTGGTGCATTAAATTTAGATCAAACGCAAAATTTTGAATGATTCACTTAAGAGTGGTGTTTATATAGCCAACAAGTTTCCAAATTCGGCCCACTGTGATAAAACTTTGGACACTCCTGGCCCATAGTATATACAGTATGTGTTTTCATATGCCACAACCTTTTGCAATAACAAAAATGCAAAATGTGACTTTTGTGCCCTTAGTTGGAAAGTTTACAGCATCACTTTTTCAAATTTGTATTTTTACTTAGCTTTTTTTGGTAGCAGTTTCTTCCGCGATAACTGATTGAATTTTTTGATATCTTGAAAGCAACATTCACGATATGATCTAAAATTCGATATATTGCACAGCTCTACTTGTAAGAGCCTCTCATTACTTTTCAACAAATGAAAGCCTCCAGACGCAGGATCTGAGTATGGACTGGATGCAGTGTTACTCCCAATGAACAACCAAACTGACTCCAACCTCTTGAATACTTACTATTGCAGCCCTGAGTGAAGTGATATCACCGCCTAAGGTGCAGTTAGCTTCATTATTTCACCAAATAAGAAAGTAAAGCATAAGTAGTTCAATAATTCATATTTAGTTCAATGCAAAACACAAAATCCCTCTATAGAAAAAGTCTATATGACTTTCTGTTGAAACTCGCAGGACTGTAAAACTTCATTTGAATAAGCAGCAGATGTCATATTTAGGATGCACCGATCCGATACTGGGATCGAATATCGGTGCCGATCCAGGAAATTTTATCTGGATCGAGTATCGGCTCCATATATCGGTTCAGCCGATATCCTAGTTGTGTTTAATTGGACTTAATGGAGTCTGATTTATGTCTGATGTTGATCCAGAATGTCTATAATATTTGACATTTTATTCTTTCGCTCTTTCTTTCATCTCTTTTTCTTTCTCTTTCTTCTCTCTAATTCTTTCTTCTCTCTAATTCTCTCTTCTCTCTACTCTGTCTTCTCTTCTTTCTTTCTTTCTCTCCTCGCGCTTTCCCTTTCTATCTCTCTTTCTTCTCTCTCTCCTCTCTCTCTTTCTCTCTCTCCTCTTGCTCTCCCTCTCTTTCTCTCTATTTCTGTCTTCTCTCTCTCTCTCTCTTTCTTCTCTCTTTCTCTCCTCGCGCTCTGTCTCTTTCTCTCTCCTCTCGTGCTCTCTCTCTCTTTCTCTCCTCTCTTTCTCTCTCTCTCTCTCTCTCTTTCTTCTCTCTCCCCTCGCTCTCTTTTTTTTTCTCTCTTTCTCTCTTCTTTCTCTCTCTCCTCTTGATCTCCCTCTCTTCTCTCTATCTCCTTGAGCTCTCTCTTTCTTTCTTCTCTTTCTCTCTCTTCTTCTTAAGTTGTTCAGTTTTGTCTTACAGTATAAACACTATTATGATCAAAAGTCTTATGTTTGAAAAGGAAAAAAGACCTATTTCAGTCCTTACACAAGTATCGGTTGATATCGGGTATCGGCAGATGCTCAATCCTAAAATATCGGAATCGGTATCGGAACTGAAAAGGCTGGATCGGTGCATCCCTAGTCATATTACTATTTTTTGTTGTTGGAAAGTGACTGCTTTTTGTATGTGTGTGTTATCACAAGTAAAGACAGACAAGTGGGCGGGGATAGGTGGTAGGTGAGGGCAGGATTTTCAGAGAACAATGAAAGATTACTCAAGCTGGCAGCAATCTATCTAAATACAACTTTGAGTAAACAATCGATGAGAGAAGACAGCTGGTTAAAAAGCTTTGGCAGCATTTCACGAGCTAACGGCTAACAAACCTGCCTGCCATTAATCTGACATTACGAGTATTTGATACTTTAGTGACTGATACTGCAATAAATCTTTTACGCTGAGTCCTTGTTTGTCGGTGGATGAATCATAAAAGATGAAGCCCACTTAGTAAAGCGCTCACGGTAACACGGAGAGAACATGCAAACTCCCCTCAGAGACGTCCTGACTGAGCGCAGACAGGCTAACCACTCTGCCGTCACAGTGTTCTGACAGTTATCGGCTGATGTGACATTTGCAGGAGGGTCGGAGCTGTTAACCTGAGTCTGTGGAGAAAACGCCGGTGTAAAATCCTTTTATTGGTTTTAATTGGACGAGTTGATTTCCCGAGACAATTATCCAAATGTCAGCGCGGCGTTACTCACTGCACACACAGACAAGCGCCTGGGGGAGGACAAAACACCGCTCTGCTCCGGTTCAGAACAACAGTTTGTCTTTTGTCATGCGGAGGAAGGAGGCGGGAGGGCATCTGACAGACAGGCAGGAGGGAGAGAGGGTCTGAGCGAGGTTTTTGTTCGATATATTTGCCTTTGGTGGAAGGTAAGTTTATTTAACATTGCCAACAAACCAACATGTTTGATCCTCCAGTTTACAAAGAACATAAAAATATGGAGAGAGGCTTTGAGGATAAACTGTGGCACAGGACACTGGAGTGTGGAAGCCACAGCAGAGTAAAAGTAGAACTGAGCAGTACTGTGTCAGAGAAGACCAAGCATAAAACCCAATCGAGACTAAAACCGAACAAGCCTGATCTGTGTCTGGGCAGCAGGACTGAGGTCAGAAGGAATGTCCAAAACCCTCAAGGCCGGGCTCGTGTTGAGGTCTGTGAATCAAACGAGGGAATATCGTCCTGAGGGCCGTCCTCAAGAAAGACGGTAAACACAGTGGTAGCAGGCGCTGGTGGCAGTATGTAGCCGAATGCATCAGCTGGTTTAATTTCACTTTGAGAAAAACATCTGACCTTGCATTATTGGGGTTTGTTTGGGGGATTTATCTTGTATTTAACCAATTGCTGATTTTTGGTCATTTGGCAGTAGACATGTGTCAGTGACAATTGCAGTTTCTGTGAGATAAATGTACAAATTAAAAGGTACAATAATATACTCCAACAACGTTCATTTTGTCTTCATTTATTTCACGACTTTTGTTTTCTTTTAAAAGACAATGTGTTTGATGTATTTACCTTGTCGACATGTTTGGGCTGCTATCAGCGAGCCATCTTCAGGACAGTCACCGGTGTAGGTGGTGACGTGTCATATATCAGCTACTTCCTGGAGGCGTGGTCAGCCCGTCGATCAGACTGACCACGCCGCCTGTCGAGAACACCAGAAGGAGTGTGAAAAGGAAACATCAGGAAGACTCACCAGAACACAAAAAGAAAAAGCAGAACAAGAAAATTTAAAGTCAGCCATATCAGACCACTGCAAGAGAAATAACCACATTATGGATTGGGGTGGGGCCCGAGTCATCGGATCTGAAAACAACAAATATAAACGCTGGATCAAGGAGGCCATCGAGATCAGAAAGCGGGGCACCAACAGCATCAACCGCGACGACGGGGCGTTCCTCCTGTCCCACACCTGGGACACCCTCCTCCAGAGACCACCAGGCGACAGGAGGCGTGGTCAGTCTGATCGACGGGCTGACCATGCCTCCAGGAAGTAGCTGATATATGACACGTCACACCTACACCGGTGACTGTCCTGAAGATGGCTCGCTGATAGCAGCCCAAACATGTCGACAAGGTAAATACATCAAACACATTGTCTTTTAAAAGAAAACAAAAGTCGTGTACAATAATATATTCTGTTCATATTTGGCACAAGGTCAAAGGAGCAGAACATAGTCTGCTGTGTCAACTCGGGTTCATAACCTGGCCAGACAGATTTTTTGAATTCCCAAACTCAACATAATCCATCTGGTCTTCAAGCAGCCTGACTGGTTTGGAGTCCGACACAGCAATGACCAGCCCGATCACATTGCAGCAAGTTGCAACGACAACAGGAGGTAGCGCTTGATTCAAGCTAAACGAAGACAGCGTCTCTCTTGGATGTACATATTTCTGCTGCATTTGATTCTGCTTTAGCAAAAATACAGAGTATTTTCTTTTTGAAAGAAGAGCAGAGAGGTGTGTGTGACACTTGTTCTATCCCACGCAGACTTTGGATGCACCATTTATTAAATCGTTGTTGTGATTGGTTAAGCCCAAATAAGGTCAGCCCCACACCCAATCAGTTCAATGTACAGTATTTCATTAAACGTCCCACCTTTTCCCAAACGCTGCAAAGTTCCAGATAGAGACTGTGGAAGAACTCAAATCAGAGTTCAACACAGATCCATCTGGACTGAGCCAGGTTAACCACTTTGCTCCTGACGACCGTATTTACTGCTTTTTGGGAATCTTTTGGAGTCCTGTGATCTTTGACCTAGTAGCTGGAGTGAAATGAAATAAAGGGAAAGTAATGGGTGGCGTCAGACTGACTAGACATTCTGGCCAGTGGAGTTAAAATGGCATGTCAGTAGAATCCCTGAGGTAAACAAGCCCACTGGCAGTCAGGGTGAACAAAAGTAATTCATTTAACATCATCTTTAGAACATCTTTTCTAAATATAAACACCTTTTGGACTTGTGTATTGAAGCTCAACTTTGAACCTTACGAAGCTCCACAAACCACTGTTGAACTGAAAATACAAACACATTGTAGTTTTTCTTTCTTGTTGTGAAATATTGCGAGTGTGTTGAGCCGGTCGCTGGAGGCTCTACTCAGAACAGACTTTAGGGAGGTCAAACTCAGGTGAAGGCAAAGAAAAACAAGAGACCAACTAAAGAAAGTCTAAAGATCGAACTGAGTGTACTTTTAACCACTGCAGAGTTTGTTCAGAGGAATGTAAACCTGCTGAGGTCAGGAGAGGGCGAGGGCTAGTTTAATGAGAGATAATGAGCAACATTTCACCCTAAAAGGACCCAGACCAACAGTGTTACTTAAAGATTACATTTCTGATCGAGGTTGAGCCACCTTCTGTTTGCATGGAGATGTTTTTACAAGATATACGTAAGTAGACTGACAAGAACTTTTTAAATACCTTCTCAAAGCAATCACAACCTTAAATCAGAGTCATATTTTACTCTTTTCATAGTCACAACATTGTGTTTTTCTCTGCAACATTCTGCTCAAAATATACTTTTTATCAATCAAACCAGTTCATAAGAAACACATTTGCCTCTTGCTTGTAGAGGCGCTGTGGGACAGAATCACACAGGGAAACATAGAGGAAGAAACGCCACTGCTTTGTTTGTCTTCCATGATCTGTGTCACATCCTGTCAGAGCTGCTTTTGAAGACACAGACTGGGCTTCGTGCTATTTGTGAAACTGGAACTTAATTTTGGTCCTCATTTTGTGCAAATCTGCCCTATATCCACAAAGAAAAGGTCCAAAATGTATGAAATAAAACCTGAAAATAAAAGCAACACAAATCTTCAAAGTGATGTTTACAGCTGTGGCTTTTGTCTGAATGTGACATAAAACAAAAGTTTACACACTGCCCTGACTAAAGTGTGTGCAGCAGTGTTTTCTCTGCTCTGATCACACAGTCCTGAGTCTGACCGACGCTCCTAAAGTCCAGTTTTACAGGGGCAGAGCTAAGAACATCTGGTTCTATTTCATCCCTACTGACCGCCAGAGGCGGTGCTTAAAGCACTGAATGATCATCATTGCGCATGCGCAGGTCGAGAATCTTATAGCAACAAAGTCACCTGTGACCTCCGGTGACCCACGTGAGTCTATATAGTCACGTGACACCGGAAGCTCAGTCCTTTTTCATCTTCTCGCGCGTAGGTCAACTATGTTGTGTGTCTGCTAGATGCTAGTGATTCACACAGTTGTTTCGTAGCTTATTGCCTGTAACCCCGTGGCTTTGGTACTGTACACCACGGTCGGAGTAGCGAGCGGCCTCGCCCTCGCCCTTCAGGGGTTGCGTAAGCTACCGTTACGCTTTATTCACCGTTGTGTCTGGAGCCCGACTACTCTCCGGTGAGCAATCGGTTGTTAGCCACACTTCTTTCCTCTGATTGGTAAGTGTTGGTTTTGCATTTTTCAGTTTGCATATTGATTAATTGCTGCCGTTTTCGGTTCAGCTTTGTTTGTTTTGTTAAACACTGCCGTTTTCGGTCCAGTGGTTTGCATATTTGGTTCTTCACTGCCGTTTTCGGTTCAGTTTGAAGAGTTTTGGTTCCTTTTACGCCGTTAAATTGGCTTGATTATTTCAGTTTTACGCTGCCGTTTTCGGTTCAGCTTAACAATAGTTTTTGGTTATACGCCGTTGTGGTAAATCGGCTCAGCTAACTTTTTGTTACGCTGCCGTTTTCGGTTCAGCTGAAGTTCTTTTTGGTTAAATGCTGTATTCAGCCTGACTATTTTTGTTACGCTACCGCTTTAGATTTTTTGTTTTGTTTCTATGCATTTCTTCTTTAACATGAAATAGAAAATAAGATAAGATAAATAAAGAGAATAATAATAACGAAATAAATAATAAAAAATAATAGTGAACATTATTGTTGTATTCGATTGTACCGCCAGTGGCGTTTACGCTCGTAGCGGTTGTGTTTTGCTGCTTCTTGGGACTATTAGTGGCGTGTTCTGCTCGACCTAGCCCCATACAATTTATTTGGATTTTCTAATTATTGACGGCCATGATGCTTGAGTCGCTATCCTGCAAGTCGTGTCTGGCCCCATTGCAGCCAGATGACGGACATGACTTATGTCCAGCTTGTCTTGGAGTCGACCACTTGCGGGAGGGTCTTTCGGACAATCCTTGCATGAATTGTACCATAATGCCTCGGTCAGTGCGGTCTGCCCGTTTGGCTGCGTTCGTGGACCCTGAAGGCGGATTATCAGGTCCGCAGTCAGACCACACCACAGGTGGAGCAGTCGGCTGGGCGGAAGCGCGAGGGTGAGAGAACCTCTTCTCTACCACGAAAGCGCACTAAGAAGGTCAAACATTCAGAAGCTGGTTTGACTGGAATGGTGGACTCCCTGTGGTCTGAAGTTGCCACAGGTGAAAACAATCCTCCAGTCTCTACAGGTGGCACGGGACAACCAAGGCGTTGGTTCGTTTTCTCAGGATGACGCACTGTCTGTGGCAGCATCTGACTCTCAATTTCAGGAGATTGAGGACCACGCTGAGAATTCAGGCTCATTGTTGAGTGAAACGTCTCAAGACAGCATCGAGGCTTCAGAGACTGTTTCCCGTGCCTCCACCTATTCAGACGGAGAGAGTGAGGGGAGTGGCTCTGCCAGTTTCGGCCATACGCACGGCACTGGCGCGTTTACATTTAGATGTCCACCTGTACAGCCTATGGTTACTAGTGCCTTTTTAGGCGGCAAGGTGCAACTGCCTCCTTTTTGGTTCCCCCTTCTGAGGATTACCTGAAGGAGCTCCATGCATGCTGGGCCGATGCTAGGTTGTTTTCTAGACCCACAGCTGATGGCAGAGCCCTTGCTTCGATGCAGAATGCGCCACAGTTCGGCTTGGGTCACATGCCATCAGTGGAGCCCACTGTGGCCTCATTGATTGTGCCACCAGATGAGGCATTGCGAACTAATGCAAGGTGTCCACGCCCCGCAATGCAGCCGCGTTACAGATGAGTTGCTTTGCAGGGCTTATGATGCTGGTGCACGCATGGGTCGTACAGGAAATTCACTGTCTCACCTGCTGCTTGCCCTTGCGTCGTCTTTAGAGGCGTCTGGTGTTGATTCATCTACTCAGGCCCTTGTTGATACGTCCCTCCAAGCTTTCGCTTTTATGTCGAGGGAGCTTGGACGCCTGCTTTCAATATTGACACAAACACGTCGGCAAGTTTGGTTGGCGCAGTCGCCGCTGACTGAGAACTGTAGAAAGAACTCTACGAGCTTTACCAGTGGTTCCTGGAGAACTTTTTGGCTCTGCTGCTTTGGAGGCGCTACAGCGTACAGCACAAGCCTCTCAAACAAGACAACAGTTGGCCGGCCTTCATCGTCCGGCCCCTTCAAGGTCTGCTGCTCCAGCTCCACGTCGGCCCTACACGCCTCAGTCAGCTTCGTTTGCAGTTCCTCGCCGTCCACCGAGATCTGGATCCTTTCGTGGGGAGCACACAAGGTCCCAACCTGTGTACGGTCCCCGCACAGCACGGCCGGACCGGCCTCCTCTAGGCCCACCAAGGGCCGAGGAGGCCGGCAAGTGAAGCTTTGAGGCCGGCAGTCGGATATTTCACCCCAGCGCAGTTAAGCTACTGGGGCTGCTCACACTCCGGACGTTTGGGTCCTGACAACCTTGTCCCGGGGTTACAGACTTCAATTCCGACGCCGGCCTCCTGTTTTGGCCGGGTCCGCATGACAATTATTCAAGACCCGGCCAAAGGCACTGGCCCTAGATCAGGAAATTTTCCACCCTGCTGGTAAGGGTGCTATAGTACCTGTGAACCCCCGGCTGGATCCGGGGGGATTTTACTCACGTTATTTCCTAGTCCCCAAGAAAAACCGGGGGATTTACGCCCAGTGCTAGACCTCAGAGGTCTAAATGTGTTTTTAAAAGTGATGCCGTTTCGCATGTTGCGCACAGCAGAGGTGCTTCAAGCCATATCAGCAGGGGAGTGGTTCACAACACTCGACCTGAAAGACGCATCTTTCATGTGCCAATTGCTCGACCTCATTGGAAATTCCTGCGTTTTGCTTTCCAGGGCAGGCATTTCGAGTTCAGGGTCCTCCCCTTTGGCCTGTCTCTCTCCCCACGTGTATTCACCCGTGTTGTTGCAGCAGCTTTGTCTCCGCTGCAGGCACAAGGACTGAGATCATGCCTTACCTCGACGATTGGCTCATCTGTGCGTCAACTCGCGAACAGGCGATTCGAGACACACAGACTGTTCTGATACATCTGCAACGACTTGGGCTGAGGGTGAACCTTGCCAAGAGCAATGTGAACCCTCACAGGACACAGTTTTTCTTGGAATGGCTCTCAACACCGCCACAATGACTGCCTGTCCGTCACCACGCAGGGTGGACGATATCCTGGAGCTGCTGTCCAGGTTCCGGGAAGGCAGCACGTTGCCTTACGTACTATACCTCCGACTGCTGGGCAAGTTGGTTGCGGCCGCGAGTGTGGTCCCACTGGGGCTTCTATCTCTGCGGCCGATGCAGATGTGGCTGAACGATCTGCATCTGGATCCGAGCCGACTCGCACATCGGCACAGGATGGTGCGGGTGTCTGCCCAGTGCCTCATGTCTCTGACTCCATGGAGGGACAGAGATTGGATCGTACGAGGTGTCCCACTGGGTTCCCTGCCATCTCGGAGGGAAGTGGTTTACACGGACGCGTCCTCCACAGGATGGGGTGCGACTTGGCAGGGCCAGATGGTGCAAGGGACGTGGTCGCCCCACCTGCAAGGGGAACACATCAACGTTCTGGAGCTGTTGGCCGTGCATCTGGCCCTGCGTCATCTCCTTCAAGGTCTAAGGGGCAGGCATGTGCTGGTGCGCTCGGACAACACATCTGTCGTGTACCACATCAATCACATGGGCGGCACCAGGTCAGTGAAGTTGAACGAGATCGCACACCGGCTCCTTACTTGGGCAGCAACGAGACTGGCCAGTTTGAGAGCTGCCCATCTTCCGGGAGTGCAGAACGAGGTGGCAGATTTTCTTTCTCGCCAGACAGTGAGGCCCGGCGAATGGATGCTCCACCCGGAGGTGGTGGAGAACATCTGGCAGAGTTATGGAAGGGCACAGGTAGATCTTTTTTTTTTTTTTTTTAACAATTTATTTTTAAACAAGTAATAAACAAACAAACAAATTAAAATAACACAAAATTCAAAAAAAAAAAAAAAAAAAAAAAAAGATACACCAGAGGAAAAAAAACTAAAAACAGAAAAAAACACTTTTACATGAAGTTCATAAAACATCTAGGAATTTTTTTTTTTTTTCTATATGTTTATATTTAATTATTTTTATATTTGCATATATTTATCTTAATCTTAAATTTTTAATTTGTTAATTGACTACTATTAATTAGAATATTCATAATTATAATTATTACCATTTTTATAATATTATATTGTTATTTTTATTATTCATATTGTTATTATTGTTATTATAATTTTATTATTGCTTCTACTATTATTTTTGTTGCTGTATTTTTTCAATGATTACAATTATTACTGCTACTGTTATTATCTTCAGCTTCAGCAGCACCACTACAAATAACAAAAGTAGCAATATTACCATCATTTTCAATAACAATGACAATATTATCTATCAACATTTTTCAGTAAGTTACTTAGTATCGAGAAAAAATCTTAAACTTAAATTAGCCAGTCGATTAACCATTTACATACACAAACATTTTATCTCACAAAAAATATGTCTAAACATAGAGACGGGCATAAAAAAGTAACCCATGCCAATGAAAACATGTTTTATGATTCTCATAAACCGGGGGACAGGTTATTTACTTTTCAATTCATATTTATGGCCGTTATTGTCTGCCATTCACTGCCAAAAAAGTCGCTTAATGGCAACCAATTTTTAACAAAAGAGTCCAGGGTTCCTTCCAGTACACTATACAATCTTTCATAGGGCAAAATTGATAATAATTTTTCTCGCCACAGATTGAGGGAGGGCGGATGTTCTTGGATCCAAACATGTAAAATAGCAAGTCGAGCAGAATACATCATGATTTGAAGTATTTTTGTTTCTCGAATGTGATTATTTATATCCAAAACACACATTTTAGGATCCAGTGACAGTTTAATCCCAGTATATTTGTCAATTTCCTGAAGTACTGAAGACCAGAATGTAACAATAAGTGGGCATGAATATATTAGATGAAAATAGGTTCCCACTTCTTTCTTGCATTTAAGACAAAAATTGGTGCATGTGTCATATTTACTACGAATTGCAGGAGTAACATGCAATTTATTAATGATTTTATATTGTACTTCATGAGATTTATTTGATTTAGTAATTTGTTTTGCATGATTCAATACTTTGTTCCATGTTTGGTCATCCAGTTTAACACCAAAGTCTTGTTCCCAACTTTGCTTAATATTAATAATAACATTGCTGTTCATATTTAAATTGTCATATATATAGGTTATAATTTTATCTTTTAATGTAGTAGCTTTTAGCAAAATGGATTCTAAAATATTTGTTTTTGCACAATTTTCATAATATGAAATAGACCTTAGATAACTTCTATATTGCAAATATCGAAAGAAGTGGTTTTGCGAAAGATTGAATTCAATCTTTAACTGTTGGAATGATTTTAAAGTATTGTTTAAATAGAGATCCAGTATTTTTGTAATACCAGCTTCTCTCCACTCTCTAAAACCCACATCAGTACAGGTAACTTGAAAATCTGGGTTGTTCACAATAGGTGCTAAAAATGAGTAATTGTCTAGACAGAAGTATTTACGAATGACACTAAGAGATTTACAAATATTTTTCAGAATAAAATTATTTTTAATATTACTATGCACATTTTTAAAACATAAAAATGGGAAATTTTCCAACTGTATATAATCTAGGCCAATTCCTTCAAGATCAGGAAAACAGAATTTGCTTTTTTTAACCCATTCTGTCACAAATTTTAGTTGTGAGGCCCAATGGTAGAATTTAAAATTTGGAATTCCAAGCCCTCCTTTTTGAATAGTAACTGTAGCTTTTGAAGTTCCATTCTAGGTCGCTTGCTGTTCCATACAAATACTCCAATAGCACTATGTATTTGTTTAAGATTTTAGAAGGAATATGTGTTGGTAGCATTTGTATGGTATACAGCAAACGAGGGAGAACATTCATTTTTACAATTGCAATCCGATCTATTAAGGATAATGGAAGACTAGACCATCTCTGAAGATCAGTTTTAATTTTTTGGATTACGGGGAAAAGATTATTTTTGATCAGTTTGGTAAGATCTGGGGAAAAAAATAAACCAAGATATTTAAACCCATTTGTTGTTACCTTAAATGGATGATAACATTTAAGCTATTAGGAGCAGCACCAAAAGGAAGAACTAAGGATTTATCATAATTAATTTTGTAGCCCGAAAACTTACCAAATTGATCAATGGTCTTAATTAATGGAGGTATGGATTTGATGGGATTTTTCAGAAATAAAAGAACATCGTCTGCATATAGTGATATTTTGTGGGAGTTGTTATGAGTTTCTATGCCAATAATCTCTTCATTCATTCTTATACACTCAGCCAGTGGCTCAATAATCAAATCAAATAAAAGAGGAGAAAGTGGGCACCCTTGTTTGGTGCCCCTTTCTAGCAAGAATGTTTCAGATGTTGTTCCATTAATTAATAGTGCAGCTTGTGGATTTGTGTAAAAATTTCAATCCAGGTGATAAACTTTTCACTGAATGAGAATTCCTTGAGTGTTCTAAATAAGTACATCCATTCTACACGATCAAAGGCTTTCTCCGCGTCCAATGTAATGACGGCTGCCTCTTCCTGTTTGTGAGCTACATACTGTATAATACCAAGCAGCCGCCTTACATTGGAGCAGGACTGTCTTGTCTTTATGAAACCTGTTTGATCATTAGAGACTAATTTATGCATCACATTATTCAGGCGCATTGCTAAAAGATTTGCTAATATTTTTGAATCTGTATTTTGGATCGATAATGGCCTGTATGAAGCAGGATTTTCCAGGTCCTTGCTTTCTTTAGGTATTAATGTGATGATTGACTGCTGCATTGTCTTTGGTAATCTCTTTACTGTATATGCATACTGAAACATTCTTGTTAACAGAGGAGCAAAAATATCAACAAAGGTTTTATATACCTCGGCAGGAAAACCATCTGGACCACAAGCTTTCCCGTTTTTTAAAGAAAATATTGACTTTTTGACATCTTCAATAGTAATTTCAGCTTCAAGTAACTCATTATCCTGTAAATTCAGTTTAGGTAATTTTAATTTCTGGAAAAATAAATTCATATCTTTGTCAATATTCTGATTTTCAGATTTATACAAATCACAAAAATATTTTCTAAACACATTTACAATCCCTTTAGTTGTATTGACTGAATTACCACTTTTATCTTTCACCGTTGTTATTATAGTATTTCGTTTCTTGTTATTAATCAGACTTGCTAAATATTTTGCAGATTTCTGACTGTTATATTTGTTATATTTTTGCAAAAATAAATCTTTTTCTGTTTTCTGAATTTGTAGAGAATTAGTGCTGTTTTAGCAACAACAACCTGTTCCCAACTCTCAGCTGTAAGCAAGCGTTTATGTTCAGCTTCAGCTTCTTGCAATTTTGACTCAAGTCTATTTTGTTCTTGGATCGTTTTCCTTCTTTTAGCTGCACAGTAGGAAATCATTAAGCCCCTCAGATAAGCTTTAGTAGTTCCCATACATTGGCTGGATCAGTGTCACCATTATCATTTATAGCCAAAAAGTGCATAAGATTTTCTTTAGTTTTTTTGCAGAAGGTTGAATCTGATAATATTGATCTATTACACCGCCAGGCATTTTTTTTTTTGCTTGTGCCGATAAAATTAATTTCAATAGTTATAGGTGCATGATCCGACAAAAGTATGTTACCTATACTACTATGCTTTACTACTTCCAGTAATGGTTTGGAGATTAAAAAAAAATCTATTCTTGTGTACGTTTTGTGAGGATTTGAAAAGAAGGTGTAGTCTTTCTCTCCCAGATGCATACATCTCCAAACATCTGCCAAGTCCACCTCATCCAACATTTGTTGTAAAGCTCGTTGTCGAGGAGTTAGTTTAGCATTAAAGCTAGGCTTTTTATCTTGAACATTGCTCATTACACAGTTCCAGTCTCCACCAATTACCATAGATGGACATTGATACTTAAACAATATATCAGTCAAAATAGTAAAAAATGAGGGATCAAGGTCTGGAGCTGCATACACATTCAAAAAAGTTACTTTCTCTCCATACAGAACTCCATGAAGTAAAACATAACAGCCGTTACTGTCTGTTTCAATATGTTCAATTTTTAAAGGGAGTTTCTTGTGTACTAGTATTGCCACACCTCTGCTTTTACTGTTGAATGAGGAGGAGTACACATGTCCTACCCAGTCTTTTTTAAACTTTCTATGTTCATTTTCAGACAAATGTGTTTCTTGCAGCATAGCAACAGAAATGTTCTCTTTTCTCAAAAAAGTTATTATCCTATTTCTCTTCACTGGATTTTTGCACCCTTTTATATTAAATGAACAAAAATTCACTGAAAAAGCCATTAAACCCCTACTTTATTATCTCTATCAAGCCCAAGTTTTTGCAGCACTTCACACGGCAAATACCTTACAAACAAATCCCCTTTGATATATAGATGAAATAAACCAAAAAAAGAAAAGAAGAAAACAAAACAAAAAACACAAAAAAGGTCGGGCCAAAATAGCAATCTACAAAAGATTGTTATTAGCCACATTTTGATGAAACAAGTCTTGTCTGCTTTATACCAACACAAAACTGACCTCAGTACTGATGCTCCATTCAGTGCACTCTTAGGCCAATTAAAGAATATGCAGGATTATCACCACGTTTAATTATGCCCATAGATGATGAAGACACTAGGTATAAATAGGTGACAAAGTCAAGTCATAGGAGAAGATGAATTAGAGCCAATATCCAAATTGCTGATGAATTCTTCAGCCTCATGTGGTACTTTGAAGAGCTTTCGCATTCCCATATAGTCGACCGAGAGTGTAGCAGGGAAAAGCATTGCGTACCTTATTCCAGCAGCATATAGTTTCTTTTTCACTGGAGCAAACAACTGGCGCTTCCTCTGCACAGCAGCGCTGAAGTCTGAGTAGATGGATACTTTCATTTCTTTGTAGAGGAGTGTCTTCTTCTCACGAGCAAGCTTCATCACTTTTGCTTTGTGTTGATAATTCCCAAACTTAGCGATAATAGGCCTTGGTTTTTTCCCAACAGGGACTTTAGCTGAGATGCGGTGTGCAATCTCAATGCATGGGGTAAAGTCTGGGGACAGACTGAGTGTTTTTGTCAGAAAAGACTGAACAAATACCACAGTGTCTTTCTTCTCTTCCCCCTCTGCAATGCCAAAAATGACCACATTATTCTGTCTACTTTTGTTCTCCATGTAGTCAACTTTATCTTCCAGGAATTCCACTCTTTTGATCAGATCCTTGACTTTTTTGTCAGTGCTTCCAAAGTTGTCCTCAACAGCACTCACACGTATTTGTATTTCAGCAATCTGTTCATTTAGTGCATTCATTGAGCCATTCATCTGGGTCATCTGCGTTTCAAGACCACTTAATCGCAATAATAGTTCATTTTGGTTCTGATTAAGTCTTTCCCAGAGAGTTTCCATTGTAATGTGAGCAGCTCCCTCAGTCATTGTTGCAGCAATCAGTCAAAGCAGGTGCATTCACTTACTGCTGTTGATTGGCTTCTCCAAACTTACTTGTTTTTTTGTTAGCAGTCCTCAAAGGTGATACATTTAAGCAATATTTAGTCCACACATGTACTGTGCTCAATGTTTCTTCATAGAAGTCAGGTAGAGCCCAAATATATACTTTTAAGCAGACAAGGGCTGCACTGCTCTACTCCCACACATCTGCCCTGGCAGCCATCTTTTTTTTTTTTTTTTTTTTTTAGATCTTTTTGCCTCCCAAGAGGCTCACCACTGCCCCCTGTGGTTCTCTCTGGTCGATCCCTTCAGTCCCCTGGGCCGAGACGCCTTGGCACACGACTGGCCCCGGGTTCTCCTATATGCTTTCCCTCCATTCAGCCTGATCCTTGCCACTCTTATGAGGGTCCTTCAGGAGGGTCACAGTCTCCTCCTGGTCGCCCCGTTCTGGCCAGCGAGGACATGGTTTCCTCTGCTGCGGAGACTCTGCTGCAGCTCGCCAATGCGCCTTCCAGCGAGATCAGATCTCCTGTCCCAGTTGAGAGGACGAATACTTCACCCCGATCCCAGTCGCCTTCAGCTCTGGGTCTGGCCACTCCGGGCCCGTTGTAGGTCTCTCTCACTTCGATGACGACGTGGCCCACACTATTAGAAATGCACGGGCACCTTCGACGCGGGTGCAATATGCAAATAGATGGCGACTGTTCACAAACTGGTGTCGCGATAATGGACAGGACCCTGAATGTTGTCCGGTCTCATCTATCCTGTCTTTTTTGCAAGGGCTGCTTAATAACAGGCGATCGCCTTCTACTCTTAAAGTTTATGTCGCAGCGATTTCTTGTTGGCATAAAGGTTTTGATGGTGTTTCCCTGGGGAGACATAAGAGCATCTCTCTTTTTCTTAAGGGCGCTCGACGCCTGCACCCACCTCAACGACATGTAGCCCCAACATGGGACTTGTCATTAGTACTAGATGCCTTACAGTCCCCACCATTTGAGCCGTTACCGGACGTGGACATTAAGTGGCTTTCCATGAAAACTGCTTTTCTCTTGGCAATGGCTTCTGCCAGGCGTGTTGGTGAATTGCAAGCTCTCTCTGTTCACGAATCATGTTGTCGATGGAACTCGGATGGGTCAGGAGTTACACTCTGGCCGGACCCATCATTTGTCCCCAAGGTGCCTTCCTCGAGTGCATGCTGCCCTCCTCTCCAGCTTGCTCGTTTCGATACCGAGGGTTCTTCGCCGCATCTTTGCCCAGTGCGGGCCCTCAACGCGTACATTCAGGTGACTGCTTCATTCCGACAGTCGGATTGTTTATTTGTGTGCTTTGCCGGTTCCCGCAAAGGGCAGGCGCTATCTAAACAGCGGCTGGCACACTGGGTGGTTGATGTAATTTCTAAGGCTTATTCTTTACGCAGTCGCCCGCTGCCTGCAGAAGTGAGGTGCCATTCAACGAGGGGCGTCACCACCTCTTGGGCTGCGATGAATGGGGTACCATTGGATGTAATTTGTGCTGCTGCAGCCTGGACGTCACCAAGTACCTTCACCAGGTTCTATCAAGTGAATATGGCTCATGCCCATCCACTAGACGGAGTTCTGCGCCAGCATCGTCCATCCTCTTAAGGTGGGTTTCCTGAACTCCTCGGGACTTTGTTGATATGAGTCATCCAGTGCTTTAAGCACCGCCTCTGGCGGTCAGTAGGGATGAAATAGAACGGAAGTTACGTATGTAACTACGGTTCTATGAATCCCGGATGACCGCCAGAGCGTTCAGTCCCTCGGATTCTTCGTACAACCAGCGAGAAGATTCTAGGACTGAGCTTCCGGTGTCACGTGACTATATAGACTCACGTGGGTCACCGAGGTCACAGGTGACTTTGTTGCTATAAGATTCTCGACCTGCGCAATGATGATCATTCAGTGCTTTAAGCACCGCCTCTGGCGGTCATCCGGGATTCATAGAACCGTAGTTACATACGTAACTTCCGTTCTGGGGCCCTAAATCGGGCCTCTGAATTTTTTTACAGAAATGTAAAAAAATTCTCCCCCAGACCCCCTGAATTACATTACAGCTATGTTATATAGAAAAATATACAGTGTCTGTGTCAATGTAATTCAATAAAAATTTATTTTTCCCCCTGGTGGTGGCAGTAGGTAACGTTTTGTGCTTGTAGTCAAAGTGCAAGATTCTTTTTTCAGATCATTACACACGTCATCTCCAACACACCTGCTCCTTAAATGATGTGAGAAGCACCTTTACCAGACTATAGAACATGACTTTTACAAAGTTGTGTGAGTGTAACAGCTCCTTTATAAACCTGTTTTAATCCACTGAGTTTCATCAGTGTTGTTTTGTTTCACTTTTATAACCGCGCACATGAAAGAAAACACTCTGCACTCGAAATATCCTTATGTCTGTGGCTCTTCTGTTTTTGACACATTTACAAATCCCAAAAGATCTTAAACTCCTCTAGCGTGCAGCCAGATTTAGATGTGTTTGCTCGATGAGACCAGAATATCTCTTTTTGCAGTGTTATACTCGCATGTGAACTTTAATAACTGGTTTTGCACTGATCATAAAACTCCCAGAGAAACTAGTCAGGAGCCTCCACTGAACTACAAGTCGTGTAGAGACAAATGAAAACTCCTCGAGCGCAGAAACCTTTACAAACGCCAGAACCAGATTATTATTCACATACGGCCACTTCAGAAACACGCAGGTAACGAGCAAAGCCTAATCACGTGCAGGAACAAACACACACGCAGAAACTGTCTCCAAACTGATCTTGCAATTACCCGACTGGATTTACTCCCGCCGCATCCGACTCCAAATCCCTCACCGCTCTGCCCAAGAAAACCTCACAAGTCTAAAGCTCTACGTCTGATCTCGTTCTACTTCTCTTGTCTTATCTCTCTCTCTCTGCTGATATCTTTCCTCATCCATCCCTTCTCTCTCTCTCTTTCATCTGTCGTTCTCTCTCGGTCTGTAATGAGGCCAGCGCAGACTCGTGTAAGCAGCTCCTTCTAATGAGACGCTCTTCTCCGGGGAGCAGGAGTCAAGCTGAGCAACAACTTCAACACAAAACTTCAACAGCGGTTTTTTTCAGCGTTTTTCTGCGGCTCCAAATGAAGCCGGAGTGATGTGAGAGAGGAGAAGAAGAGACGCTCAGGGCTCAGCTGGCGTGGGTATATGTGTGCGTGTGTGGAAAAGCTCCTCTGTGTTTTCAACGACTGTTTACAATAACCGGGATGGTAGCGTTAACCCAGTTGGCATGGACTACGTAACACCAACAAAACTCTGAAAATGCAGGGTTTTGTGGTAATCTAATGCACGCTTCTTGGTCGTTTGTAGTCCAGGAAGTAAAGCATAAACATGTGTCGTCGTTTCTTTGAGGTAGAGGGAAAATAACATATTCAAAGGAGAGGTGAAGAACATATACAGTCTGTAATCTCAGACCAAGACACTGCTTTGCTCCTTTTCGCTGATTGGATGACTGTACTTCCGGCTTTTTGGGAACCGTCTGCAGTCCTGCATACCTGAACTAGTAGCTGGAGAGAAATGAAATTGAGTGCAGGCTGGCTAGGTTTGTGGTGCTCCTTAGAACCAATTTGTCTGCTGTTGTCGCAAAGAACTTAAGCATAGAGTAAGTAAGTAAGCTTCATTTGTAAAGACTTTTCACGGACCGAGTCACAAGGCGCTTACGTCTAATTGACCTTCAACATTCTCCACAACCTGGTCTTTCCACCACTTATAGAATTCATCCAGCGGTCAGTAGACACAGCTTCAATACCACAAGAGGACTGTGTAACATTCCTAAACATAAAACCGCCTTAGCCCAACCCTCTTCTCATATAGGGCTGTTAAACCATAGATAGAATAAGCTCTCATGAGATAATGAGCTTAAACGGCCTCACCATCTTCACTCAACGGTCAAAACATGTTCTTAGAAAACCAAACATGTATATGTACATTTAGCAAGGCGATAAACTGTCGTGTGTAAGATGTGAATGTAATTTCATTTAAATGTGTGTGCTGCATAGAGTTAGGGTGAGTGTGAATAGATTATATGAGTATTAAGTAGCTGCGTGTACAGGTGTGCATTTGAAATTGTATTGTGTATTATGTAAACTTTAATATTGATGTATTAAAATTTGCTGTGGCGCTAGAGTCTGGTACAAGCATCTCTACCATTGTGCCTAATGTAATTGTACATTATCCAAATAAATTTAATGAAAATGCTTCACAGTGAGACCCTCTTCACACTCAGTGACAGGAGCAGCCCTGGGGCAGAGGCGATTCGCACTTGGAGCCTCAACCTCCGACAATGTTTCCTAACCTGCATGTTATTGTTTGGTGGGGAACTGAAGGAAACCACCAGACACGAGGTGGAACATGCAAACTCCACACAGAAAGGCCCAGGCCATGAGAGGGTCGAACGCACATCCTACTTGCTGTGAGGCAAGAGCCTATTCGCTCTGCCTCTTCTGAGAGTTTGTGTGACATGAAAATCTGACACTCCTTTGAGACGATTCCACAGTAGATCTTGGCTATAGTTAAAACAGGGTGGTGCTCTGTCCATTCCCTCTCGCACCCTGCTTCTTTTGTCTGGCCTGATTCTGCACAGACACATTAAAGAATAGCATCTTGCAATACATACCAGTGTGCAGCTGCATACGAGTACTCCTCTTGAATCTTTTCCAGTCCCAGTTAGACAATCTAACCACATGCACATGCATCTGGTGGGTTCTCTGCCACCTTCAACAGGTTTCACCATCTGTTTACTGCCTGGTGTGGCGTGCTGTTGGCGTGGCTTTGGAGTTTTGGTCAGACATGGCGCAACCCTTCAGAATTCAGAAGCACTGCATTGCCATATACCAACCTCAGGCGAATAAGTTATGTGAGCAAGCACACGATTGTTGGATGAATGCATCTCCTCAGTACTTCCACTGAGAAGTTGCTTTTTTTCAGTCGTTCAGGATTCTCATGGAGTTTTTGCTGGAGTCGGCTGCCCCCATTTCCATTCGACATTTTAGTAGGTTCATTAGGTCCCATTTTGTTGTTGTTTGTTGTATCCTCATCAAAACCAAAGCATTGTGTTCGTAAGTCATTTTTCTTTAATAAAGGACCCTAAACGTAGACTTAATTTCTGTCATTACGAGCAGCTAAATAAAGTTTTACGCAAAAGTGCAATGCAAACGCAGCTTTTATTATCCTGCTTAATAAAGGTCACTAAACGAATAAATAAAACACTCATAAACCAAATAATGCAAACAACGTGTCCTTTAAACGCCTCAATAATTCACAACGACATTTACAAACATCCAATTTCACCGTCATTTCATCATTTCCCCGAGCGCAGCCCATTAATCTTATACAGCCTATAAATGATTCCCGGCTCATTGTAAGTTTAGGATCTGGGAGAAGCAGCCGCGCGGTGGAATGGACTGTCTAAACGCCGCGTGTTTGTGCAGATCCAGGCTCAGCTCGCCGGCCGGCCTATCTCTGTAATAGGTTCATTATTCAGGACCAGGCCGGGCCGCGCTGCAGAGTAATGAGAGCGGAGAGCCAATCACAACGGCTGCTGCTGCTGCAAATGTGGAGCTAAGTGGAGCAAAAGTCGTGCCCTCGTGTGCTCTGAGGCTCTGCAAAGTCTGCCTTTTTGTGTGAATGTTGTGTGCTCGTTAAAACATGCTAATAAGAGATGGGTTTACTTCATATGTATGTATCATATTCAAACATATGGTAAGTATGAGTGTGTTTTCTTTTTGTCTCTGTTTTGTGGTTTGGTTAAGCTAATTCTTGGTGTATTTTTAAGTCCATAAACTTTCAAGCTGATGACTTAAAAGTTAACTTAAAAGGAACTGTATGTAAGATTTTGATCCAAGGTAAACATGTTCAAATGTAGTCTTACTGAACATTTTACTGAACGTCTTTGTAAATCTGAGTTATGGACAAAATGTTAATTTGTTGACGTTTACATTTGGGGTTTTGGAAAGAGTATTAGCCAGTAGGGATGGGACAAGATCTCGTGCTGCGAGATCTCGCGAGATCAAACACTCACGATACTTTGCGCACACGTACTGAACTGTCTCGTGAGATTTTTCCATGGTCATGAATTTAAGTTTTGTATCTTTGAGCAGCTGTAGTAAATATTCTCCTCCACACACAGACTTGTAGCAGACTTATTCTGACAGAAAACTGTCTAAACTCTGTCTCAGTTTTTATTTCGTAAAGATAGGACTAATATTGACAGAGATAATTGTCCTAAACATTGTAAAAGTTAGCACGAAAAATATACAATATACGCGGGAACAGCGCAGTGTTTTTCACACTTAAACATAGTTTAAAATAGATCCACAAAGATATTTTGGCCTGTATCAATAATAACTGTAAAAATAGTACGAAAGTCCTCATTTGTGTGTGTCTGGTCCCTGTCAGCAGCAGCAGCGCTGTGAAGCAGGAGAAAGGGGGCGGAGTCTGAACCAACAATAATAAATAATACAAATCTTTTTTTTATTTGCCTTTAATTAATGCAAATTATTCAAAAATCTTGTCTCGTCTCGATCTCGTGGACCCAATCTCGTGGCTTGTCTCGTCTATTAGCCAGTCAGAAAGCAGAAAGAACCTCACATGACTCTCTCATTTGGGTTGCCAGTTTGGTTTCTTAGAGCCTGAAGGTGATTTTGAACCATGAGTCATAAAAAGTTTGAGAGTTCATCTGTGATTGTTCAAAACCACTCAGTGTGCATCCGACAAAGTGTTATGTGCCCTTTTGGTTTGATGGTGGTAAGGTACTGCTAACACAACTTCCCTAGGGCAGACGGACAGAACAGAAACCACCATTTTGCACCAAAGGTCTCCATCACCAACCATTCACACTCACACCAGATCCAGGCTAATCAATGTGGGTGAAGTGTCTGCTTTGGGACACCACAACAAGTTCTCCTCTGTTCATCCGACTGTGACTCCTGAGATTCAGATTCAGACAACTTTATTTGGATCAGGCTTTGACAAGCTTCAGCTTCATCGAGGTCAAGTCATGGAGGCAGCAGCTTGAGACCAAACAACCTTTGCACAAACGTCCTCTCTTCCAGGAGAATTCCAAGGTGTAATTAATCCAGCATGTCCTGAATCTTACTATAGAGGATTATTTGTTTACCAACACGGGCGATGCACACGCACCAGATATGCTAAAAGGATTGCTGCTCATTGGCCAAGCTGGAGAAACAACAATTCACACAGGACTAACTACAGTTTATCACTGTGCAGAAACAAAAGTTCTGCTGCTAATTCAACATTTGTGAATGAATTCAACCTACGACCCTTAAAAATCAGGAGACTGAAAACACAGCAAGAAAAACACAGTCTCAAGCTTCAGGAGACAATGTCTGTCAGACCGGTTCATACCTGATCACACAGCTGCTCTCGTCCTGTTTGTTGTTTCATTCAAAGAAGTTTGTCCAGCTAACTGGTGAGAGTGATCTTTCTGCATGAATATGCAGAAGTAACATCGACCGAAAATCCCTCTGTAAGATACCTGTTTTCATTTCACTTTGTGGAAACCGTTTGCATCACACCGATGGGTGGGGTGTCAGCGATCATTGCTGTTCCTGTGAGTTAAACTTACAACTTAAATGTACAAAATATATTCTGGGGGCACAGTCGCAGAGTGGTTAGAGCTTTGGCTTCACAATAAAGAGGTCATGTAAGTAGGTTTTCTCCGGTTTCCTAACACCTCCAAAAACATGCATGTTTAGGTTCATTGGACATCACTGTAGATTTACCCTGTAAATGAATGAGAGAGTGAATGATTGTCTGTCAAACCCTGCGATGATGACCACTGTGTTTCACCTGCCAGAGGCCGAAAATCACTGAAATAGGCTCCAGTCATTTACGACCTCTTAACAAGTAGAAGAAAATGAATGAAAATGAAAAAAGTAGCCTATAACACTTAAGTGAAAAAGAATGCATGTATACAGTCTGCTTTTTCAACTCAGGTTGGTTCTGGCCAATCCCTCTTCTTCTTTGTTCCCTGATTGGACGATTGTACTTACCGTGTTTGGGGAACCGTCTGCAGTTTGTGAAACCCGATCTTGTAGCTGGAGAGAAATGAAACTGTACAGAAGCACTAGAGAATAAACAACTTCACTCCTCATTAAGCCATCTTATAGAAATACTTTAGGATTTAACTAGAATTAAACCAGGACTAGACTACGACACTTGAACTCATTCGACATAATCAGATTTTGAACAAACAAGAAATAAACACTTTAAAACATGCACGCATCTTTCCATTTGAATTTCTTTGACTTTCTCGTTAAGCTTTTACTGTAAAAACCCCAAAATGCCCCCAGACTTTAACACATCATGTAACTACAGCAGCAGTCTCTCATTCAAAACCTCCACATATTTCTGAAACACTATCTGAGCGTCTGCAGATGTTTAATTCCTCTCGGCGGCTCGGTATCCATGACCACCGGCTAATGCTACGCGCCGCTAACGAACCGTAGCAGTTTAATTAATGACAGACTTTGTTTAATCCCGACGCTGTCACATACGCCGCTCTCCTCCATGACACCAGGCTCCACTCAGCCACGTTACTCCGTGTTTCTCCTTTTGTGAGGCTTAACGCGCTCGGGTATTAGCATAATCTTGGCCTGGCGTTAGCATACATTAGCGACTCTTCCGTTAGCGCGTGTCACCGCCTCAACCGGTTGTGCTGATTGTAATGTTCTAATAATGAGGAAAATAGTAGTAGCATTAGCCATAATCCGATTAAGTTCATTAGTCTGATGGTATTTTTATAGGTTTTAATGTTATAAAAAGTTAGAAGAAAAATGTAAATCTTTTGATGAATGAGATGCAATAGGTTTCAAGAATAATAAACCAAAGCCAGGTGTTTAGATGCCAAGATACAAATAATGAAACAAAGAAGACTAGAACAATACTGCTATATGAGATGTTATTACACTGACGCTGTTGCTTCATACATAATATAACATGGAGAGAAAAAACAGACAGTCAGAGGAGTGAAAACAATTCAACATTAAAAGTAAATACTATTTTGCAGAACTCCTTAAAAAAAGGATAAAACAGCCATTTATGAATAATCAAAAAAATACTGTCCTTATCGTGCAAAAAGGTTTTTTGGAGCAGCACTTTAACAGCTGCAGACTCAGACCAGTGTGACCAGATGAGTTAGTACAAACATTGGGACGTGATACCGGGCTGACACTATTGTCTCTGCAAATACTATAAATGAGCTACTAAATAATCTGGAAGAGGAGTCAAAAAAGATCACAACCTTGACAATTCTAATCACATGGTTGTGATACAGAAAAAACATATACGATGCTAGTGGATCAAATCAATGCATAAATTCAAATCATAAATTGATTTTAAGAATCAACAACGTTATTATCAAACAGATACAAGCAGTCACTCATAGACACAAACATGGAAAGAAGTCGAAAAAGCACTGTTGTCAGTAACTACAAGAGTTTATCTGTCAGAAAACAAAAGTTTTACTGCTAAATCAACATTTGTGAATAAAATTTGACCCGACGACCCTTAAAAGTGACATTCAGGTGAGAAAAACACAGCCTCAAGCTTCAGGAGACAGACGTCTGTCAGACCTGTTCAGACTTAATTTAAACAGCTGCTCTCGTCTTGTTTCGTTGTTTTATTCAAAGAAGTTTCCCCATGTAAACAAATAGAGAGCGGGTCTTTCTGCATAACGCATGCGCAGTACAGCGGAAAGTGACATCGACTGAAAATCTTTCTATAGTTGATCACAAATTAGCTTGGCCAAAACATATAGAAGTACAAAAATGGGCAGAGCTATGACTATGATTAAAAGATACTCACAATTTCTTGCACAGAAATCAATTGAACAATTATTCAAGCACTTATAAAAAGTCTTCAAAGTTGTCATCTGGATAGCGTTTCCGAAGATCAAGACGTTTTGACTCTCATCCAAAAGTCATTTTCAATCAGATTTCTAATGGTTTCTTGTCTAGTCAGGTAATAAACCATCTCTTACGATGCTTGTCTGATATAGAAGAAGACGCTTTCTTAAGAAGACATGATGAACATCCCTAACCTGTGTGTGTCTTCATCTGTTCCACACACGACACCTGGACCTGACGTCTGTTTAATCCTTCTGATACATTCACAGTCACGCTTGGCCTCTACGTCTGCTGTGCGCTCAGACAAACACAACTAAAGACCGTCGTATTTCAGATTCAACAGGTTTGTATGAAGCAGCAGCACAGAACGGACGCACGAGGAGACATTTGCTTCTCTTCAGAGTCAACGTTCTACCAAATCTCAGTCTTTGTGATTTGCTAATGACTGCAGACTTTTGATTAAATCCCTCTTTTGGTCCTGCATCAGAACAGACCAAAGCTACAAGTGCTGTAACCGCCAACACTGCTGCAGAGAGAGAACGAAGCTTTGACAGATTAGAGCTGCAGCAGAAATGACTGGAACACAAAGGTGAAGGCGGCTAACAAAACGTAACTACGAGAATGAGCAATGCGGCTGTAGATTAGCATCAGCGTCAGGCCTGGTATTGATTTAAACTCTGATCTTCTTGTAAGTCATGGATTTTACCAATAAACATAAGCTAAACGGACACAAATTGTACTTTTGTAAGTGTTTAATCTTGTTCTAACATTGCTTCCTCGTTAAAAAAGCAGCTGGAGTTGTGACTGTGAGGTACTTTTCTTTCACTTTGAGCCTCAGAAAACACTGTTCTGAAAGTCAGTAAATAATATACGTTTGTTTAGGGCAAATCTGGAGCTTTGTCATGTCAGGCAGGATTGATTTGATTGTTTTCCCTTTGTCATTTCTTTGTGAATGTCCTGGGTTTGACAAAGCTTTGGTTTTTCTACTTGGATGTTTTTGTTGGACTAAAACATTACGACCACATGGAAAAATCTGAATTGAGAATCCTACCCTGCAGTGTGACCGTTGCCTGTCATGAATGAGGTCTGTTCCACATCTTGCATATGCGCTGCGCAGGTCCGCGACTCCAACGCCCTCTGTCAAAACGGCGAAGTCTTCTGCGCCCGAGTCCGACAATCAAACTCCACAGATCAAGCGCACCAAGACAGGAAACAAACATATGCAATCTATCGTATACTCAGCTGCATGGCCATTTATTTGATCAGTACTTGTATTTAATCTTTATATAAGCTAGATTAAGATTAGATTGGGGTGTGGGGGTCTACCTTAATTTGTGCCTTAGGCCCAATCACAGTACTGGTGTATCCAATGTTGGCGTGGGATAGAACAAGTGGTCACACATACTGCTCTTCTTTCAAAAAGAAATGACTCCGTATTTCTGCCTAAAACCGCATCAAAAGCAGCAGAAACAAGAACATCCACGAGAGCAGCCATCTTTGTTTAGCTTGAATCAGACTCGACGCTAACAGATAGCCCCCCCTGTTACAATGTGATTGGGCCTCAGAACCACGCTGCTGTGATGTGATTGGGCCGAAACACCTCTGTTCTTACTCTCAGACCAATCGGGAGGCTGGAAGGCCAGATTGTTTATCTAGTGTTTGTGAATTCACAAATATTGCGAGATAAACCATCTGACTGGCCAGGTTACAGTTAGATGCTCTTTTTTTTGGCTTACACTGAGAATGTTTATTTCATAAACTTGTTCTCTCCGTACATGTTCTTCTCGTGCTTCTCGAGGCTTTGCAACCTGGCGTAGCACAGTTTGGAAGAGAAAACATGCATTCAGTAGACGAGGCTTTGCACAATAAACAAAGGTGTTCTGTGGTGCAGCGGATATACAAGATGTGGAATCAGCCTGTTGTAGAAGCCTCCTCCTGCTCATTTTATGAAAACCTTGTTTCTTCAGCTGTGTCCTTGTTATGGCATCAAACTGATGTACATCGATGAAGATTGTGCTAAACCAGTGTATTAACTTTCTATTTTAATTGGATTGTGCAATTGATTTTTCACCACAAAAAGTTACAGGATATGACTTTAAAAGAAAAGAACCATCCTGTTTGTCCTTTACACATAAATGTACTTTATGTTCAGCTGGTGTTTGACAATGTGTGCAGTGTCTTCATCTTGCTTCAGTTGTGAACCCACTGGCAGGTAAAGGGCGGTCTGTGAGCAGAGAGAGAAGAAAAACTGTCTTTTTAATGAGGCCATTAGCGTTAGCCGCATTAGCAGCGTTAGCCTATCAGCAGCACGTCGCTAACCCGGCTCTCAGTCTGCAAAGCCAGGCTCTTTGAAGCTGGAGGTGAGGGAGAGGCCACGGAAGCACCTCCATCTGACCTGAAATCAGAAAAAACACGAGCAGAATAATCAAACAGCTCCAAAGTCAGACACAAAGACAGATCCTCCCGTTTGTCTTTGCTCGGATGAGAACGTGTATTCCACAAACTGTTAATGCTGTTTTAGTAATCGCCAATGAAATCCTAACGTCATAAGTGTTTTGAATTCTATTGTCATCTATCCTAAAAGTTAAAAGTTTATTAGGACAATGTACAGTTGCATTAACACAGTGGCTAAAAAGCTTGTACCTAATTCTAAACTTGACTTTGACTTTCTTATGTCCAATTCACACGACATAAAGGTGCTTTCAGACCAAACGCGACCACGCGAACACTTTCAATGTTATGTCTATGTGTAGGCGCGATTTCGCACGACCAGAGCGGCGCGGAGCGTTTAAGGGCAGACGAGCGTCTAATAAGCGCGACCAACATGTGAAGAGCAAAGTGACAGTGTTAACGACCAGTACTACAGCTTGAAGGCCCGTGCAGATATTGACAACAGAACCAATCCTCTTGGTATCAGCCCCATACACCACTGTCTCTTAACTATGTCAAATAAGCCCTGTGCTCTCCATTCACATCGCTCATTTCGTTGCTCTGATTGGCGGCACATGAGGACGCTCCTCCGCTGACACACACATACACATGAATGGGATTTCATTTCAGGCGAAATTCTCCACTTCTCGCCTCCTATCTGTACGGGCCATGAGGGCGGACGTTGAACAGACGAGCGCACATATTTAAACCATGTTTTAAAATAGAGACTCACAGATGCCGTGGCTGCATGAACACACCGCAGTCTGAAAGCTGCAAGTTGGTCGCGCGAAAACGCGACTAATTTCGAATATATAAGCGTCCACCGCGGGGCGTCTGGCGCGAATTGACGCCTCTGGCCTGAAAGCACCTTAATATTTACCTTCAGACGTCTGTAAATTTTAAATGACTACCCTGTATGCAGTGGTCCCTTGCTCTATCGCGATTCACTTTTCGCGGCTTTGCTATTTTGCAGATTTTTTTAGTGCAATTTTGCTTTTTTTTTACAGTGCGCGTCCTACAGACGTGCGCTGTAAGGGGTTTGTGGACCGTATCACATTGCAGCATTCACAGGCAACAGCACACAATCTCTTTTATAAAACTTTAGACAGTTTGGATCATGCAGGGGAAGCTGACCTGACGCTCGGACGTTTCTCCAGGTGAGGATTTGACTCTTTGAGCTCGTAGTTACGATGATAAGTTTGTTCACGCTGGAACGTCATTGTGTAGTTCAGAGATGTGTTTGAGGAGCGTGTTGTGACTTCACTAGAGTCCGGATGTGTTTGGTGTCGGCTCTGGAGCCCATGTGATCCGTGGCTCTGCGGTCGGCTGTGGAGCTCAGCGGGACGGGCAACGTGTCAAAAGCAGAGCAGGCGAACACACACAGCACCGTCCTCTTTAAACATCACAAAAACGACTCACGCTTCTGTATCTGGCGGTGAATCATGTGTTCAGAGCATTATTACCTGTACAAAAGACACTAAACATCAGAACCAGGCAGGTTATCTACTGAAATTATTGGTAAAAAAAAAAAAAATGAAGTACTTCACGTGTTTGCCTTTCACAGGTTATTTTTGGAACCTAACGGACGCAATAAATAAGGGACCACTGTAGCCCTGTTTCTATTAGCCTGGGTTTGTCAGTGTTTCTACTGCAGGTCCTGTTAAGTCACTTTCACGTTATACATTCTTTCTCAAACAAGTAAAATCTAAATTGTTTTTCTTCCTGGCATCAATCTGAGTGATTCACAAAAATGTTTTTGTCTGTGACTCGAAGGTCAGGCTGGAAAGTGTACATTTATCACGACATTACAGGACATGTAAACTAACCCTAACCTAAACCTAACCCCCTGTAGGATTAGCACGAGTTCACGGCTAAACATACCCATTTTAGTGACTTGATGAACAAACGTGCCCGTTACACCAGTGGCCAAAGTCGGCCCTCCAAGGGGTTAAATTTGGCCCACGAAGAGGCGCTGAGATTTGTTAATAATGTCTGTCTGATTACATTTTAAACTGAAAAGATGAACGATAAATCTGTTTTATTTTGCAAAAGCATAATAATCATATACAATTGAATCACTGTCTTACAGCAAATAATCTTTTTAAGTGCAACATAAAATTACATTTGTCCATCCACACACTACAACTTTATTTGTATTGGCCCTTTGAAGAAAAATAATATTAATTTTCTCACGCTGAAGTTAATAATTTGGGCACCTGAGCGTTACACTTAAAGAAAATGAAGCGTGGCCTCAACCAAAACTGGTGTGATTTTTACACTTTTATATCGTGCGTAATGTACGACGTAACATAAGAACGCCAAAAAGGTCTGAAATCGTGCTCATAATACACTCTTTTTGTGTCGTGGTAAATGTGTGCTTTCTTGTGTTGGATCTGAAAATGTCTTAACTGCAGGACATGACCCAAACAATCTCTTTCAGATCACATTTTCTTTCCCTCCTGACTCCGAGACTCTTCTTATTGAACATCTGTGGAGCCTGTGTGATCAGTGAGCTCCGGAGCCTCTGGGGGGCGCTCTCACTGGCTGTAATTGTGACAAATGGTGTGTCGGCCTCAGTGAAGAAGACCGGACCAGAGCAGAACGAGAGTGGGACCGGCTAATGTGATTATACTCCAACATGTCCGCCACAGAAGCTTTAATCCCACAGACAATAGAGTGTGTCCTGTTTTCTGCTGCATTAGGAACATGTGTGTGTATAACTCTGAATAGAGTCCTACACTTCATCAGTCTGGGTAAGGATGGATTGTTATAGAAATATTTGAACCTGATTGGTCGGAGTGACTGAACAGGAAGTAGTGCAAAAGTCAAGTGTTTTGTTAAATCCCGTCGAGAGAGAAAAGCACAAACAACTCTCTCATCATAAAATGCCACACTTGTTTGTTTACAGATGGTTTCCAAACAAACAAAGGAGATGAAGCTCAGAGGCCTGTACTACGAACGTCGCTGAACTTATCCTGGATAAGTTTCTCTTTCCCGGTTTGGCTAAACCAGACATGAGCCACTCTGAATAAACTGTCTTACAAAACGAGTTCACAACTGGATCTGTTAATCCTGGATTTTCTCAATGAAGCTGTGTCACACAGCAGGGGGCGGGGTTAACGCAAACTGACCAATCAGAACAACCAAGCTGCAGATTTCAAATGTGAGAAAACGTTAATCATGAAGCGAAATATATGAGTATTAAAAACAAAGGAATTGTGCTGCAGCTTCAAGTGAAGTCTGAGCTTCAGTGACCAATCACAAACACAGAAGTTACGCTAAAGAGTTCATTAAAGGGACTATACTCGATTTTTTGCAACAAGATAACTTAAAAGCAGATTCCCCCTAGCACTGATGCCTTGTTAATGTATCTAATCAGGTGGAAATTAGTCCCCAAAGTCCTGTCTATGTCTAATAAAATCCCGTTTGTGTGCAGCTTTTTCTGTTTTTGTTTTTAGCATTGTGGCTAACTGTTGTTAGCATAGCGACTCACCTCGCTGTTAAAAGCTGTGAAAAAACATTAAAACTCATCATGATGAACACTTCTGAAGCTCAGAATGCATTAGCTACGTGAGGAAATCATGTAGCCTGAAGGAAAAAGGTTAAAATTAATTATTTCTGTTTGTTTACATTTTTAGGATGCAAAAATCAGGTACAGTCCCTTTAAAATGTCCTGCAGTGATATAACACACTAAAGCACAAATGTGCAGACATCACCAAACATTTAATAGATCTTTAGTTAGTCAAAGTGATGTGTAAAGATCCAAATGTGCACAAAGTTCAGTCAATCAATATTTCTGACAATGAAAGTGTTGATTATATTAATCATTACAGATTAAACAGTCTGTTACTGTTATATATAAGATCTGATGGCTCCTCTTTATAAATAGGTTATGTGCGCATCGCATTGTCACATGTTGCCATAGAGATCTGCCACGATAGGAAGTGATCCAGTTTCATAGGACCATCAGACCAGAGCCCTGTACTATGAAGCTAGATTTGGGGTTTAGCGAGGTAAGTTCTGGGTTAAACCTGGTCTGGCGGTCCTACGAAACTGGATCACGTCCTATCGGGTTAGATCTCTATGGCAACATGCGGCAAACTCATAACCTGCTCCGGACCAGGATAAGTTCCCGAATAAGTTAAAAAGACGAGGCGCTGGCCAATCAGAGACGAGAATTAAGCCGTTTGTAAAGAGGGCCAGAGAGAGATGAGAGAGGGCAGCGAAGAAATGAGGAAATGTGAAAGTTACGGCGTTTTATATCAATGCGATGCGCACGCACGTAACCTATTTATTAAGAGCAGGATGAGATCTTAACAGTGACTGAAGAATCCAGTTTAATCTGTGTGATGATTAATAAATTCTTTCATTGTTAAGAAATAATTAATGACTGCACCTTGTGCACATTTGGCTGTGGATTTTTAAGCATCACTTTGACTCAGATAAAGGACACAGCTCATTCAGACTAAACGGTCGATCTATTAAATGTTTGTCATGTCTGCACATTTAGTCTGTTGTATCGATGCAGGACATTTAAATGAACTCTGCAGCGTAACTTCTGTGTCTGTGATTGTGATTAAGCTCAGACTTCATTTGAAGCTGCAGCGCGTTTCCTTCTTAGATTTTAATACTCGTATTTTGCTTCATGATTGACGTTTCCTCACGTTTAAAGTCCGCAACTCAGGTGTTCTGATTGGTCAGTTTGCGTTAACCCCGCCTCTGCTCCGTGAACGCGCACGACTTCATTGAGAAAATCCAGGGTTAACAGATCCAGTTGTGAACTCGTTTCGTAGGACAGCTTATCGAGAGAGGCTCATATCTGGGTTAGTCAACCCGGGTTAGAGAAACTTATCCAAGATAAGTTCAGCGACGTTCGTAGTACAGGGCTCAGGTTTAACCCAGAACTTACCTCGCTAAACCCCAAATCTAGCTTCATAGTACAGGGCTCATTCTCCATCAGAGTTTGACGACTACTTGCACGTTTTGTCATTTTCGTCAGGCATTATTCATGCTCACTCTGCATTTGTTCTGCGACTGGTTAACGTTTGGATTGTGTTTGTGTGTATGTTCTTTACATCGTTGTGCTCAAAAGAGACTTGAACAGACGCAGCGTCGCTCCACCAACAGCTGAATCTGAACCACTGAACGCCTGGTTCTACGCTGCCTGTGCCACCACCTTGAGTCACGCCGCTTGAGCTTTAGAAAGTCATTTTTATCCATCCGAACAGTCCCGAGTCGTGCTTCTGTTTCTTGGTAATTGTAATGTGAGCAATCTTTCATAACAAACGCGACTCTCTCCGATCTGACACTACATGGAGAAAATGAGATTGACTAAATTGCACTTTGTAAGGAATGATTTGTCATAAAAGCCGGGCCCTGCGGGGGAAACAGGAAGAATGGAGTTAGCGGTGTCAGAAGTGCTCAAACTGTGACAGATTTGTGTAATATCGTCTCCTGCTGCAGGTCCTGAAGGGAAACACAACGCCGCAGCCTCATTTCGGTGACGGATGGAGTTTATCTGAGCTTTTTTGGGTTCGTAAATAGTCCTGGTGACGTAAAATATAAATGATCTAAACAATCAGAAGATGAGAATGCACGTGAGGTAAAGATGAGGCCATGTTTTAAGGAATCTAAAGGTACAAAAACAAGTCTGTTAGCTTTCTTTTGGGCATTTCTATAAATATCTGCATCAAACAAAACATTTTCTTTTCTAAGAGTCAATGCCAATCAGAGGTCACATTAACTGACAATTTTCCGTCATTTACGGATTGTGTTTTGCTTTGACGGAAAATTTTCTAAGGCTTCCATAAATTTGACAGATTGAAAATGGAGCTACATTTTTACATAATAGAGCGTTTTCACGGACGTCACAGATCCGGCCAAAAACCGGAAGTGGCGCCATTATGGAGGTACCGATGTAAACAACGCGGCTGAAATATGAATAAATTATCAAAAAAAGACGAGTCAAATGGATCTAAAAAATATCGAGACCGACTTGAAGCTTCAGAAAAAAAGCGTTACATGTGTAAAATTAACTTAATAGGTGGCGAAGATCCTTAGGAAATGAAATCTGCCTTATTTAGTGAGGATCTCCACAAGCTGCCCTCGTAAGTTAAATTCTCTTTGGCATTTGTTCTCCTTTATGGAGCATCTGAAACACAGTTTATTACACCAGCACTATTTGTGTGATTTCACATCCATGTATTTGACGTGTATGGCCGACAGCTGGTGACAAAATGGCACAAACTGTGTAAAAGAGGGTAGCAAAAGAAGATAAACAAGAAGAAAATAGCTAACGCTGTTGGCTAATCTCAATTAGATTCATGGATTGTTACAATAAACTCATCAACTGAAATCTGCAGATCCTAAGCTTTCAAACAAGGTATAATGTGTATATGTCCTGTGTGTGATCATTACAACATTTGGTGTTTATTTGTGGTTAATGTAACTTTGGCTAACTGCGAGCTAAAAGCGAAAAGACTTGCTGCAAAATCATATTTCAGGTAGGATAAATTTTCAAAAAATGCTATGGTTAAGTGCACCAACAAATAAACAAGACATATTTCTCTGGATCGCTTGAAAACGACCGTAAAAGTGTTTAAATAATCTCTTGTCGGGGTCGGATCGCTGCGATAGACCGTGGTTAGCCTGTAAAGGCATTAGCCACAAACAAACATCAAATGTATTGATCACACTCAGGGCAAATACACATGTTGTACCTTGTTTGAAAGCTTAGGATCCGTAGAATTCAGGTGCAGGGTTTATTTTAACTGTCAGTTAATCTAAATGAGATAAAACTACGAAACAGTGCAGCTACAGCATTAGCTACCTTCTTGTTTATCCTATTTAGCTACACTCTTTTACACAATTTGTGCTTTTTTGTCTTTATAGCTGTCGGCAAAACACGTCAAATCATGGGTGCTAAATCACACTGTTAGTGCTGGCATAATAAACGATGTTTCAGATGCTCCATAAAGGAGAAGGAGGCAATTCTGTAGCTGCGCTATCTAGTAGGCTAGTCTCAATTAGATACATTGACAGTTAAATCAAACCCAGCGTCTGAATTCTACAGGTCCTAAGCTTTCAAACAAGGTATAGCATGTGTATATTCCCTTTGTGTGATCAGTACAACATTTGATGTTTATTTGTGGCTAATGTAACTTTGGCTAACTGCGGGCTATCGCAGCGATCCGACCGCGGCACACGATTAATTAAATACTTTAACAGTCGTTTTCAAGGGATCCAGAGAAAATATGCCTTGCTTGTTTGTTGGTGCACATGACTATAGCTTATTTAGAAAAAATAACCTACATGAAATATGATTTTGCCGCAAGTTTTATCAGCAGGTTACGTCAGTGAAATGAATGGGGGAAGAGCTGACCGAAGTGTTTCCGAGTTCTGTGCGTAAAAGTAGAAAAAGTGGGCGGGCGAAATAAGACGGATTATGACAACCCAGAACACGGCAATAGTTTACCATTTTAATTTTTTTCAAACTTCGAACATTCACATGCTTTAACGTCTGTGTTTTGACCATGGATGTGTTATGACAGCGGCCGCATATCGCCAACATGGCCGACTTCCGGTTTGATGACGTCACGTGAAAACGCTCTATAGTCTACTGGTGTTCCCTCAAGGTTTTGCCGTTTGCGCAATCACGGAACCTATAAATCTGTAAAGTTTCATGGACCACACTTAAAGTGAGGCTAAACACACTTTCAGAGACTAACTTCGCCCACAACTGAACCTCAAACAGGCTCGCAAAAGTGGGAGATGCCCGGAGGCCTTTTAAGAGACGCCCAGGTGGGTGTGAACAGACATTGATTGACAGCACCAAATATGAACAGCGAGCCTGGTCCTGACGTGAGATTTGCAGCAGAGGGAGCTGTACAGCAACAGCACCAAGTCTTTGCTTACTTGCACGTAAAGATTTTTTTTATATTTGCTTTGCAAATCATACGTATGAAACTTTTGCTTTAATCTACATAAGCACATGAGCCTGACACAGGCACGAGTTTCGAACCAGCGCATCGTTGAACTTGTGGTGGCACATCGCGCCACTCGCTCAACAAGCCACATGGCTGTTGATATCAATACACAGCGGGTGATCACTCTCCAACCTTCCGCAGCGGCGGTGTCAGAGGGAGGAGTTTAGATAAACCATGTGGGCGGTTCGTCTGCCGCGTCAATACACTGTGACGTCAGAGGGAACTGAAAATGCAGTGACAGCGTTTGACCATCGGTAGTACAGCCGCGGTTTTTGCACAGATAACTGCAAAATGAACGAGTTTGCACAAAAATGTCCAAAAAAGGCCTGGAAACAACAGATAATTCAATTTTGACCCCATATACACAGATGACAGTGAAAAAAAGTTGATTCTGAGTTTAGTTTCTCTTTAAGCTACAGAGACTTCTTTTGACAAAAACAACGGGGCAGCGTTTTGTCGGCCTGATTTTAAGAGGATTCATTTTTTTAACCACGATCGCTCGACAGACAAACAGACTCTTAGCGAAAAGTTCCACCTGCCGTTTCCTGGTGTAATGACTGTCAGATTGTCAGATGTGCTTTCCCGGAGAAAAGGACTGGCTTTTATGCACAGAGAGATGGAAATACACATGGAGTTTGGGCAAAATACAACAAAACACCGAGATGTGAAGAATTTTGTGCTTCAGGTAGAAATGCAGAGCCTGCACATAAGTCACAGTACGATGGTTGAACGTCAAAAGGACACATTGTTTTTGCTTTAATAATAAATAGTATCTTAAGAAACTATTTATGCAGAGTTTATAGTGATTTTTTTTGTATATATGTATCATGCCAACAATAACAAAATCAAACAAAATTATGACTTGATTAAAATACCTCATGACGGATTTTTTGGGACCTTGCCCTTCTCGGTAACAGATTGAAATAATGTCTAGTGTAACCACTGATGCCAGTCCACTTTATAGGAATGTATTGATATTCATGAATATTAACAAAATTCTTATCCCAAATCCAAGCCACAGACCTAAACCTAAGTCTTCTGTACACTACAGGAGTTTTGTTCCGATTTTGTAAGAGATTTTTTGTGTTTTCTCTCCTTCTGTCTGTGTGACTCTGTTTGGACTGTTGTCAGGAGCATCATGGTGAGGTTCACCTGCTGCACGAGCGAGGACCTTTAAGGTAATGTTTATTAAGGACAATGTACAATTACATTAAGCCCAATGGCTGAGATGCTTGTACCAGATTGTAGCTTACAGCTAATTTCCATCTGTAGTCCTGGGGAAGGGAGAGGGAGGGCACATTGGACATGGACCTTTACAACAGAAGCATCTGGTGCATCTGCCTTATGACGACGACGCTTCAAACGTCAAATAAAGAAGAAACATTGCCTCATCATCTGTAAATAAATGTAACGTGAAAAACTTTTGGTATCCAAGGGTGCTCGTAAAAAAGGTTCAGCTCATATCATAAATATCAGGCGCTGTGCGTCATTGGCCTTTGCTCAGTGGTGTTCGTTGCCATCATGGCCATTTTTCTAGGTGCGCCACAGGTTTTGGAACATGCGCAGTTGTGTTTCCTCCATAATTCTTTGCGCGAGGAGCAGGACAAACTCAAGTCGAGTGAATCCGAATGAAGTCGAAAGCTCACGCCTGACCGTTCGGACCAATCAGAACGGGAGTTACAGTGTGAGCAGCGGTAGCCGAAGCTAAATCTTAAAAAGCCGTTTCATACGAAACTAAAACCTTTTGAGTCTGAATGAGTTTATGATGTGAAACTATAGAATTGCCACAAAATCCGACAGTTTTTAAAGCTGTAGATGCTGTTTCTGCCGAACACGAGCAGTTTGTGTTTGTGTTTAATTTAAAAAAATATAGGAACATTTCTGTCTGTGATGTTTTCTTAAACGTTTATCTAATAAATGGCAACTGTACCTAACATGGCCCGCCAGGCGTTCTGTCGATTTATTCACATTAAAAAGTGGATTCTTTGTCTAAATGTTAATAGTATCATATCATATACCATGACCAAGAACTGCACCTGTAAAAAAGCAGAAGAAAGTCCTCTAAAATCCACCAAAATGCAGGAAATTACAGAGAAACCCCCTTTTATGCAGGAGTTTAGCCTATATACATTTTTCATCTAAACTCAAAATTTCTCATCACAAGTTTCTCCTTATTACATTAATTTTCAAATATCATAGCTAAGATGTAAATGTATTATCACTAAGATCAGACGTACGTCCTTAAAACATAGATGTCACTGTAATATTACGATTAAAATCTTGACTGTAAAAGATTTTCAGTCAAATTATTCTTTTTTGCTTTAACCCCTGCTTTAGAGGGATAGTCCCGCTGCAGAACCACTGGGGCTGATTTACAACAGCTACAAGAAGCAATGTCAGACATGCAAGTAAACTAATGATGAGAGAGCAGTTTGAACAACTTAAAAAAAGATTTTACACTTTTATAAAGTTAAAAGAGTATCGTCCCAAGTTCTGTGAAGGTTACACTTACACCGGGCTCACACTGCCTCCAGTCCAGATCCAGATCCGGATCCGACTGGGTCCGGTCGTCACTCACACTGCAACCAGAATATACATGTGTTTGTACGGACTCTGCCGGCCTCGCGAGACCACGAGTTCACGGGGATTCACGCTCAACTTGGGAGTTTCGGGGAGTTTACGTGATCTCTGGCACATGGATATGTAAACAAAGAACACTTGCGCCGTGTTTTGGGCTTATTTCATGTCACTTCATTTTCTGTTGGATTTTTCGCTGCATAATGGGTAAGTACGGGACGTTTATTTACATCCTGTGTGTTCAATAGTTGTGTTTATGTCGAGCATTTTGACGTATTTGTTGTAGTAGCAGAAACGTAATGTTTTTACTTTGAAAACCACCGGATTTACTTCACCCGCGAGCGCTTGGTTTCCTGTTTGTCGTGTCTTGTTTTCACAACTTTACCAAAAAGGGCTCCGGAGCGCTCCGGCAGTCTGAAAAAATCTTCTTGAAACGGAACGATCTGGACGTACGGAGCAGAGCCGCGCGGCTCGCCGGACCGGACGGATCATGGTGTGAGAGCCTCTCATGGCTACACCCCTCTATAGCGACAACCCGGAATGTCGACATTAAAGTGTAATTGTCGATGTTGCGGCATTAGCATATTTTCTCTCCCATCCCGGTACTCCGACACCTAACATTTTTTTGTCGATGTAGTGGTGTCGATGTAGTTCTATTGTTCTCAGAAATGCCGCTTCTCCGACAAACTTTTGTGGGTGCTTCTATTAAATAATTATTTAAAAAATATATACATAGCGTTTTCTCACGACTGTTTACTGATCCAAACATGACGCTAAGTATAAAAAACAGCGCGTTTCTTCTTTCTGTTTATTCTTATTTCCGTTTTGTCAAACTCTGCTTCTAAGGCCCTTGTCCCGGCTTCTGTCCATGGTGCTGAAGTTAAACGCAGGAGATCGATCAATAACTAGATAAATAAGTAAATGGATAGATTGAAAGGATGATGTTTGAATTATTCATACAAAATCCTAAAATATCCTTCTTTTAGAGCCGCAGTCAGGCTGCGCTTTTTTACACTCAACAATCCCCGGCAGTTGTGCGCCTTTCACGTTCCAGAGGAAACAATTAAAGTTCCCTACAACAAACTGTCAGAATGTTAAAATAAAAACGCCCTTCTATCATCTTTCTGACTGCCTATTCATCGCGCACATTGCGTAGTCCGCTTTGAGAGCAGCCTGCAGCGGCCTCGCACCGCCTCACGCTGCTGCTCAGGCCCTCTTTTACAAATGTACATATTTAGACGCTGTGGCGTCTAAACCACGAGAGTCTTAAACACTGTCTTTATTCAGGCCTATATTTTAAAACAAAAGTTTGTAAGAGAACGTTGTGAATGTGGTCTGGACTTTTACTGGGGTGAAATGATGTTTAACTTTATCAATCTATTCTGAATATTGTTCATTAAAATGCATTATCCTACTGGTTTATATCCACATTTCACACATGAAATTTCTCAGTTATGACTGTAACCTTCATGCATCATACAACGTGAAACAACTGGTCTCTTTGATAAAACAGACTGTTGTTTTTAAAGCAAGAGACATAAAAAACACCATGGCCTACCTTTCTCTTGATTCTCGTCGTTCCCACGGAGCCTTCACATGACAATGTTCACAAAAATCCATGGTAATAAATCACAAAGTCTTCAAAGTGTAAAACATAATCCATAATCATGTGCAGAGGCTCCTGTCCGTGTGACTCTGCACATCCTTGTGCAATACGTCCCCGTTAAAGCGCGTAGTGTTATGGAGTGGTTTATTACAGTTTGCCAGCTTAAAACCACAACGTATAAGGCCAAAAAACACGGACCTTTGCGGCTGTCGTCTGAGGCGGACTGAGGCGGAGCAGAGCTGCGTGTCGTGGGATGAGCGCGTTATGTTTTCCTCATCGCAGCAGCGGCAGCTCTGATTCAGCAGGACGATATGGGCAAAGTCTACAGCTTTATTCAAGTCAGAAAAGCAAAAAATGTTTAGAAAAAAAGTGCTGCCAGTAGATAGAAGAAAAAAGACGCCGTCAATACGTGGAAGCTTGGAAAATAATGTTAATTCCGAAATGAAATTCCGCCCGACTTTGGCTTAAGCGAGCGAGTCCAAGTCCAGACTCGAGACCGGTCTGAGACCAGGTCTGCACGAACAATCGCATTGCGCTGGCCGTTTGGAGTGTTAAAGCAGAGGATAAAGTTTTAAAAGTATTCTGTCTCTACGTCTGTCCAAAAAATACTTCTCTGTCTTACCGGGGGCGGTCTGTCAGAAAAGCAACGTGAATGAAGGACGCAATTTGTAACCGAGAAATAAAAGTATAATTTTTAGCCTTCTTAAAGCGACAATAAAGTTGGCCACCACACATAGGACTATTGGTCATTATGACGTTCACTGTCTGAGCTTGTGTTGGAGGAGCGGCATCAATACATTCGGAGAACAGGGGTGTCGTAACAGTGGGATTTAAAAATAAAGACATTCGGAATAACGGTGTGTCGATAGAAAGGCCTGTCGACAGAGAGGGCTGACCCCGCCTCTCATTACTTTTCAAGAAAAGGAAAGCCTCCGTACGCCGGACCGGATCCAGTGTGAGCCCGGTGTTAAACCTGCAGATCATGTTAGTCTGTAGCTAGTTATTTTGCAACCAACTAAACATAATAGAAACTACAGCTTCACAGCCTTCCACCTGCAGATGTACAGGAGGCAGTGAACTTTGACAATATGGGGCTTTTCGTCTGTTTCCCATTCGAGTCGACCTCCTACAGAAACCGTCTTTTTGAGTTTTGTGAACGACTGACGGACAGTTAAACCTCCGAGACGTTTGACCTGCTGCGCAATGTATTTTAGATGAACCTGACAAACACTGAGGAGAGGAAAGAGGAGGAGAGAGGGAGGGAGGGAGAAAGCGAGAGGAGGGAGAAACGGGTAGAGCTAGAGAACTGGAGAAAGAGGGGGGAGAGAAAACAAAAGGGGAAGAGAGAGAAGAGGAGAAGAAGAGGACAGAGGGAGGGAGTAAAGGATAAGACAAACAGAGAAGGAGAAACGGAAGAGGAAGAGAACAGAGAAAAAGGAGGAGAGAAAACAAAAAGAGAGAAAGGAAAAAAACAAAAAAAAGAGGATAAAGAAAGGAGAAGAAGGGGAACGGGTGAGAAAGAAAAAGAAAGAGGTGGAAAACAAAAGGGAGAGAGAGAAGAAGAAAGTGGGGAGAGAGAAAAGAGGAGAGGACAAGGGAACACACACAGAGAGAAGGGAAGAAACGGGGAGAGAAAGAGGTGGAGAGAGAAAAGAGAAGCAGGGAAGATAGAGATAAAGAGAGATGTGCAAGAGGAAAAGCTATATAAGGGAGAGAAAGGAAGGGAGGAAGAGGACAGAGAGAGAAAAAGAGGAAAGGATAAGAGAAACGGAAAGAGAGAGAGAAGGGAGAAACAGGGCAAGAAAGAGAACAAGAAAATGGTGGAGAGAAACAAGAGAGAGAATGGGGAAAGAAAAGCAGGGAGAGTGAAAAGAGGAGAGGAAGAGGACAGAGGGAGGGAGAGATGAGAAAACAGGGAGAGAAAGAGAGCAAGAGAAAGAGGTGGAGATAAAACAGGAGGAGGAGAGAAAAGAGGAGCAGGGAGGATAAAAGAGAGATATCCAAGAGGAAAAACTGCATAAGGGAAAGAAGAAGGAAAAGTTAGGAGAGTAGAGAAAAGAAAAGAGGAGAAACTTCTGGAGGAGAAAGAAAAAAGGAGAGTGAAAGAAGAGGGAAGGAGGTGAAGAGAGAGACTAAACAAACAAAAGAAAATTCATGTGGGAGAGAGAGAGAAGAGAAGGAACAGCAGCTAAACAAACAAAAAAGAGAGAAGAGATGTGGAAGAGTAGGAAGAGAAAGAGAGAGAGAGAGAGAGAAGTGAGTGAGAGGAGGGAGGGAGAGAGAGAAGGATCTAAAACAAACAAAGCTAAAGTCCTGGAGGAAGAAGACCGCCGGGCCCATACATCACGCTATTTTAAGACACGCGCTGAACAGACAGAACAAATAAACGAAACCCAGAGAGAGAGAGAGATGGAGATGAGAGAGAGAGAGAGAAGATGAGAGAGAGAGGAATGAGAGGAAAGAGTTAGGGAAGAGAGAGGAGGAAAAATGAGGAGAGAGAGGGAGAGAGAGAGGGGAAAGAGAGGGAGAGAGTAGAGAGAAGGAAAAGGAGAGAAAAAGAAGGAGGGAGAGATAGAGAGAGGAATGAAAGAAGGAGAGAAAGAGAGGAGGGAAGAGAGAGCAAGAGGAAGCGAGAGAGAAGGAGAGGGAGAGCGTGAGAGAGAGAGAGATGAGATGAAAGAGAGATGAGGAAAAGAGATGAGAGACTAGATTGAAAGAAGAGAGAGGGGAGGGAAGAGAGAGAGATGAGAGAAAGAGGAGAGAAAGAGGAGATGAGGATGAGAGGGCAGAGAATGAGATGGATGGAAATGGAAAGGAAGACGAGAGAAGATATGGCGTTAAAAAGAAGAAAAGAAAGAAATGGAGATCGGGTGGAGATATAAAGAGAGAGAATGAGAGAGAGGGGGACGGGGAGAAAGATATTGTGATGAGAGAAAGTAAAGAGGAGGGGTGGAGAAAGGAGGGAAGGGAGAAAGAGACTTGGAGAGAAAACAGAAAGATAAAGATGAGAGGGAAGAAAGGGAGAGAAAGAGAAGAAAAGATGTAGAAGAGGAGAGAGAGAAACAGAGATGAGTGAAAGAAAAGAGAACGGAGATGGAGATGAAAAAGAACAGATGGAGATATGAGAAAGAGAGAGAGGCAAGAAGAGATGGATATGAAAGGAAAGAAAGAGAAGAAGAGATAGAGAAGTGGAGAGAGAAAAGGAGGAGGAGAGTAAAGACCGATGAGAGGGAGAAAGAGATGAGCGCCAAGAACAAGGAGAGACGAGATGTAGATGCAAGAGAAGAGATGGAAATGGGAGAGAGGAGAAGAGATGAGAGAGAGGGAGATGAGAGAGAATGGGAGAAAAGATATGAAGTTAAAAAGAATAAAGAAAGAGATGGAGATGTGAAAGGGAGAGAGAGAGAGAGATGGAGATTAGGAATGGAGGTGAGAGAGAGGATTTGAAATGAAGGAGGAACGAAAAAGAGAGAAAAAGTTTAAAGGAGGAGAGAAGCAGGCTCGAAAATGAAAAGGGTAAAGAAGAAAGAGGGAGAAGAGAAGGAAGGGAAAGGAAAAAAGGAAGAGAGAGAGTCATCTGGGACCATCGTCTTACATGACAACACAACATCAACAATGATCAACTACCAACTAATCTTGTGTTGTTTGGGAGACTGTGGCAGAGTGGTTATCCTGTCTGTTTAAACAGGTTGCTGGTTAGACTCCTGACGCTGACACACTCTGAGGTTTCAGTTTATTCGTCGGAGCAGATGCAGCGTTGCCCATAGCGACGGAGAGAAGAAGAAGAAGACCTCCTCTGGACTGAACATCTGCACTTATCCATCATGAGTGAAGGAGGAAACACAGACTTTAGACTTGTCACTGCTGTAGGGGAGAAAGAGATGATTACCTGCACATTTGGAGAGGCTGGTGTGGATGTGTTTATATGTTAGGAACCTATTGTGCAGAGTTTTAAATCCAGACAAGCAGTAGAAGATCGTACTGTAGTCACTGAAATTATCGTTACTGCAAACATTGGCTTTTAATACTTTTTTCTTTACCATTAATCGTTATAAATATCAGGACAACAAGCACAGACACATGCTTCATCATAGTCGAGTCAATAAAAAAAAAATTAAAAAAGTATAAACAGTAACACTTCTTCTCAGAAATGTGCCAACAGTTTTACCATTGAGGGATAATAAAGTGAACATATATCTTACCTTACCCCGGGCTCACACTGCATCCAGTCCAACTCCGGTGAAGCCTTTACTTAACTTGAAAAGTCAGAGAGTGGCTCGTACAGTCCCGGACGCCGGAGCGCACCGGAGCCCTTTTTGGTGAAGTTGTGAAAACAAGACACGATAAACAGGAAACCAAGCGAGCGCTGGTGAAGTGAATCCGGTAGTTTTCAAAATAAAATCATTACGTTACCACAAATTATACAAAATATATCAAAACTCGACATATACATGATTGTGTAACACATAGGATGTAAATAAACCTCCCGTACTTACCCATTGTGCAGCAAAAAATCAAACAGAAAATGAACTGAAACCAGCCCAAAACTCGGCGCATGTGTTCTTTGTTACATAAACATGTGTCAGCGATCACATATTCTCCCAAGTTGAGCGTGAACCTCCGTGAGTTCGGGGTCTCACGAGGTCGACAGCAGAGCCTGTGGCAGCAGCAGATTGTAGACCTCCAGAGTTATGTGAGTCCAGTCTCTGTCTCTACTCCAGTCTCTGTCTCTGCTCCAGTCTCTGTTTCTGCTCCAGTCTCTGTCTCTGCTCCAGTCTCTGTATCTACTCCAGTCTCTCTCTCTCTTTACTCCTCTCTCTGCTCTTTCACTCCTGTCTCTCTGTGGGTGGGCGCCTCCTCCTGTTGGACATCTGCTCTCATACATCTCTTCCTTTTCAGTTTGACAGCTCCACATCTGCAGACTCAGCTCGGCACATGATCTGTTCTGTCTTTCACTGCAGCAGAGACTGAGACTGAGCAGGAGAACATCAAACTTCATTCTGTAGAACGCCGACCGTCAAAACAAACATAAGACAGATTCATGCATTATATATATATTTATTTTTTTATTTACTTAGTTGTTGTGATAGTCCTTGCTGTTTCAACCAAGGAACTAAAAATCCAGCTTTTGTTAGTCGTTTTCCAAATGATTCACATGTGTTTCCCAGAACCACGCTCCTGTCTTTGCTCCTGTCTTTGCTCCTGTCTTGGTCCATCTTTATTTCCATTTTTCTGACTACTTTCATCTGGACCAAAAGTGGACAGGAACTCAGCTCACTGGACGGTCGGGGGCAAGTCAGTGTGATGGGGATGTCATACAGATTCATGTCAAAAATACCCAACTATCTCTTTAAACAAATAACTCGGAGCAGAGAAACTTCGAGGGGTCTCCAACTTTTTTAGTTGTACATTTGTAAACTTTGTGCCTTCCACTAAAAAGTATATCGTAAATACAACACTTTTGGAAAAAATCGAGCTCTGAGTACTGTCTGAACTGAATAATAAAGAATTTTAGTTCTAAGGGCGACACGGTGGCGCAGCGGTTAGCGCTCTGGCCTCATAGCAAGAAGGTCCTGGGTTCGACTCCCGGGCCGCCCGGGCCTTTCTATGTGGAGTTTGCATGTTCTCTCCCTGTCCATGTCCAATGTGCCTCCCCTCTGGTTAGTGCTAGATAGTCAGGTCTGGAGGGACAGAAGTGAGCTTGTTGCCATGGTAATGAGTGTATTACTGTTGCTAAAAGGGCCTAAACTGTTATAATTTTTATCTTAACCTTTACCCAAACCTTTTTCTTAACCTTAGCCATCACCCTAACCCTTTTCCTAAACTTACCCGTTCTCCTAAACTTAATCTTCGTCCCTCCGGACCTGACTATCTAGCACTATGAAACAAAGGAGCTGATTGGTTGAAATCCGCCATGTTTTTTAGTTCCACGTATTTTTTCGTCGGAAGTGTCACGGCCCCTTTTGTACCGGAAGACCCGATTCGTCCGGAAGCTTTACTTCTTTTACATCGTTTTATTTGTATTGAAATTTTAATTAAACAAAGACGAAACTAAACTGTTAAATACAAAATACCTTTACAGATTTCAACAAAGTAAATTATTGTAAAATGAGATTTTTACCGTTTAAAGCAGTAAATGCCTGATTAAGCTAGTTCCGGCTGCTATCTGCTAGCTTAAAATGGAGATAAATGTGCCGTTTTGGGCTTTCTATTGGCAAACTTTTGCAAGATACATTCATCAATATAAATAATTAATATTAACTGTACACTTACAAATAATGTGTTTAAATACGTAATTTCGGTCAGTGCATGCGTAGTTGACCTAAAAAGGAACTTCCGGACGAATCGGGTTTTTCGGTACGAAAGGGGCCGCGACAGGAAGCAGCCATGTTGACTTTCACACGGCAGACCATGCGTGTCTCTGATTGGCTAATTAATCTGTCAATCACAGCTACAGAAATTTGAAAGAGTGACACTGTGACCAGACGATATATTTTTCATATATTGTCTGGATCTTCCAGGCAAGTTTAATGTGGGTCCACGTTAAAGCAGACTTGTATTATGATTAGTCCATAAATATGTGCGTGTCAGTAGGACCTGACCAGTATTTAGTGTAAAAGTTTATTTTTATTGGACATTGGACAACTGTTTTTTAATTCAAGGGGAAACGTCATGTGACCCGCGGTCAGCTGACAGCAAAAAATCCAATGCAACATTCTTAATATTGATGAGGCCCTGATCATTTCAGCCTCAGCTCCATTTGAGTTTGAGATCTCTGGACTAGACTATTCCGTGACCTTATTGTGCTTCTTTCTTTGGCTGTAGCTTTTGGTGAACTGACTTTGATGCTACTTCACTGTTGGGCTGATGTTGTAAGAATGAGATTTTATTTTTTGGCCGTATCGCCCAGGCCAAGATCAAACACCTCTTTCCCTCACCACATATTTTCCAGAGAAACATTACTTTACCCTGCTCCATGTTTGACTTTACATGTAAGTTTTCATAAAAGCAAAGAAAACCCTCCTTTTTGAACAGCTCCGATCATAATCCATGGTGTTATTGTTCTGCCGAGTCTCCGAGGGACTAAAGCGGTTAATATTCATGAGACGCCACGTAGCCACAGTATCCATGAACTCATCACTTTTTAATGCACAGAAGCGAAACGTCCCAGCACCTGAACGCACCTCCACAGCCTCGTGAATATTTCAGCGTGTCCTCGGGCCAGCGCTGTTCTGTAAGTGCTAATAATCTGTGGGCTTTTTCACTGCGCTTGGGCGACTTCACTACAGATATGCTAAGAGATGTTTGTGACTGACGCCGTGATCGCTCCGGGAGGTTTTTGTGCTTTGCTTTTTATTTTTAAAGATTTTTTTTACCTTGTTTAACCTAAAATGGCTGGAGCAGTGTCGGCTGTAAGTTGTTTTGTAAGTGACCAGATGTTTCTGTTTACTCTGAACTGTCCCAGGTGCAGCTCTGTTCTAGCAGAAACCATTTATTTGACCAGGTTTTACACAAGATCACTACTCATCACTGATCACTATCTTGACCATTCATTTCTGTTTAAAGGGCCTATATCATATTTTACTTTAAATAGGGTGTTTTTTACCTTTTTAAAACGTGCACAGCTTATTTAGATCTTATTGAAATTTGCAATAAAAACCTCCACCAAACACCACAGGAACATTTATTAAATTAAATGTGATATTCTGTATTCTGAAATATTTAAAAAAAAATTTCCCTAATGCATGGTGTAATTTTATTATCACTGACAAGGTATAAAGCTTGTTTTAAAATAATTTTAAAATCAGAAGCTCTCATGGGCCCCAATCTAGGTCCGCCCCTGTAAACCAGCGTTCAGAAGTTTCAGTGTGAGGAGACTGTCCTGTGTGATCAGAGCGGAGAAAACGCTGCTGTTACACAAACTTTTGTCTTGACAGGACTTCTGTTTTGCAAATACAAAAGCTCCAAAGATCACTTTGACAATTTCCGCGATGCGCCATTACGCGCCGCATCGAGTTTCTAATCCCGTATGTTTTATTTCACTTTATTTTTCGGACCTTTTCTCCGCAGATATAAAGCAAATTTGAACAACTGAAGCATCAATACAAAGCTCCAGATTCGTAGAATATAACTGGGTGTTTGAAACGCTTTATTAAAGACACAATCTGCTGCTAATAAGCTCTGACATGACACAGACCCCTGTTCTGTATTTATATACGTGATGATATTATAAGTGTTTCAGGGTAAACATGTGATTATATCCAGGGTTCACTTGAAGACATTTGTATTTGTAGCAGAAATTCTATTTTAATTCTTTAATAATTCTACGTTCTGGGGTGCACAGTAGCAGAGTGGTTGGCTTCCCAATAAGGAGGTCGTGGGTTGGACTCCCGGGTGGCCAAACCTGTTTGTCAAAGTCTGATCCGTCAGATCTCAGAAGCTAAGCAAGAAAGGGCCTGGTTAGTACTTGGATGGGAGACCGCCGGAACACCAGGTGCCACAGTGGGACAACAGGAGTAGATTGTCGTTGTGTCCTTGGGCAAGACACTTAACCCACACTGCCTCAGTGTCTGCGTACACTGGGTGAGTGGATGCTAGATTGTAAAGCGCTTTGAGTGCCTGGAAAGGTATCAAAGCGCTATATAAATAGACCATTTACCATTTTTTTACCGGGTCAGACCAGATCAACATCTCATGATCTCTCTGGGTGGAGTTTGCATGTTCTCCCCGTGTCACCGTGGGTTTTCTCCGGTTTCCTCCCACCTCCAAAACATGTATGTTTAGGTTCATTGGGCATCACTGTAAATTTCCCTGTGAGTGAATGAGAGAGTGAATAGTTGTCTGTCTAACCCTGCGACGAGTTGGCCACTGTCCAGAATGTTCCTCGCCTAAGGCCCAAAGTCACTGGGATAGGCTCCAGTCACCCGCGACCTCTAACAGGAATAATCGCTAGAAAATGAATGAATTAATATTTTTATCGCTTGACAGCACTAGTTAAAACATTATCAGTTCCCAGTACAGTGTATGATTAAAATATTAAATTGATTATTTTTGTAAAACACACATTCAGAGTCCACCATCGTAAGACATTTTCTGTGTTTTGAAAAGCAAACTCACTGAAGCGGACAAACCTAATACAGATTTCTCCGAGCAGTTGAGGCTCCAGTGAACATGCTGCTCTGTGTGATCCACATTATATAAGCTCTCCTCGTGAATATTGAATGTATCAGAAACGCAGTTACATCTCCTCATCACGTCAGCGCTAAAAATAGCACAGCCACTTGTTTCTCACCCGACGTGTCAATCACAAGACCTTCTCACCGAATCTGCTCTTACATTAGCTCGACGTCATTTAGTTCCTTTGTTGTTTTATGTGTGATTGATAAAATGTGTGACCTAATACAGTGGTCCCTCGTTTATCGCGGGGGTTATGTTCCAAAAATAACCATGAAAGGCGAAACCCACGAAGTAGTGATCTTCATTTTTAACCAGTAATTTCAGTTGTTAACCTGCCTGGTTCTGATGTTTAGTGTCTTTTGTACAAGTAATAATGCACTGAACACATGATTCACAACAGCGTGAGTCGTTTTTGTGACGTTTAAAGAGGGACGGTGCTGTGTGGGTTCGTCTGCTCTGCTTTTGACACGTTGCCCGTCCTGCTGTGTCCACACGGACGCAGAGCCGACACCTTAACCAAACACTTCTGGACTCTAGTGAAGTCACAACACGCTCCTCAAACACATCTCTGAACTACACAAATGACGTTCCAGCGTGAACAAACTTATCATGGTAACTACGAGCTCAAAGAGTCAAATCCTCACCTGGAGAAACGTCCGAGCGTCAGGTCAGCTTCCCCTGCATGATCCAAACTGTCTAAAGTTTTATAAAAGAGCTTCTGTGCTGTTGCCTGTGAATGCTGCCATGTGATACGATCCAAACAGTGAGTTTGAGAGAAAAGCAGCTTACAGCCACGTCTATAGGACCAAGCACTGTAAAAAAAAATAAAAATACGCAAAACAGGGAAGCCGCGGAAAATGAACCGCGATGGGACCACTGTAGGCCTGCTGTAGACAGTGTTGCTTCTGATGCCCGGGATTTCAAAGTGTAGGTCTTCAGTAACAGGTTTATGCTTTAAGCCAGGCGTCCCAAACCACTGGTCCTCCCTAGATCCCTAGAGGATCTTTTAAAATGTGTTTTATTTTTATTTTATTGTTTATCACTACGTCCTTGTGCTTGACTATGAACATACAGCACCAATTTACCCAATAAACACCAAAGTTAAGCAATGAAAGAGCTAAAAATATCCACAATAATCAGTTGTATGCATTTTACGTTAATGTTCTTGGCGCTATTCAACTTTGAAAGAATACAGTGACTGTACTGGTCCTTACAAGAAAAAAAAGGTTGAGAAGTGCTGCTTTAAGCTATTTTATTCAGAATTGTTTTTTCTCTACAAAAAAAGTATATGCATTGAAGATCTAAACTACAACTCTAAATAACCTCCTCATCATCACACGCCTACAATGTCACCGGGCCTCGTTAGCATGTTATTAGCGTCACTTTAAACTGGTGCAAAAGTGCTGAGAGCTGGTGTTTACTTCCTCCCTCTTCAGAGCAGGTCTCTGGTGAGCCGCGCTGGCCTAGATACGACTTTCCCCGAGCCGCGGTGAAGAGAGCGGAGCTGTGCCAGATCCCCACACACGCCCCGGCGAGCTTTATCGACGCTAACGAAGGAGAAACGCAGCACAAGTACGGCAGCCGCTAACACCCACCAGCACGGAAACAGGCTAACGTCAAAAAGAACATCAAAGTGGACGTCGGTGTGGAGCTGGATCACGCTGCACGATGGGGTTTTATTTTAAGTTTATGACAGGTTAAATTTTTTAGTAAAATACAGAAAACGTGGTTATATTTAAGATTTGATGAGGTTTGTAGTTGTCTTTTGTTCAGTAAATATGACATTCAGTTCAGTATGTTAAGGTAATTCCACAGCTGTTACCTGGCAATTACATTGTAAATCTGAACCAAACTCTACATAAATGACACAATGATCTTGTAACATGGACATTATGTTTATTTGTTGATGTTTCCATTTGGTGCTTTGGTTGTCGTAGGAAAAACACTCTCAATGTTTTTCTGCAAACATTTTTGCAGAAAAAGAGTGAGACAGTGTGCGGGATTTTGTCCTACAAGCATATGCTACGTTTCTACGCACCTGTCAACCCTCGGGTGTGCGGAGTTTCTCCTACAACAACTGTGCTTTGGTTCTTAAAAGCATTATCCAATCAGAAAGCAGAAAGAGCCTCACATGACTCTCATTTGGGTTTGTCATTCCCAATTCGAGTCACTTGCTATTTCTCTTCAACCCAGTTATGCCATACTCCATCACTTTGCATTGGTGGCTATGCTAGCAAAACTTTATATTTTAAAATATTTACTTCAGGAATTTGGGTAAGGTTAGGGCTAGGATTAGGGTTAGGCTTAGATTAAGTTTAAGGATTTGGGAAAGGTATGCTTACTGTTTAGCGGCATAACTGCGTTGGGAAAACTAAAGATGCTGCCGAACTTGAGCCAATCATGCTAGTTGTTACTTTGATTATATTTTCATTGTTTAAACTGCCAGAAACAGTAAAAAATTGTATCCGTCAGTTGTAACCTTAGAATGCCAATCATATGAGATTAAAAAACGTCTGTTAAGAAAGTTTAATAACTTTCACTTTTGTGAAAGTCACGTAAAATCTTGTACTTTCTACACTCATTAAAACATTCAATTTAAAGTTGGGGTAGCTGATTTTTACATTACAAAAACAATTTAGGTTTAAATCTGACAACTTCCTCTCATAAATCTTTTGACACATTGTCCATATCAACATGTATTCATTTTGGTTGCATGTAGGTATGGCTTATAAATGTCTTTTTATAAACAACAAAGTGAAACTGGAGAGGACCGTCCAAAGCTCAGCCAATCAGAGTGTAGCATTCAGCTCCTGATTAGGAATGTTTTTATTAAGGACAATGTACAATTTTGCATTAAGCACAAAGGCGGACATGCGTGCACAGTTAATTTACATCTGTAGTCCTGGGGAGAGGAGGGAGGGTAGGTGATAGCAGGCCGGGGCGAGATTGTTGGGAGGGTAGTTAGGGGGTTGGGTGAGGTAGGTTAAGAAAGGTTTGGTAAAGTAGATAAAATATAAAGTTAGTTTTACAAAGTAAACATTAATGGCAACAGTATTCTGTTCATATTTCTACTTTCTGAAGGTGCAGAGATAAACATGTGATTTAAGAGTTTCTTACGCAGGAATTCCACATCCTGCATATCCGCTGCACTGCACCCCAGACGGGGTCGGCCCTATGTTCCCCGGGTCCGGTGTCACTGGACCCGGGGAACACCGGACCCTTTATTATGTAAGAGAGGGTCCGATGTTCCCCCGACATTGCATAAAAAGAATCTCCACACACTAGGCAGGCCACGGTGTTATTTAATTGCACAGCACCTCTCCTCTCTCAGACAACTTTCGGAGGCGGACTGGGGCGAAGCGGAGCTGCATGTAGTGGGTCGCGGAAGCCGCTGTGCTGCTGGTTTGTCCCCTGCCCATGCCCGGATTATCCAAGCCCCAGTGATCAAAGATGGCGGGCGCTGTACGTCAATGGCTTTTGCTCACTGGCGTTAGAGGCCATATTGGCCGTTAGCTTTAGCCTTTTGCTAGCGGCACTACAGGCTACGGAACATGCGCAGTTGTGTTTCCCCCATGACTCCCCCGTGAGGAGCTGGACGAGCTCAAGCCAAGTGAATCCGAAGAAATCCGAAAGCTCACACGTGACCGTTCTGACCAATCAGAGCGGGAGTTACAGTGTGAGCAGCGGTAGCCGAAGCTAAAGCTTGAAAAGCCGTTTTATACGAAACTAAAACCTTTTGAACCGGAAAAAAGTTTATGATGTGAAACTAGGTCAGAATCGCCACAAAATCCGACAGTTCTTAAAGCTGTAGATGCTGTTTCTGCTGAACACGGGCGGTTTGTGTTTGCATTGCACTCTAGGGAAAAAAATCCTTTCTAGCCAGTAGAGGAATTTTCCCGCTGCAGTACCAATGGAGCGGCCACTGGGGCTGGTTTACAACAGCTGCAAGCTAGCAATACCGTATCCGGAATTATACAATAGATCCATGGGATTATCCAATAGGCCTACCGGGCACAGGCCCAGGGGCCCCGCCTCCTGCCCAGGGCCCTTCCAATCAGGATTTATACCGAACGTCCCTTTTTCTGTTTTGTATTTTATTGGTTCCATATTATGTCAGTTTTTTAGAGTGACACCTAATCAGCCAATAAAATGAAACAGGCTACAGCTATTGGTTAAAAAAGTCCCCGCCCCCACATATGCTTTCTGGCCAGTTCTCTCTTCGATTCATTTTGATCACGTAAACTCGGCGGTACAACAAGCGGAGTTAAACACTCGCTACCCGCTGACTACAAAGGTCCTCCGCCCGCTCTCTCCGTGCCTCGCCCGGATGCTATGTCGTCGTTTGCCTCCTCGCTTACCGGGCTCTCCACTGCCTGTGGCTCCGCTGACTACAGCATCGCTCCTCCGCCTGCTCTCTAAGCGCCTTGCTCGGGTGCAACGTCGCTGTCTTCCTCCGCGGTTGGTTACAGGGCTCTCCTGTCCGCCCGCTGGCTACAGCTTCTCTGCCGGAGCAACCGCACTCCAAGCCTCGTCCTGGTCCTCCACACTCCCATCGCGCCTCCTTGTCTCTCTCCACCTGGCCCTATGCTTCGTCAGCACCCCAACCGGAGCCACTTATGCATTAACAACATCTTAATCTACAGTTTTTAGTTTGTTTTTTTTTTTTTCAATAAATTTGTGTATTTTATAGTAGCGGTTTATGGCTCGAAAAAGTAGTAGGGGCCCATTAACATTTTTGCCCAGGGGCCCATAAAGTGATAATCCGGGCATGCCCCTGCCCGTGAGATCATGGTTTAATTCACAACTGTGCTTTAAAGCAGCACCGGAAAACAGTCAGAAAAAGAGAGAGAACCGGGCAAGAAGCGTATGAAGTGACAAACAGCGCCCGGTGCCGTGAGAGCTGCGCTGACAGACAGGACAGACCCGGGGCTCTACGTACTTAATTCTGCAATTGACGCGCGTGTATTATTTTGGGCAACCACCCAAAAAAAAATAAAAAATCGGCGCCTGTGCCTCAGATCTCCACATCCTCGCGCGTTCATGCTCTACTCCAGCTGAAAAGCGCCACAATGGGAAAGAAAACGAGCATACTGTTGTTTATGCATTTACCATCAGCACCACACACTCTGTAACAGGTATAACAAACGTATACACACAAGAGGTGTGTTTTAATGAATACATTATGATACATGATTTAGTAATCGGCCACATCTGCAACTTGCTGAGGAAATGGGGCAGTAATACAGCAGCAAAGATTTACTTCAGCTTCTGATTTACTGTTTGTTCAAATCTGTTTTACACTAGAAAAAATAATCAAGTTTGTGTAATATTTTCATTATTTTAATGAAGTTATTTACCGAGTGACAGTAAAATAAAAACAATTAAGCAAATGAATATACGACAATAGGAAAAATAGGCTATCGCGTCATGTGATCACGTCTGTAGTGGCACACTCAGACGCATGGACCTTTAAAAGTGGCACCCGAAGCCAAAACGTTGCCGACTCCTGCGGCTTTATTTAGAGGAACAGGCTGTTTCAACGGATAATAAGAGAAACAGATTTTGCCTTTATAAACACATGGTTTCAAAACGGAAACAAGACTGAACACAATATTTAGACACTGATTTTTTTTTCTTAGTTGTAAGATAAGATATTCTTTAGGAAATTCCATTGTTGCAACGCACAAGAACAGTAACAATAGAAACATACAATCAAACAAGATAATTTCAAAATAGACTTAGCAAAAAAATAAATTGCCTTTCAGGCGCTGCAGTCTTCTCAAGACGTGCATTTTCGACGGCGTGTAGGGGTGCCTCTCTGCGCTCTGCAGGTCAATTGTTCTCTCCACGATTGACTGTCGATCTTTAATGCACCTGAGAAAAACCCACAGTGATGGATGTAGCACCCAACAGCCTCGTTCAATGATCTGTGGAAACCTAAAACACAAACATTTAAAAGTATTACTAATATATTTATAGTTATGTAGGTCTATTTATTTATGTATTAATGTATTTAATAGTGTGGTTATGCATGGTTGCGTTATCTATTTTTTTAACTTACTTTCCACATAGTTGTTGGTCCTGGTCTCCATGTCCCGATCGAACACGTTCCATAGCGAGATGGATAAAAACCCTGTGATGTACGTTCTGCACGTAATCCAGAAAGTCCATCAGGGCAGGGTGGTCATTTATGAGCCTGATGGTTCTGTGACTCCTGCTAGTTCTCGTAATTAAGCCTTACAAGAGGGCGTGGCAGGTACTCAAGGCTCATAACCTTTGTAAGCACTTTCTCAGGGCCTGCTCAGTCTGTATCCGCACACCAGACCCAGCTCCTGCACCTTCCTCCATAGACTTTGAGTGAAGTGAAGTAACATCCACTTACTTTCACCTGTGGCAGCTCAGTCTCGAGTGCCGTAATGAGCGCCATTTCAAAGTCACAAACTGCTTGATGGGGTCGTGATGGGATGCTCTTCTCACCTCTCTCTTCACTACCTTCAGGACTTCTCTATGTGCCCAACCTGACGCTGTTCCATCAACAGAACACCAAAGGAATCACCCAACCCCGGAATTTACCATGGATGGTAAGAATTTGATGGTAAGGCGCTGGGCAGCTTATAAATCCAGGAAAACGTCTTGGCACCGGCTGAGCACACGCAGGTTTTCCTCACTGCAGAAGACTGCAATCCCCAGTCATTATCTTGGTGCAGAAGGTGTCTTTGATGGAGCCAGGTCTCATCCCACTGATCTTCAATGACCACACTTTGGATATCAGCGGGTATATTGGCATTTCAAGAGACCTGGCTCTCTTGAGGATCCATCTAAAAGAGGAGAAGGATCTAGGTGGGGTGGACGGTTACCTCCTCGGATGGCTTCTGCTGCCAGTGAGTTGTAGACCCGCTGCACAGAGACAACCGGGTTCTCCTAGATGGCTGTCTTCATGGACTCGGGAAAATTCGCCCTCTCAACCATTTCACTGTCTGGTCCATGACAATGATCCTCCAAAAAAGGATCTCTATGTCTGCATCACGGTCTTCAACATCAAATACATTTGTGCGCACACAAGCTGGACAGTTTGCTCGTCAACATCTCCAGTTAATTTTGTTCGCCGTAGACCGGTGCCGATGATGACACCAGTAGGTTGTGTTCAAATGGTTTAGTGGTCGTAACTAAACTCCTGTTATGTGACCAGCTTATAAGGGCCACCGTTTGCCTCTTCTCAAACATATTTCTGGGTCCTGTGTTGGCTGTTCGTCCTGCTCCAGTCTGGCCCTGTGTTTCAATAGTTTTCAGTCATAAAAATGCCGCTTTCTGGCTGTGCGTTTGGAACCAGATTTCACATGGATCTCCACAACGCGTCATCGTGCGTTCACGTCTTCTGCTCATTCTCAAAACATTCCAACTTCTTACAAGCTCCGGGTGTCCTCGTCTGCTTGGCCACATATTTATAAAGGCTTTGAGTCGAGTGTGACGTGTCCCACGTGAACAGCCTGATTGGTTCTGAGGTTATCATTAAACAAATAATAATAAATTAGAACTGTTACAAAGGGTGTCCAGATTCTATTTAAAATTAACTACAAATAGCCCCCTGATCTGTGGAGCTTGATGGCTATCTATCTACAGTATATACCAAGGCTGTGTCCCACCAACGTGGGGTAGCCGGGTGACTGGAGCCTATCCAGTGACTTTGGCCTTAGGCGGGAGAACACCCTGGACAGTGGCCAACTCGTTGCAGGTTAGACAACCATTCACTCTCTCATTCATTCACTAAGGAAATTTGAGGTGATGCCAATAAACCTAAACATGCATGTTTTTGGCGGTGGAAGGAAACCGGAGTTCCCGGAGAAAACCCACGATGACACGGGGAGAACATGCAAACTCCACCCAGAGAGATCATGAGATGTTGATATAGTCTGACCCGGGAGTCGAACCCACGACCTCCTTGTTGGAAAGCCAAAGCTCTAACCACTTGGCTACCGTGCACCCCATTGAAGGCGCAGCAGATTTTACCGTTACTCCACAATTTTTTTTGCCTGACCAGCCAGTCCCTACACACTTTGACAGACGTGAGGGTCTGGGATCAGAGCACGGAGTCAACGAATCACAGAAAACCTGTAAATTCCAATAAAAACAGTGACACACTAAGCCAGATGTTTTCGTAAACTTGTAGCGCAAGATTTTTCAGTTTGAAGCCTCACTGTTTGCTGCTCACATTTTAAGGAATTGATACGTTCATTATTCAAAACGGAAGCAGGAGCCGAATCAGCTACGTTCACCATCTTGAATGTTTTGAAATGGGGACTGAAACAACTTCTGACTTTTTAGTGCGACGTGTCAGAATCGCCATGCTGATGGATCGTCCGAGGCTCCGGTTCTCAGACCTTTCTCCATTCAAACAGAATGTAGGAGGGGCTGATTGGTCAGGCAACAATTTTGTCAGAGGGAGTTGGAATGACGGAGCTGAGACGCAGATCCGTGCAGCGCATATGCGAGATGTGGTAAAGACCTCATTCATTTCAAAAGGCTGCACAATTGCTGTGAAGGTCGTGGCGCAGCGCAACAGATATCAGCCTGTTAGACGTTTTTTGAGACAAAGCTATAATAATGTTGACAGTTAGCCTGGGCCCGACCAGGTTTATGTCTGCGCACTTGTGACTACGGCAACTCAGATCTACTCTAGCTAACCATGTTAGTGGAACGAAAATGGAGATTTCATGAGCCTTGATTGGCCAAATAACCAGGCTTTGACTTTATCTTGCTTCATGGAAAACAGCCAATGTAAAGCTTCTGATTAAAAACACAAAGAAACTTAACATGATTGGATTCTAAGGTGATCTTTTCTTAAATTAAGACATTTTGCTTTCCTGGAGAGCTTAATGTTGCAGAAAGAAAACAACATTTAGAACATAATTTAAACTGATTGCACAAAAACTGGCATCGCATCAACATTATTTACCAACCGCCTCGTGTTTCAAACCAGACAGAAGCCACATTCATTTGAAAAGCTTGTCACAGCTCCAGAAATAAAAATGTCTCGATGGTATTTTGCCTGGACAATCGCATAATTTGAAATGACATCGCGCAGTAATGGAGCCGTCACTGTCAAATTAAACCGGAGCCGCAGAAAGAAAAGGAAGCAATTATTTCTCACCTTTAGAGAAGTAAAAAAAACCACTGACATTATCGCAAATATGAGCGAGGAGAAGGAAGAGACAGAGACAGAGAGATTATGAAGAAGATACAAGTAAATATACAGATAATTCCACTTAATCTGAGCCGAGATTGGGATTACAGTGTCTCTTGTGTTTGGTCAATATCAATTTGTTTTGTCACACTGCAACTTTTTCTAATTATAATTGGATCATGTTTAGAAGTTGAACGTTAAAGTGTGACCAAGGATTTTGAAAATGATTGAAATTCCTTGCTGTTTGTTTGATGCTTTGATTAGTGAATTCTCCTTCGCCAAACCTCAGAAAAAACACTTGGTCTTACTCAAATTCATAAATACACTGTAAAAGGTAATGGAGCAAATAACTTAAAAATCCCCTATTGGAATAATTTCTACTGCTCTTGCTTCAGTTTTGAACAATTAGGAAGATATCAGTTCCTTAAAACCTGAGCAGCAAAATGTAATGGGAGCCTCAAACTGAAAAAATTCTCGCACTACACATTACGCTTCCTCAAGCTGCGTTCACACCGGGCAACGGAAAAATACGCTTTTACCCGCGAAGCTGATGCCTAAATAGGCATCCAAAACGCCCCAATGCGCGTCAAGGCTTTGGTGGACAAAAAGACAAAGCTCCCGCTCTTTTGCAAAAGGCTTTGTTTTGCTCGTAGACAGATCACGTTGAGAGAGAGAAGGAGAGAGAGAGAGGCTTGCTGCATTTATAAAACGGAGCTTACCCGATCACACAACTTTCTCCTCCTCCAGGCAGTTTCTTTTTGCTGTCTCTGTCCTCCTCCAGTCGTACAGCACTTTTAAACACGGCAACAAGCATTTTAATAGATCCATGTGAGCGTATTGTCAGTCCAAATCATGTCCCATGTTGTTTGCTTTGTCGTGTCTCCAGATTTTCAAAGCAACACACGGCCAAGTCTTTGAAAAAAGCCCCAAAACAAGTGACCTTTGTTATAAGAGTGATTAAAAGACTTCTGATGGCACTTCCAACGCGTGAAAGATGGATTTTCCACTCCTGGGCCGCAGGTTGAGCTTTCGTGCTAAAGGCACTCAACGGATGCCCCAGACGTCAATACGCGCCACAAATACGCTTGAACGCTGAAGACCGGGTTTACATTGATTTAACGTTGAAAATGGTTGCATATATGCCAAGACGCTGACCGGTGTAAACGCACCATCAACAAGCTCAGTTCCCTGAGCTGGTCCCACTCCTTCGGTTTCAAGTCTTCACACAAATTCCTAAAACTCAAGAAGGTTACACGATTATAATTTAACTTCCTGGGTTCTGGTGAGGCCACTGCAAACAGGGAATGGTGTGAGCAAACTTATTATATTTTTGACCAGCTTCCACTGATAACATACAAATTACAGTAGCAACTTCATCAGACTCTGGAGCATAACCAAGGCACAATTCCATCGCGTTGGCACTTCTTGTAGCAGCCTTTTCACTGGCTGCTTAACTGCTTTTGGAGCGTCAGGAGTCGGAGTATGAAAGCTGGGAGTGATTAAAATGTCCAACAATGCAACGTCCAGCAGCAAGAAAGTCACAAAGTGCGTGGTGACAAAATGCCCTTGTTTACTGCGAGCTGTAGACTGTGTGCCGTGCATGGAAGGCTGAGCAAATCTGCGTCCATCATGACCCTTTCCATGTTGTGGACATTATCCCTCAGAACAATGTGAACCCTTTCTTTTTTTATTCCATGTGACTCGAACATATCCATAAATGCTGTCCCCAGAGCGTCGAAAGTGTAGGACCCTGGAAACTCACGGCAATTTAAGATGACTTGGTGCAGCTTAAAGTCGAGGTAACTGAGCAGTCAGGCTTAACATAGACCTGGGACAGACACTTGGAGGCCAAATGTCACTCTTGAAGCTTCTTGTCTTTGTTGTTGTACACCGTTTATTAAAGTTAAGGCAGGAGCACATTAGTAAAATATTTGCACCATGACATATTCTATAGTGGGTCCAGAAAGACATCGGCCGCTTGAATCCGAAGCTCTCCACAATAGTTAAAGGTTGGTCGCTCAAGCTGATAAACGCTTTGATTTTTGTGTTTATGTCTTATTGCTTCTTGCTGTTTTAACCGTAAGGCACCCACTGCTGAAATGCCTGTACCGTCAAAGCTGCGTCAGTGTTTCTGACCCGCTCTGCTGTGGCTGTACCTGATTCGTAGAGTTAGCCAGTTTAACAAACTCTGTATATTCACTCATGTGACACATTTTTAAGGATCTGTTCAGATTTGTAGTGTTGTGTTTTTTTTTCTGTGGTTCCTTCTTGAGGGATATTCTTGCTGCAGATGTTGTAAATGACAATTTTAGAGTCCGCTTTAGACACCTAAAAACGCCAGACCGGAGAAGCCATTTTTAATCGAATATTAAGGGCAACATGTGCTCGGTGTCACATGATCGGTCCCGATGATCGATCTTTTCGCCAAGCATCGATCGCAGTTTTTTGCCATGATCAGTGCGATCATGATCGCCGGCCAATCGATCAGATCACACCTAGTTAAGATAAACTTCTACTGTGACAAATATAAGCTTCAAGTAAACTTCATAAGACTCACACCGTGAGAAGCGCCAAATAGAGACGCTTATTTCTTAGCGTCCTATAAACACAAGACCTTATCTATACACCCGGAGGCTTAATCATGCAAATTGAAGTGGCAAAATACGGGAGATATCTGCACATTTCTGCTAGCATACCCGAGTGAAAACCCCCAGAACCCACCACAGGTGACCAAAGGAAACAACCGGCCAGACCCAGAGTGCAAAACAGACCACCATCAGAATCCTCCAGAGGACCACACAGGGACAGCCGCCGCACCCAGAGAGAGACAACGAGCACCCAAGCTCGAACTGCAGATGGAAACTAGCTATCCAGCTATAATCTAGTGCAGATCTGGTGGGATGATAAATACAATCATCCCACAACAACAATAACAGTAATAAGTAGAGGTGCACCTAGGTAACGTCGCCCTCATCCAAGCGCCTCTGTTCTCTATACAAACCCCCAAAGAATCCCAGATCCAGATGGCCATCCAGACCACACCCCTAAGCACCCCACTCCCTCGGCACCCTAAAATCAAGGCCTGGTGATACCATGTGAATGTAATGAAATTAATGTTTAGTGATATGCATTGTTTTTCATGCTCTGTAAAGCACCGAATGCATGAAAAACGTCTTATAAGTAAAGTTTGATTTGATATGAGAGACATTTAAGCTCAGTCTGTTTCTCTCACATCAGATCTATGTATAACCTCGTTTCTGACGCTGTATTCTCACACCAAGCATGATGTCATTCTGAGTCGTGATATGTGGCCTCGTCTCGTTCAAGCTGTTCCTGTTCATTTCCCTTTTGGTCCTGGTGAAGCAGACGTGATGAGACACCTCAGTATATAATATAATAAACACCACACATTTGTACAGTCAGAGTCGAGAGAACAAGAGTACACGTGAGCAAGTTTATTGTGGTAAAACTTGTAGTAAATTGCCATTCAACTTTTTCTAAACTGGTCAGATTCTCGTTCATAAAGCTTTTTTTTTTTTTTTTATCAGGACGGAGTGACGGTTTCTTAACAATACAGTGGAACTCGTGGCTATTTTATCTCGCAATTTATCCACAATTTTCCACAATAAGCCATCAATGCAACATTTGGAAAACTTTGTAGGAAAACTGGACACCCTGTGAAACAGAAAGCCAAGCAAATTAATTTACTGTATTAGCACATTTAAAATCAACCAGAACAGAGTTGTACCATAGTGCTTCACATTAAGTTACACACACAAATACATTTGCAAAAATAATAATAATGATGATAAAAGAGAAATAGCATTAGCTTCTAATAGGGGCTCAACATCATTGTGAATAACATAAAGATAACTGTCATTGAAATTGCACAGCTCAAAATCACTTAGAATATGTTCATGACCTAAATCAAAAGTGTAAGTTGAATGCAGCCCTAAAGGTTGTATGGAGGATTTTCACATATAGTTTGTTTTGGTGAAAGTCTTGGTGAAAAACAGTTGTATAGATTTGTAACAGCCTTGTACTTATGCTAAACAAAAAAAAATAAATAAAAACATATAAACTCTGGAAATGATGAGGCCAGTTAAACATTGACCAATTGGTCTGTTAACCTGTCAAGCAAACTCTCAGTGTTCCTCAGTAACTCATTGGCCCAGTTGCAGTGAAGGGCGTGGCCCTGGGATGAAACACATGTGCATTGTTTGAAAAACAGCAAACAGTTGTTGGATTTGAAAAATCCTCCATACAACCTTTAATCTTGGCAGTTGGGGAAGTTCAGCTGAATACGGACATCGGCATTATAGTGATTGGCTGCTTTTGTGGCTCAACAGTTCGAGTGTTTGAGATGACGTCTTGAGATTTTGACGTTGCCAGTTTCTTAAAGCTGCACTGTTACACTGAGCTCACAATGCCTCCAGTCCAGATCCGGATCCGTGTGGGTCTGGTGACCGGAGTATGCATGTGTATGTATGAACTCTGCTGGCTTCGCGAGACCACAAGTTCACTGGGATTCACGCTCAACTTGGGACTTCACGCAATCACTGACACATGTATTTGTAAACACAGAACACTTGTCAGTTCATTTTCTGCTTGATTTTTCGTCACACAATGGAGAAACACTTTAACTTCTACTTTTACTTGACATATTTGTATTATTAGTAGCTTTTAAATTATTTTATTTTGAAAACCACTTGATGCACTTCACCAGAGTTTGCTTGGTTTCCTGTTCGTCGTGTCGTTTTCACAACTTCATCAAAAAGAACCTCGGAGTGCTCCAGCAGTCCGGAAAAAGATGACCGGAGCAGAGCGGCTTGCTGGACCGAACAGACAGTCGTGTGAGAGCCTGTCATTACTTTTCAAGAAACGGAAAGCTTCTGTACTCCAGTTCAAGCTTTTAGAGGCTTTCACTGGATGCACTCTGAGCCCGGTGTACGTCGTTTGTAACAGCAGTGATCTCTGAAGAAAGCTTTTCTGTTGTGTCTCCAGACTTCACCTGGCAGACCCCACATGATGCACTTTTTAGTTTTGCTCTTTTGAACTCTGATAGCTTCATTTTATACTATCCCAGTGAAATCTAAATGAGACCAGAATGTTCTGTAGGTGACCTGAAGTGCTTCGGAAAGCTCTCTCTAACCGGAGCAGATGTCAGTGTCTGCAGATAAGACTATAAAATAATGACCAGCAGAGTCTGTCTTATTAGTCCTGCCTTTCACACTCTCTCTCTCTCTCTCTTCTCACATAATTATTCTTCAGTCAGTTTAAGCTCCTCGACTCGGGCTCCTGTCACAAAGTCTGTGTGAAAAGGCCACCGCGGTCCTGCATGTTCTGCTCTCTGCTGAGGAATCACGCCGTTTCAAATCAGCTCAGATCCTGTCACATCCTGAAGCTCAGAGTACAAACGAGCCTGGTTTAGTCGAGCTGAAGGAGACGTGTGTGAACTGGAGATGTAACGTTCTGAAGGTTTAAATCAAGATTAGAATAAAGGTTTGCGTTCAGAGCACAATCAGAAGCTCTGTTCAGTTGCCAGAACATGGATCCTCTGGTTTATGTGATGATACAAATCAAAACACTTTGAGCACGTGTAACATAGTTATTAGGTGCAGTGTGAAATCCATGCAAATTGTTAAGCAGCGCCCTCCTGTGGCTCCCAGTGTACTTGCACAGTATAAAAAGCGGAAAGTCCTGGGTTTTCTTCACTGTGACTGAGAACTCGAGACCAGGTAACATATCAGTGAATTTGAGTGGACTAAATGTGGTTTTCATACATGTGCAGCCTTGTTATGCTCATTGGTGAATTTTATGTTGTGCTTTTTGCACTTTAGACTGGATTGTGCTAAATTTTCTGCAAAGAAAGTTTTATTTTAGCGTGTTTTTCTGATTAGCACAGTTCGGAGCTAACCTCTCCCTATCTCCGCAGATGAGCTAGAGCACATGGTGAATGTCCACTGCAAGCAAATTCACAAAAGTGTTATCTTTATTCTTTGTGCAGGTATGTTAATGTGAAATGTATGATTTTCTCATGCAGTTGGTTTAAGTGCGTTGTTGAAGCGCTGCGCCTATGGTTTATGTAAACTGGACCGCAAATACCCCGAAATATTGACCGGATGAATTGTGTTCTTTCCATTTCTAAAGCCGAAAACATCTGGAGCGGTGCCTACAAGTGATTAAACAGTACGAGCCCCACACCAGCTAAATGTATCGAACGTAAATGTCTGCTCAAAGGTAAAACTAAACTATAGCTATGGACTTACTGTGTTGTTAGATCTAGAGGCAAAAACACAAACTAGACTGAAGTTATACCATGACGAGGATAGTCATGTTTCGCTCTAAGCTGATAAGTTTAGCGAGCCCTTTAGCTTTAGCAACACGGATTTAGCTCGCTAACATAACCTCGTAAATGAACAATTTATTTGCAATAAACAATAATAGACCTTAACATATGAAAGCAAACTTACCCAGCAGTGCAAAAGCAGGACAAGGCTGTGCTTGTTGCATTTGAGGTAAAGATCGTGGTGTTTCTCTGATTTAGGATGAATCCAGTAGCATTAGCCTTGATAGAAGTTATGTTCCTCCGTTGCGTATTTTAATCTTTTGAATAAATCCCTCTAGTGCAATCCCTTTTGCCTCAATCTAGAGCAGGGGTGCCCAAACTTTTTTCCTTGGTGGGCCAAAAATTTGTTGATTTTTTTTCTTCGCGGGCCAAAATGTATTGCATTGAAGAGTGTCAAGGGCCAAACATAGTTTTGTTTGGCATTTAAAAAAACATTTTGAAAAGAGATGAAGATTAAAATATCTTTTATTAACACGTTTTAAGAGATTGCACATGAATTTTATCATTTGACAGTCTTTTCAGCACAAAATTGAATCCAACAGTTTGTCCTAACAAACCTGAACAAATTGAACCATCTGGCGGGCCGAATTTGGCCCCCGGGCCCCACTTTGGGCACCCCTGATCTAGAGGATATCGCAGAAAAATTGCTTTAAAAAAAAAGTCACTAACGCGAACAGGTGTACTTCTTTCTGTCATTGACGTCTATGGCAGTATATTTGACGGGCGTAGCAACAGTAATATAATAATACTTGTACACAAATAAACACAAAGGAGCTGGTGGTAGTGTGCACACGGATCTTGCGCTGGACCTCGTCTCGTCCCCGGGGCACAGCCGACGCTTCCAGTGGTCCCGTAGATTTTCCTCATATCGGCTCCTCTCTCGCGCAGCCTGTTTCCCTCCACACTTGCTCGTTTAGCTGTAAATCCACTCTGGATTTGCCAGAAGTTTTGGAAACCACCTTGTAAGTGTCCCGCAGAACAAATCCCTTTAACGCTTGCAACGGAGTTGCCCGGTCTTTCTTAACAATGTCCAGCTTTTCTTGAAAAGTTCGTCTTGAAAAAGGCTTTACCAATAAATTTGCAACCAAATCGATTTCTTCTCTCCTTTTAGCCACTGTGACAAAACTGCTCAAAACAACAATAAGCACAGACAGCCAATCAAATGCTGTAGTTATTCTGACGTTGACGTCTGCTAGAAGGCCTTGGCGTCGTTGACGTAAAAATCTGATTGGTTGAAGCAACAGCTTGATACGCACTTATGTTACGAGACGGTGCCTTCAAAACTGATTGTGAAGGCCTTGGGCAGATTTCACTGACCCTGACAACAACTGATGGCTGAAATATGATTGGTTAAAACAATATATTATGAAACACACGCCTGAAAGCTGTGAAACAATCGCAAATGCTACGAAGAAGCTGATAAATAATTATTGAATTATTATTAAGCATGCGTGCACTAAATATGATTTATATCAGTTTGTTATTCAGATATTTTTAGGCCAGCAGAGAAGGCTTTGCAGGCCCTGACGGTCCACCACTGCCTAAACTAACCAAACTATCCAGACAAACGAATCCTGATCCGAAGCAAAAGTGTTTAGTGAAAGCAGCCTTAGGTCATTATTTAGTTTAGCTCTCTGAATAAAACACTAAACTGAGCAAATCACTTTTTAAATCTTTCATAGTCAGATATAATTTCTTTGCAGGATATTTCAGCTTTGATACATGAAAATGCCTCGTTCAGACACGTGGAGAGCTTACAGACCAGCTCCAGCCAAAAGCCACATTAGTTCAGCTCCAGAACATTAGGCCCAGCTTCCGCCCATCTGCTCCCCACACACGGAGAGCCATTCTGGAGCTAATCACCGAGACCGGCCCTGGACAAGCTGCTTATTCTGGAGGACCTGAGCACATGGGCATCCTGACCTCAAACTGGCACAAACATCAGCAAAGAATCAACACCAAACTGCTTTTTAAATGTTTGTAATAAAGCTCTCACGTTATAGAGAGATTTAGAAAGGCTTTTTAGGATATATGTCCTAAATATGCTTTTCTTTTGTTTTTAAGTTTGCAGCTACTTTTGCTTCACTTTACTAACTTACATTTGCAATGCGCAGGAAAAACCTTAGAGTTCCTTATATTGCAGGGGTCTCAAACTCGCGAAGATGATTTAATGAGGCCCTCAGGATGAGTGTCAGGTGAGCTTCTCTGAATAAGTTCGATATCATAATGAAGTACAGTGGTCCCTCGTTTATCGCGGGGGTTAGGTTCCAAAAATAACCCGTGAAAGACAAAACCTGCGAAGTAGTGATCTTCATTTTTTACCAGTAATTTTAGTTGTTAACCTGCCTGGTTCTAGTGTCTTTTGTGCATGTAATAATGCGCTGATTCACCACCAGATTCAATAGCGCGAGTCGTTTTTGTGATGCTTAAAGAGGGACGGTGCTGTGCGTGTTCCTCTGCTCTGCTTTTGGCAAGTTGCCTGTCCCGCTGCGCTCCACAGCCGACTGCAGAGCCACGGATCACAAGGACTCCGGAGCCCAGAGCCCAAACTTATCATGGTAACTACGAGCTCAAAGAGTCAAATCCTCACCTGAAGAAATGTCCGAGCGTCAGGTCAGCTTCCCCTGCATGATCCAAACTGTCTAAAGTTTTCTGAAAGAGCTTCTGTGCTGTTGTCTGTGAATGCTGCCATGTGATACGGCCCAACCAGTGAGTCTGAGAGAAAAGCAGCTTACAGCCACGTCTATAGCAGTGGTTCTCAACCTGGGGGTCGCGAAATGATTTCAGAGGGTCCCCAGATCATGTGAAAAATTTAACATTAAAATCTTGAACAAGGTTTTACAGCTTCAAATACAGTGATAAGTTTGTATTCCTATTTGCTGGCCTACAAGATGAATTTATCTAGGCCTATGTCTTCAAACAGGAGACTAAAAACTACTTTGTCACTTTGCAGGTAGCCTAGATTTTGTGTTTGGGGGGCGCGAATGGCTACAGTTGTTATTTAGGGGGTCGCGACTGAAAAAGGTTGAGAACCATTGGTCTATAGGACCATGCACTGTAAAAAAAAAAAAGCAAAATTGCACTAAAAAATATGCAAAACAGTGAAGTTGCGGAAAGTGAACCGCGATAGAGCGAAGGAACACTGTACTTCATGTGTCAAGCTCCACAACACTTATTATTCGAAGAACATTTTCCTAATATTTGCAACGAAACTTGCAGGAATTCCTGCTGAAAAAGTTGTTTTACAATGTGAACCGGCGCCACGCATCAGTATCTAATGGTCATCATTCTAAACCTGTGCTTCAATGTCCTAAAAGCTCAAGTCTGTAGTGTTTGAGAAACAGACAAGTCCCAGTCAAGTTCAAGTCTCTAAAGCCACAAGTTTCGCAGTTAGAGGTTGAGGCGCCCGGCGTTAAGGCGAATCGCCGCTGCTGAGCTGCCCCAGGGCAGCTTGCCATCACTGAGTGGGGAGGGGGTTACTGTGTGAAGCACTTTGAAAGACATCTGTCAGTGTAAATGTGCTATAGAAATAAACCATTCATTCAGTCAAGGCCATGTCTTCATCTCTGGTAAAGTATTGACGCAAAGCACAAGCTATTGTTGCTCACGGGGGCTTAGGAAGCAAACATTCAACCTGAAACACACATGGCAATGTGTTAAACTTATTTAATCTTATTTTTTGAAGAGATACAAATTATTTTATTTCTGTAATATATGGACTTACAGGAGATTTGTGCATTTTTGGACAGAAAAGTCCAAATAGGTTTTCTGTGGTTTCTCAACTACTTCTGCATTGAGATTCAAATAGGTTCCTTTTTTCTTTCTTGGCAGCTTTTAGTGACTGTCTACCCAGGTTTAGAATGTGTAGAAATCAATTGAGAGTGATATGGGGATATGGGACATACTCAAAAAAACAACAAACAGAGACATCTTATCTAAAAATAAAAAAAAATTGTGTATATAGACCTATATCCTTTTTTCTAAACTCTCCAAACTCAAATTCAAAAGCTCCTCTTTTCTTTCCTTTCCTCTTCCACGTTTGGATTGTTGAGGCGGCGCACGAGTCCGTTCTGACGGAGCCACAGACGCAGAACAAAAGCCGCGAGCTAACGACTTCTTCATCTCAGCGCAGACTTAATGAGCAGCACCTTTTCAGCCAACGCCGTCGCTAATTAGCATCTCATCTCTTTGGCTCTATAAATATCTGCGCTAACGAACACCTGGATGCTAATTAGCCGCGGTGGCTGCGCTCGAGTGGAACATACAAACCAATGAGAATGAAAATATGCAAATGAGCTCGGGAGTTTTAATGTTTTTGGTGTTAAGCTGAATGAGAGTAATAATGTCACGTGATTAGATGAAGTTTATTAAGTCAAATACACTTTTCTATCATCATTAGTTTACTTGGTTTGTTGCAGTTAAAATGTCCAAAATCAACAACTGTGATAGCAAACAAGCTTGGAAGACTGTACTGTTGCCATAACAACAAAAGAACAAAAGTTACACATAAAGTTAATTTGTGTAAAACAAAATCTCCAGGGATAAAGATTAAGCCATAAACAGCATAAAAGAGATAAAACAGCAAAATTAAATATGCTGATGACACGACTATCATCGGTCTGATCAGTGGAAATGATGATTCCTGCTACAGAGCAGAGGTACAGAATGTGGTTGAATGGAGTAAGGAAAACAACCTCCTCCTGAACACCTCAAAAACATGTGAACTGGTGATAGATTTTAGTCATAATAACAGTCATGTGCCTCTTGTTATCGATGACTCAAATGTTCAATTGTGGAAGAGTGTAAATTTCTTGGTCTGACCTTGTCCAAAGATCTGACTTGGAGCAAAACACGACTAACATTGTAAAAAAGTCACGACAGCGTCTCTTCTTTTTGCGCAAACTTGGAGAATTCACCCAAAACTCTAAGATTCTGTTGAAGTTTTATCGCTGTATCATTGAAAGTCTTCTTGTGAGCTCTGTCACTGTGTGGTTCGGAAACATCACAGAGAAAGAAAAGAGAGCTCTTTACAAAGTGGTTCGTTCAGCCAGAAGAACTGTGCATGAAGACCTGCCTGTGCTGGAAACTCTCTATAAAAGCAAGACTTTTAAATCGAGCTCTTCAGATCTTAAATGATCCCTCTCACCCTGGAAGGGAAATGTTTGAGCTGCTTCCATCAGGGCGGAGGTATCGCTCTGTTAAATGTAGGTCTGCTCGCCACGCTAAGAGCTTTTATCCACAAGCTGTTACCAGCGTGAACAATGCATTTTAAATCAGGCACCTTAACATTTTAGACTTCAGCCCTTTTTAACTTTTTAAACTGTACTTTTTTTATTGATTTATTTATTGAGTGATTTCACAGTGTCTTTGTGTTATTGTGTCAGTTTGTGTCTGTGTTTCTTGTTTGTTGTTTATGTCCATGAGCACTGAACTTTTTGCAATGTTTTTCCTATGTGGTTTTTAACTACAAATGGCAATAAACTACCTACTAAATGTTCTCCATTGTGTTGACTATGATTTTGACACTCATCGTGTGAATGTTCAGACGTAACTTGTATAGTTGAGATTCTGAGTAAAACCTGTAGAGCAGTGCCACCTGAACTTCTTTCACTGAGGACTGCGTTTTGAAGCATATTGAGCAGAGAGTCACATAATTTGACTTTTATTTGGTTGTTGGCCATTATTCTAGCATCAAGATGTGTGTTATTCCAACAAATGTTCACTTTGACAGTAAAATCAATACTACTTCGGCCAATAGACTTTTCAGCATAAGGCCAAATCAAACCTTCCAACCAATCTGACGCACGATCCATCTTAATCAGCATCAGAAAATGTTCATGCAAGCGTTATCTGACAAATATATGTAAGAGATGTTGTCTAAAGGGTCTTTCACACCAAGCCAAGGCCGCCCGTCTGAACCAGTTAGGCAAGTTCTGCCCACAGATGGCTCATGTGTGTTTGGTGTGAATGGCGCTGTCGGGGGTCAGAGGCGCACGGAGCACGTCACAGAGGCGAGGTTTTGAAGACTTGCTTGTAAAGTCGGCATCCCCAGCGGTCGCTATTTGCCGCATATGTGACTGTTTGATTGGCCCCGCGGCCAGCGAATCAGTGCGCAAGAAATAGTACGGAAAACTGAAAACAGTATTTACCCGAGCATGGATTGTTGTTATTTGCCGGGTTCAAACGGGACGTAAGTACGGAGAAGAAAGGCTACTATTTGGTCCAAGGAAAACAAAGATGGAGGAGTATCAGCTGTAGTACGAAGGATGGAATGTAGCGGCAAATAGAAGTTGAGCTTAATCCATGAGGTAAGATAGAAATCTGTTCGCCACAGAGTTTGACAACTACTCGCGCGCAACTTATGTTTTGTCTTTTCATCAAGCGTACATCCCGCTCATGCTCACTCAGCATTTGTTCGCCGACTGTTGGCTCCTTGGATTGTGTTTGTGTGAATGCTTTTTAACATTGATGCGCCCCAAAGAACCAGAACAGACGGCGCGTCACCAGGACTGCATTAAAAAATGTTGGGCCCCGGGGTTTTGTAAATTTCAGGGGCCCCTTTCATCAGCCACACATAAACATTTTGAGGGCAAGTGCTCTGTGGAAAAAAATAAAAACAAAATGTTTTTGTTTAAACATAAAATAAATATGGTATTTACAAAAAAATATATATGTAGGTCTATTTCAGAAGTGACTTTCTGATAGAGTTTAGATTCTGGGCCCGAGCCCAAGCCCAGCCCGAGCCCGGCCCGACTTTCGGCCGGGCCCGGGCCCACATTTCTCACATAGTTGTCGGGCCTGGTCGGGTTCGGGCCAAGACGCAGAGCCGCACTGAACACGTGCGCTCCGCGGGATGATTGACAGCCTCGTCAGAACACAGCGCAAAACCACCGCGGGGACATAAAGCGAGTGTTTAAATGGCCAACTATACGGTGTGAGAAGTTTGATGCACCGCCCCGGAGCGAGGAGAGAGAGACAGAAGACTTGTGTAAGCGCGGAGCAGGTAAAAGAGGAAGAGAGACAGGGAAGGCACTTTCATTCACGCGGACCCAGGAAAAGGTGAGGAGGAAGAGAGAAAACACGCATATGTACGTGGTGAGAAAAGAAGGAAGAGGGAGAGAGTGAGAGAGAGGAGAGAGAGAGAGAGAGAGAGAGAGAGAGAGAGGGAGAAATGTGCGGTGGAGGAAGCGCTTTTGTAACGTATGGGACACCAAGGAGCTTTTTCTGTCATTAAAATGCACAGTTCAGTGAGTGGGCGGGGCGGGCTCACTTCCACTTCGGGCTCGGGCTCAGACACACAGAGACTGACTCGGGTCCCGGTCGGGTTCGGACACGACGTGCGCGGGCTCGGGCTGGGTCGGGCTGCATTTTTGGGCCCGATCTAAACTCTACTTTCTGATATGCGCAGTTTAACAAAATAGATTTACTATAAAAAGTGGGAAAAATAAGTGTTGGGTCTAAGGTCCTCCTCGGGAGATTTGGCTAAAATAGATGTAATTTCCTGTGATTTGGAGTATGTTTCAGCTCCTACAGCTCCTAGTTTCAGCAGGCTTTAGTTCAGAATAAAGGGCTCTATTAGACTCTTTATTTTTACAGGCTACAAAGGTCAAAAATAGGCTGTATTTTAGCCTTTATATCAGGGGTGGCGAACAGGTCAGAGGCCAAGAGCAAAAACTTTCAGCTGTCATCTTTGAAGAGCCACACCATGATCGACCTACTGCACCACCAGGGGCAAAATAATTTTTGATTGAATTACATTTAGACACAGACACTGTAAGCCCTATATTACATATGTTTTTAATATAACATGGTTTTGATGTAATTCAGGGGGTCTGGGGGAATTCTCACCAGGAGATTTTTTTTTATTCTGTGCAATTTCCTGCTTTTTGGTGAGTTTTAGATGTGATATCTTATTATGTGATGTAATTTTACTATAATTAAAAAAGACTTGAGTCAGTTATTAACAATTGCTGGGTTTCACCTTCTAAATTCTGTCAGTAAAAGGGCAGGTTGGGGGCAAGAGCAGTTTTCCCTATTAGTAACATTGGACTTGCCATTAAAAAAAAATGTACTTAAAAAGTGGTGATTCTGGGTGACGGGACCCATTTAACTTTTATTACAAAAATAAACTAAATTTAAACAAACTTCATTTTGCCTGCCCCCAGTCTAATTGAAATAAATTGGCCTGTCGAATGTCGTGATGCCATCTGAAACCCAGCAATATAATATTATCATATCTAATATTAGTTTAAAAATTTTCATGTTAGATGGGCTCCCCTTTAAAGGTCCTCATATTCCTTTAAACCGGCCCTGCTCTTCCCAGTGCAGACCGTGGAAAGGCACAGACGCAGCAGTGACAGTGAAGCAGGAGCTGTAGACGCTCTAAAAACAACACAAATTTCACAATCTTGGACCAGGACGTCTGAACTCATGTTTAGTAGCCTATCACTTTTACATCTCCTGTGTCCTTGAACAATGAATGAAATGCTCCGCTATTTTCCCGCTAAATCGCCGTTCGCGAGCCCCATAGAGTTGAATGGCATTTTTCAGTAAAGCCAAAACAACCACAACTTTGTGAATATAAGGCCTATCTTGTGAAATAAAAAGTGTGTGAAAGCTTGTGAGCAGTAGAGTGTCACTGTGTGCTTCAAAACACACACAGGGCCCAGGATTTGATGTTTTGGCTTAATTAGGCGAGATCNGTGTCCTCGTCTGCTTGGCCACATTATTTATAAAGGCTTTGAGTCGAGTGTGACGTGTCCCACGTGAACAGCCTGATTGGTTCTGAGGTTATCATTAAACAAATAATAATAAATTAGAACTGTTACAAAGGGTGTCCAGATTCTATTTAAAATTAACTACAAATAGCCCCCTGATCTGTGGAGCTTGATGGCTATCTATCTACAGTATATACCAAGGCTGTGTCCCACCAACGTGGGGTAGCCGGGTGACTGGAGCCTATCCCAGTGACTTTGGGCCTTAGGCGGGAGAACACCCTGGACAGTGGCCAACTCGTTGCAGGGTTAGACAATTCACTCTCTCATTCATTCACTAAGGGAAATTTGAGGTGATGCCAATAAACCTAAACATGCATGTTTTTGGCGGTGGAAGGAACCGGAGTTCCGGAAAACCCACGATGACACGGGGAGAACATGCAAACTCCACCCAGAGAGATCATGAGATGTTGATATAGTCTGACCCGGGAGTCGAACCCACGACCTCCTTGTTGGAAAGCCAAAGCTCTAACCACTTGGCTACCGTGCACCCCATTGAAGGCGCAGCAGATTTTACCGTTACTCCACAATTTTTTTTGCCTGACCAGCCAGTCCCTACACACTTTGACAGACGTGAGGGTCTGGGATCAGAGCACGGAGTCAACGAATCACAGAAAACCTGTAAATTCCAATAAAAACAGTGACACACTAAGCCAGATGTTTTCGTAAACTTGTAGCGCAAGATTTTTCAGTTTGAAGCCTCACTGTTTGCTGCTCACATTTTAAGGAATTGATACGTTCATTATTCAAAACGGAAGCAGGAGCCGAATCAGCTACGTTCACCATCTTGAATGTTTTGAAATGGGGACTGAAACAACTTCTGACTTTTTAGTGCGACGTGTCAGAATCGCCATGCTTGATTGGATCGTCCGAGGCTCCGGTTCTCAGACCTTTCTCCATTCAAACAGAATGTAGGAGGGGCTGATTGGTCAGGCAACAATTTTGTCAGAGGGAGTTGGAATGACGGAGCTGAGACGCAGATCCGTGCAGCGCATATGCGAGATGTGGTAAAGACCTCATTCATTTCAAAAGGCTGCACAATTGCTGTGAAGGTCGTGGCGCAGCGCAACAGATATCAGCCTGTTAGACGTTTTTTGAGACAAAGCTATAATAATGTTGACAGTTAGCCTGGGCCCGACCAGGTTTATGTCTGCGCACTTGTGACTACGGCAACTCAGATCTACTCTAGCTAACCATGTTAGTGGAACGAAAATGGAGATTTCATGAGCCTTGATTGGCCAAATAAACCAGGCTTTGACTTTATCTTGCTTCATGGAAAACAGCCAATGTAAAGCTTCTGATTAAAAACACAAAGAAACTTAACATGATTGGATTCTAAGGTGATCTTTTCTTAAATTAAGACATTTTGCTTTCCTGGAGAGCTTAATGTTGCAGAAAGAAAACAACATTTAGAACATAATTTAAACTGATTGCACAAAAACTGGCATCGCATCAACATTATTTACCAACCGCCTCGTGTTTCAAACCAGACAGAAGCCACATTCATTTGAAAAGCTTGTCACAGCTCCAGAAATAAAAATGTCTCGATGGTATTTTGCCTGGACAATCGCATAATTTGAAATGACATCGCGCAGTAATGGAGCCGTCACTGTCAAATTAAACCGGAGCCGCAGAAAGAAAAGGAAGCAATTATTTCTCACCTTTAGAGAAGTAAAAAAAACCCACTGACATTATCGCAAATATGAGCGAGGAGAAGGAAGAGACAGAGACAGAGAGATTATGAAGAAGATACAAGTAAATATACAGATAATTCCACTTAATCTGAGCCGAGATTGGGGATTACAGTGTCTCTTGTGTTTGGTCAATATCAATTTGTTTTGTCACACTGCAACTTTTTCTAATTATAAATTGGATCATGTTTAGAAGTTGAACGTTAAAGTGTGACCAAGGATTTTGAAAATGATTGAAATTCCTTGCTGTTTGTTTGATGCTTTGATTAGTGAATTCTCCTTCGCCAAACCTCAGAAAAAAACACTTGGTCTTACTCAAATTCATATAATACACTGTAAAAGGTAATGGAGCAAAAATAACTTAAAAATCCCCTATTGGAATAATTTCTACTGCTCTTGCTTCAGTTTTGAACAATTGGAAGATATCAGTTCCTTAAACCTGAGCACAAATGTAATGGGAGCCTTCAAACTGAAAATTCTCGCACTACACATTTACGCTTCTCAAGCTGCGTTCCACCGGCAACGGAAAAATACGCTTTTACCCGCGAAGCTGATGCCTATATAGGCATCCAAAACGCCCCAATGCGCGTCAAGGCTTTGGTGGACAAAAAGACAAAGCTCCCGCTCTTTGCAAAAGGCTTGTTTTGCTCGTAGACAGATCACGTTGAGAGAGAGAAGGAGAGAGAGGAGAGGCTTGCTTGCATTTATAAAACGGAGCTTACCCGATCACACAACTTCTCCTCCTCCAGGCAGTTTCTTTTTGCTGTCTCTGTCCTCCTCCAGTCGTACAGCACTTTTTAAACATGGCAACAAGCATTTTTAATAGATCCATGTGAGCGTATGTCAGTCCAAATCATGTCCCATGTTGTTTGCTTTGTCGTGTCTCCAGATTTTCAAAGCAACACACGGCCAAGTCTTTGAAAAAGCCGCCAAAACAAGTGACCTTTTGTTATAAGAGTGATTAAAAGACTTCTGATGGCAGCTTCCAACGCGTGAAAGATGGATTTTCCAACCCTGTGGCCGCGCAGTTGAGCTTTCTGCCTAAAGGCACCTCAACGGATGCCCCAGACGTAATACGCGCCACAAATACGCTTGAACGCTGAAGACCGGGTTTACATTGATTTAACGTTGAAATGGTTGCATATATGCCAAGACGCTGACCGGTGTAAACGCACCATCAACAAGCTCAGTTCCCTGAGCTGGTCCCACTCCTTCGGTTTCAAGTCTTCACACAAATTCCTAAAACTCAAGAAGGTTACACGATTATAATTTAACTTCCTGGGTTCTGGTGAGGCCACTGCAAACAGGGAATGGTGTGAGCAAACTTATTATATTTTTGACCAGCTTCCACTGATAACATACAAATTACAGTAGCAACTTCATCAGACTCTGGAGCATAACCAAGGCACAATTCCATCGCGTTGGCACTCTTGTAGCAGCCTTTTCACTGGCTGCTTAACTGCTTTTGGAGCGTCAGGAGTCGGGAGTATGAAAGCTGGGAGTGATTAAAATGTCCAACAATGCAACGTCCAGCAGCAAGAAAGTCACAAAGTGCGTGGTGACAAAATGCCCTTGTTTACTGCGAGCTGTAGACTGTGTGCCGTGCATGGAAGGCTGAGCAAATCTGCGTCCATCATGACCCTTTCCATGTTGTGGACATTATCCCTCAGAACAATGTGAACCCTTTCTTTTTTTATTCCATGTGACTCGAACATATCCATAAATGCTGTCCCCAGAGCGTCGAAGTGTAGGACCCTGGAAACTCACGGCAATTTAAGATGACTTGGTGCAGCTTAAAGTCGAGGTAACTGAGCAGTCAGGCTTAACATAGACCTGGGACAGACACTTGGAGGCCAAATGTCACTCTTGAAGCTTCTTGTCTTTGTTGTTGTACACCGTTTATTAAAGTTAAGGCAGGAGCACATTAGTAAATATTTGCACCATGACATATTCTATAGTGGGTCCAGAAAAGACATCGGCCGCTTGAATCCGAAGCTCTCCACAATAGTTAAAGGTTGGTCGCTCAAGCTGATAAACGCTTTGATTTTTGTGTTTATGTCTTATTGCTTCTTGCTGTTTTAACCGTAAGGCACCCACTGCTGAAATGCCTGTACCGTCAATAGCTGCGTCAGTGTTTCTGACCCGCTCTGCTGTGGCTGTACCTGATTCGTAGAGTTAGCCAGTTTAACAAACTCTGTATATTCACTCATGTGACACATTTTAAGGATCTGTTCAGATTTGTCGTGTTGTGTTTTTTTTTCTGTGGTTCCTTCTTGAGGGATATTCTTGCTGCAGATGTTGTAAATGACAATTTTAGAGTCCGCTTTAGACACCTAAAAACGCCAGACCGGAGAAGCCATTTTTAATCGAATATTAAGGGCAACATGTGCTCGGTGTCACATGATCGGTCCCGATGATCGATCTTTTCGCCAAGCATCGATCACAGTTTTTTGCCATGATCAGTGCGATCATGATCGCCGGCCAATCGATCGGAGCACACCTAGTTAAGATAAACTTCTACTGTGACAAATATAAGCTTAAAGTAAACTTCATAAGACTCACACCGTGAGAAGCGCCAAATAGAGACGCTTATTTCTTAGCGTCCTATAAACACAAGACCTTATCTATACACCCGGAGGCTTAATTATGCAAATTGAAGTGGCAAAATACGGGAAATATCTGCACATTTCTGCTAGCATACCCGAGTGAAAACCCCAGAACCCACCACAGGTGACCAAAGGAAACAACCGGCCAGACCCAGAGTGCAAAACAGACCACCATCAGAATCCTCCAGAGGACCACACAGGGATCACACAGGGACAGCCGCCGCACCCAGAGAGAGACAACGAGCACCCAAGCTCGAACTGCAGATGGAAACTAGCTATCCAGCTATAATCTAGTGCAGATCTGGTGGGATGATAAATACAATCATCCCACAACAACAATAACAGTAATAAGTAGAGGTGCACCTAGGTAACGTCGCCCTCATCCAAGCGCCTCTGTTCACTATACAAACCCCCAAAGAATCCCAGATCCAGATGGCCATCCAGACCACACCCCTAAGCACCAGCCAGCCACTCCCTCGGCACCCTAAAACAAGGCCTGGTGATACCATGTGAATGTAATGAAATTAATGTTTAGTAAATATGCATTGTTTTTCATGCTCTGTAAAGCACAGAATGCATGAAAAACGTCTTATAAGTAAAGTTTGATTTGATATGAGAGACATTTAAGCTCAGTCTGTTTCTCTCACATCAGATCTATGTATAACCTCGTTTCTGACGCTGTATTCTCACAACCGTGCATGATGTCATTCTGAGTCGTGATATGTGGCCTCGACTCGTTCAAGCTGTTCCTGTTCTTTCCCTTTTGGTCCTGGTGAAGCAGACGTGATGAGACACCTCAGTATATAATATAATAAACACCACACATTTGTACAGTCAGAGTCGAGAGAACAAGAGTACACGTGAGCAAGTTTATTGTGGTAAAACTTGTAGTAAATTACCATTTAACTTTTTCTAAACTGGTCAGATTCTCGTTCATAAAACACTTTTTTTTAATCAGGAAGGAGGACGGTTTCTTAACAATACACATGGAACTCGCAAATTATCCACAATTTTTCACAATAAGCCATCAATACAACATTTAGAAAACCTTGTAGGAAAACTGGACACCCTGTGAAACAGAAAGCCAAGCCAATTAATTTATACAGCACATTTAAAATCAACAGAGTTGTACCATAGTGCTTCACATTAAGTTACACACACAAATACATTTGCAAAAATAATAATGATGATAAAAGAGAAATAGCATTAGCTTCTAATAGGGGCCCAACATCATTGTGAATAACTATAAAGATAACTGTCATTGAACTTGCGTAGCTCAAAATCACTTAACAATATGTTCTTGACCTCAATCAAAAGTGTAAGTTGAATGCAGCCTTAAAGGTTGTATGGAGGATTTTCACAAATAGTTTGTTGTCAGTCTTGGTCAAAAACAGTTGCATAGATTTGTATCAGCCTTGTACTTATGCTAAACAAAAAATAAATAAAAATATATAAACTGTGGACATGATGAGGCCAGTTAAACATTGACCAATAGATAACGAGGTACCTCGTTATCTATTGGCCTGTTAACCTGTCAAGCAAACTCAGTGTTCCTAAGTAACTCATTGGCCCAGTTGCAGTGAAGGGCGTGGCCCTGGGAGGAGAAACACATGTGCATCATTTGAAAAACAGAAAGCAGTTGTTGGATTTGAAAAATCCTCCATACAACCTTTAATCTTGGCAGTTGGAGAAGTTCAGCTGAATACAGACATTGGCATTATAGTGATTGGCTGCTCTTGTGGCTCAACAGTTCCAGTGTTTGAGATGACGTCTTGAGATTTTGACGTTGCCAGTTTCTTAAAACTGTACTGTTACACTTATCTCACAATGCCTCCAGTCTAGATTCCAACCCGTCTGGGTCTGGTGTTCTGGTATGAACTCTGCTGGCTTCGCGAGACCACAAGTTCACTGGGATTCACGCTCAACTTGGGACTTCACGCAATCACTGATACATGTATATGTAAACACAGAACACTTGTCAGTTCATTTTCTGTTTGATTTTTCGTCACACAATGGAGAAACACTTTAACTTCTACTTTTACTTGACATATTTGTATTATTAGTAGTCATGGAATTATTTTATTTTGAAAACCATTTGATGCACTTCACCAGAGTTTGCTTGGTTTCCTGTTTGTCGTGTCGTTTTCACAACTTCATCAAAAAGAACCCCGGAGTGTTCCAGCTGTCCAGAAAAAGATGACCGGAGCAGAGCGGCTTGCTGGACCGAACAGACAGTCGTGTGAGAGCCTGTCATTACTTTTCAAGAAACGGAAAGCCTCTGTACTCCAGTTCAAGCTTTTAGAGGCTTTCATTGGATGCAGTCCGGTGTACGTCGTTTGCAACAACAGTGATCTCTGAAGAAAGCTTTTCTGTTGTGTCTCCAGACTTCACCCAGCTGACCCCACATGATGCACTTTTTAGTTTTGCTTATTTGGACTCTGATAGCTTTATTGTATACTATCCCAATGAATTCTAAATGAGACCAGAATGTTCTGTAGGTGACCTGGAGTGCTTCGGAAAGCTCTCTCTAACCGGAGCAGATGTCAGTGTCTGCAGATAAGACTATAAAATAATGACCAGCAGAGTCTGTCTTATTAGTCCTGCCTTTCACACTCTCTCTCTCTCTCTTCTCACATAATTATTCTTCAGTCAGTTTAAGCTCCTCGACTCGGGCTCCTGTCACAAAGTCTGTGTGAAAAGGCCACCACGGTCCTGCATGTTCTGCTCTCTGCTGAGGAATCACGCCGTTTCAAATCAGCTCAGATCCTGTCACATCCTGAAGCTCAGAGTACAAACGAGCCTGGTTTAGTCGAGCTGAAGGAGACGTGTGTGAACTGGAGATGTAACGTTCTGAAGGTTTAAATCAAGATTAGAATAAAGGTTTGCGTTCAGAGACATAGGAATTAGTGAATGCACAATCAGAAGCTCTGTTCAGTTGCCAGAACATGGATCCTCCGGTTTATGTGATGATACAAATCAAAACACTTTGAACACGGAAATCAGTTGGCTTGTTTATTTTATAAAGAACTAACTTCTGTACTTACAGTATTTCCTGTTTTCTATGAGGTTTTCATTATGTCAGTCTAAAATGTAGTATAGTAGAACTCAAGACACAACTCAACACACTTGGATTCGGTCTTGTCTTGGTCTCGAGGGCTTTTGGATTTGGTCTTGTAGATCGATGTATTCAGACCAGAAAGGTGCAAATTTCTTCTTGTTTGATTCGAATCCGATCAAGACTTAATTTTTTTCAAGAGATTCGGTTTGTATTCTCACTGCGCTGCTGTTAAGTGGACTTTAAAACATAAACAGACGCACATACACTATTCACAAAAAGTTAGGGATGTTCAGCTTTTGGGTGAAATTTCACGACAAGCCTAAAGTGCATTTAAATCTCTACAGGTGAACTTAATGTGACCTTCAAAACACAAAAGATGCAAAGTAGCTGGTAGTGTGTGCGCGGATCTTGCGCTGGACCTCGTCTCGTCTCCGGGACACAGGCGACGCTTCCAGTAGCCTCGTAGAGTTCCTCATATCGACTTCTCTCTCGCGCAGCTATGTTTTCCCTCCGCTCGTTTAGCTGTAAATCCACTCTGGGTTCGCCAAAAGTTTTGGAAAGCACTTGTAAGTGTCCCGCGCAGGGCTCTCAACTCTCACGCAATGACCGTGTGACACACGCAATTCACCTCCTTCACACGCTCTCACGCCACACCTGGCATTTCTCACGCTAAAAAATCAGACACACTTTTTTTTTTTAACCAAAGCTAAATAGTCTCAAACGTATACCCGAGGGTTGCCAGCCGCATGTGGTTCTTGACCAATCAGAGTGCGGCTCTTTGGCTCAATCAGAAACATTTGCGCCTCCACACACCACACACTCTCTCTCTTTCCCTCTCGCAGACATGCGGGAGAGAGCCGCATGTGCGTAAAGCTGCTGCTGTAACTTGGCTGATCCCGCCTAATGAAGCAAAAACATAGAAATCCTGAGCCCTGTGAGTGTTTTGAAGTCCACAGCGACACTCTACTACTCACAAGCTTTCAGACACTTTTTATTTCACAAAGATAGACCTCAGATTCATGGAGTTATGATTGTTTTCGCCTTTACTGAAAATTTCCATTCATTTCAATGGGGCGGGCGCACGGAATTTGACGGGACGTTTCGAAGCATTTAATTCACTGTCCCAAGACACAGGAGATGTAAAAGTGATACTAAACGTGAGTTCAGGCGTCCTGAAAGAAGTTTGTGTGAAGGCTGTGTTGTTATTAGAGCTTTTACAGCTCCTGCTCCACTGTCACTGCTGCGTCTGTGCCTCCACAGTCTGCGCTGGGAAGAGCAGGGCCGGTTTTAAAAAAAATGAGGACCTTTAAGGGGGGGGGGGGGGGGGGGGGGGGGGGGGGGGGCTCATCTGACATGAAAAATTTTAAATTGATATTAGAATTTGATAATAATTATATTGTTAATAAACTGACTCATGTCTTTTTTAATAGTAAAATTACATCACATAATAAGAATATCACATCTAAAACTCACCAAAAAGCAGGAAATTGCACAGAATTTTAAAAAAATTCTCATCCCAGACCCCCCTGAATTACATCAAAACCATGTTATATTAAAAATACCTTTAATAAAGGGCTTACAGTGTCTGTGTCTAAATGTAATAACCCATTTATTGTGAGCACCTATAAAGAAAGTAAAAAAATAATATGAATAATTGCATACATATTTACATTTTGTCATATTGTTAGAGTGCAGAAGTGTAGGGTCGTTTGAAAGGGATTTAAGGACTTTTAAAGGGGGTGTGGGGGCTCCGCAGCTAACCTGAAAAACTTCCAATTAATAATACAATGTTATATTGCTTTCATGTTTCTGACATTTTTATGTCTTTGTTACACCAAATAGATAATTAAAAAAAAACACAGTGTTTTTACTTTGAACAGACTTGTAAGGCCACAAAATGGGCTGTTATTTGCCCTGGAGGAGGAGGGCCCACGCATGTTTATTTTGATAAAAAAAAAGTTTTTTTCATAGTATGCCATAAAATGTATTTATCCCCATTTAGAATGTCCCAAACTGTGGTTTTACTTTCTAATTTTACTGAAATGTGTGGATGACTTCCCACCTTCAGAAAGTTAAAGTAAATTATGGTCATGGAGCATGCACAGCAGATCCAAAATCCTGATCCATATCCTGAATAGAAAAAACAATATAACAAACACAAGTCCATGAAGTGTCTGCACAAAAGTTTTGAGCAGAACTGTGCATTGTCCACTGTGAAGTATCAGCAGCTCACAGACAGAGGCAGCTCTAAAGCCAGCAGAGATAGAGCTGGAGGCTGCAGTCTCAGGACCTGCAGTTTGAACATCTGCAAAACCAGGAGCTGCAGTCTGAAGCCCTCTCACTATTATGTCTCTCACTGAGCAAAGAGGATTAGGACTCCACTGTGAACCACTGACACAGGATTTGGACATGTGAAGGCCTATAAGTAGAAATTATGAGGTGAAATTCTCTAACACACAGCTGACTTTGTGCTAGTGTAAACCTGCTAGAAAATAGGATTTGTTAGTTAAAAACACTTCAGATTGCTGGAAACGACATACTATATTTTGACCAAAATCTCCTGGGGAACTCCCAGACTCGACCCCTCAGGGCCACGTGAACAGAAGGCCTAATTGCCATTTAACTTTTATTAACTTGGTTGTTTGAACACCTGTTTTATTTTTTTATTTTTATAAAATAGGCTCAACAGAGTAATCGAAAGTGTTATAATAGGACAATTTTAGTCTCACTTTTTCCAGCCACTTGAAGCCTGTAAAATGTCTCAAAATGCACCAAAATGTGTCTGTTTTTTAAAAAATCTCTGGGGGAGGACCCCCAGACCCCCCGCTCATTCTTTTCACCCTGTACAACATGATTTCCCCACTGCTGAAATACGTCTGATGCCCATCAACCACTGAAAAACAGACTTCCAATTAGGTCACTGCTTTACAAATTCTCCATGTAGATTTCAGAGCCTCATTCCACCCCAGAATCTGCGAATGATATGCACCCTCACAAAAATCTCACTCCAAGCCAAAATCAAAAGTTGAGAGCCCTGGTCCCGCGGAACAAATCCCTTTCCGCTTGTGACAGGCTGGAGGTTTGGAGTTTCCCGGTCTTTCTTAACAATGTCCAGCTTTTCTTGAAAAGTCCGTCTTGAAAAAGGCTTTACCATTAAATTTGCAACTAAATTGATTTCCTCTCTCCCTTTAGCCACTGTGACAAAACTGCTCAAAACAACATTACTTGATTGAGCTCAGCCAATAAAATGCCGTAGTTATCGTGACGTTGCCGGTCGCCTGCTAGAAGGCCTTGGCGTCGTCGACGTAAAATCTGATTGGTTGAAGCAACAGTTTGATACACACTTATGTTAACATACAGTGTCTTCAAAACTGATTGTGAAGACCTCGGGCAGATTTCACTGACCCTGACAACAACTGATGGCTGAAATATGATTGGTTAAAACAATATATTATGAAACAAAAGCTGCGAAACGATGGGAAATGCTACGAAGAAGCTGATAAATAGTTATTGAATTATTATTAAGCATGCATGCACTAAATATGATTTATATCAGTTTGTTATTCAGATAATTTTAAGCCAGCAGAGAAGGCTTTACAGGCCCTGACGGTCCACCACTGCCTAAACTAACCAAACTATCCAGACAAACGAATCTTGATCCGAAGCAAAAGTGTGAAAGCAGCCTTAGATCTTGTCATTATTTAGTTTAGCTCTCTGAATAAAACACTTAACTGAGCAAATCCCTTTTTAAATCTTTCATAGTCAGATACCATTTCTTTGCAGGATATTTCAGCTTTGATACATGAACATAAAGCCTCGTTCAGACACGTGGAGAGCTTACAGACCAGCTCCAGCCAAAAGCCACATTAGTTCAGCTCCAGAACATTAGGCCCAGCTTCCGCCCATCTGCTCCCACACACGGAGAGCCATTCTGGGGCTAATCACCGAGACCGGCCCTGGACAAGCTGCTTATTCTGGAGACCTGAGCACATGGGCATCCTGACCTCAAATTGGCACAAACATCAGTAAAGAATCAACACCAAACTGCTTTTTAAATGTTTGTATTAACGATCTCACGTATAAGAGATTTAGGACATGTTGTTGTAAAGTTTACAGTTACTTTTGCTTTACTTTAACTGACTTACATTTGCACTGCACTGGAAAAACCTTAGAGTTCCTTATATTGCAGGGGTCTCAAACTCGCGAAGATGGTTTAATGAGGAACTCTGATGATTTCAGATTATTTTTGAAAGTAGACCTCATGTAACCATTTGAACTACAGGTCCCACAATGCACTGCAGCTTAGCACAGTCTCTACTCCTCCCCCGCTGCTACGCGCATTATTACAACAACGCAGCAGAGAGATGAATGAAAGCTCAAGAAGTCAGTCAGACAGAGGAGAGAAGGATTGTGAGAATCTTCAGACACGAGAGGAAAGACTGTCACAGTGTGAACAAGCTGCACTTTAACAACAGAAATGCACAGATTCATCCTTTTACAGTGTCAGGTGAGCTTCTCTGAATAAGTTTGATATCATAATGAAGTACAGTGGTCTCTCGTTTATCGCGGGGGTTAGGTTCCAAAAATAACCAGTGAAAGGCAAAACCCGCAAAGTAGTGATCTTCATTTTTACCAGTAATTTTAGTTGTTAACCTGCTTGGTTCTAGTGTCTTTTGTGCATGTAATAACGCGCTGATTCACCACCAGATTCAACAGCGCGAGTCGTTTTTGTGACGCTTAAAGAGGGACGGTGCTGTGCGTGTTCCTCTGCTCTGCTTTTGGCACTTTGCCCGTCCCGCTGCGCTCCACAGCCGACCGCAGAGCCACGGATCACAAGGACTCCGGAGCCCAGAGCCCAAACTTATCATGGTAACTACGAGCTCAAAGAGTCAAATCCTCACCTGGAGAAACGTCCGAGCGTCAGGTCAGCTTCCCCTGCATGATCCAAACTGTCTCAAGTTTTATAAAAGAGCTTCTGTCCTGTTGTCTGTGAATGCTGCGATGTGATACGGTCCAAACAGTGTGTTTGAGAGAAAAGCAGCTTACTGTTCAGCGTACGTCTATAGCAGTGGTTCTCAACCTGGGGGTCGCGAAATGATTTCAGAGGGTCCCCAGATCATGTGAAAAATTTAACATTAAAATCTTAAACAAGGTTTTACAGCTTCAAATACAGTGATAAGTTTGTATTCCTATTTGCTGGCCTACAAGATGAATTTATCTAGGCCTATGTCTTCAAACAGGAGACTAAAAACTACTTTGCCACTTTTCAGGTAGCCTAGATTTTGTGTTTGGGGGTCGCGACTGAAAAAGGTTGAGAATCATTGGTCTATAGGACCATGCACTGTAAAAAAAAAAGCAAAATTGCACTAAAAAAATATGCGAAACAGTGAAGCCGCGGAAAGTGAACCGCGATAGAGTGAAGGAACACTGTACTTCATGTGTCAAGCTCCACAACACTTATTATTCAAAGAAAATTTTCCTAATATTTGCAACGAAACTTGCAGGAATTCCTGCTGAAAAAGTTGTTTTACAATGTGAACCGGCGCCACGCATCAGTATCTAATGGTCATCATTCTAAACCTGTGCTTCAATGTCCTAAAAGCTTAACTCTGTAGTGTTTGAGAAACAGACAAGTCCCAGTCAAGTTCAAGTCTCTAAAGCCACAAGTTTCGCAGTTAGAGGTTGAGGCGCCCGGTGTTTAGGTGAATCGCCGCTGCTGAGCTGCCCCAGGGCAGCTTGCCATCACTGAGTGGGGAGGGGGTTACTGTGTGAAGCACTTTGAAAGACATCTGTCAGTGTAAATGTGCTATAGAAATAAACCATTCATTCATTCAGTCAAGTCCATGTCTCCATCTCTGACAAAGTATTGACGCAAAGCACACGCTATTGTTGCTCACAGGGTTTAGGAAGCAAACATTCAACCTGAAACACACATGGCAATGTGTTAAACTTATTTAATCTTATTTTTGAAGAGATACAAATTATTTTATTTCTGTAATATATGGACTTACAGGAGATTTGTGCATTTTTGGACAGAAAAGTCCAAATAGGTTTTCTGTGGTTTCTCAACTACTTCTGCATTGAGATTCAAATAGGTTCCTTTTTTCTTCTTGGCAGCTTTAGTGACTGTCTACCCAGGTTTAGAATGTGTAGAAATCAATTGAGAGTGATATGGGGATATGGGACATACTCAAAAAACAACAACAGGGACATCTTATCTAAAAATAAAAAAAATTGTGTATATAGACCTATATCCTTTTTTCTAAACTCTCCAAACTCAAATTCAAAAGCTCCTCTTTTCTTTCCTTTCCTCTCCCACGTTTGGATTGTTGAGGCGGCGCACGAGTCCGTTCTGACGGAGCCACAGACGCAGAACAAAAGCCGCGAGCTAACGACTTCTTCATCTTCAGCGCAGACTTAATGAGCAGCACCTTTTCAGCCAACGCCGTCGCTAATTAGCATCTCATCTCTTTGGCTCTATAAATATCTGCGCTGCGCTAACGAACACCTGGATGCTAATTAGCTGCGGTGGCTGCGCTCGAGTGGAACATACAAACAATGAGAATGAAAATATGTAAATGAGCTCGGGAGACTTAGGAGTTTTAATGTTTTTGGTGTTAAGCTGAATGAGAGTAATAATGTCACGTGATTAGATGAAGTTTATTGAGTCAAATACACTTTATTACTTGTAGTTTACTTGGTTTGTGGCAGTTAAAATGTCCAAAATCAACAACTGTGGCAAGCAAACAAGCACTATTGCCATAACAACAAAAGAACAGTTGTCAGGTTCAGTGTTGCCACATAAAGTTAATTTGTGTAAAACAAAATCTCCAGGGATAAAGATTAAGCCACATTCAGCAAAGAGGTAAATGTTCTCCATTGTGTTGACTGTGATTTTGCCTCATTGTGTGAATGTTCAGACTAGAGGTTACGTTAGCCGGCACTTGCCGGTCTTTGGCCGGTAAAATGTGCCGCTGACCGGAAAAAATAGACGTCCCCGGTCAGCTTGACCAGCAGAAATAATAGGCCGAAAAAATAAAAAGTCGAAGAAAAATGAGGTACAATACATGATTAACTGTGGACTATTTAATGATAATTCCACATTAGTTTGTTGTGCAGTGAGTCCGGGCGCTTCTCGGGTTTAGAAACTAGACAAGGCTCGCGCTGATACACGTGATCCTGGCGCTGCTCACAGATGATTGACAGGTGCTCAGAGAAACGAGCGCGTGCTCGTGCTACGTAGACCATGTTTTTTTTCTTCTCAACTCGAGACAAAATGTTTACTCGCGTGTGAATACAGTGGCTTGATATGCCAAGTGAAGAGAATTCGTACGTGCTATGAAAGTGCGTCGCTTATAAGGTGGAGAGGAAAATAACCTTGATCCGTATTTTGGTCGAACGCTGACAGAGCAACGGCACAGCCCTGCGCAGCGCATACGGAGGATGTGGAACGATTTTTTTCATTAAAACAGCTGCGCAGCTGATCCGGCAGTGGGATCCCCGTGTTAGGGCTCAGACTCGTCAGACGCGTCAAAAATCATGTACAAGTAGCAGAACCACATCCGTGCATCCACGCATGGGTGGCCACCAGTGTTGGGAGTAACGGCGTTTAAGTATAACTGCGTTAGTAACTCTGTTGTTTTTATGAGTAACGTGTAATCTAATTAATTACTTTCCCGTCAGTGATAACGCCGTTATAGTTACTGTCAATGTAACGCGACTCGATATGACTGTGATCAGAGCCGCTCTCATCTCATTCAGAAAAGTCATGAGAGCAGCTGACAAGTTTGTTTGGGGAAGAGAAAGCCTGAGAAAAGGAGCTGATTGGCTTAAAAATGCAGTAGTAACCAATCAGAAAAACCTGACATAGGCCATGGCCATTTTTATAGCTCGTAGGGCTTACGTAGCTGTTGTTCTCAGGTGAGAAGGTTGTTCCACGTACAGGAGAGTTGGAGAGCTTCTTATTTGTTGGTCTGATTAATATTCTGTGTGTTGTCCCAGTCCTTAATGCAGCTATTTCGTTTACAGCGATCTGATTTGGCCATCTTCAAACTGTCCTGTTGTGCCTTCTGTCGCTCAACCGTCCTGTTGTTTTTTGGGTTTCTTTCCCATTCCTTTGTGTGCTCATTTTTCCTCATATTGCTGACAACCCAGTGAAGGAAAATGTTTTTTGAGGAAACAACAATATTCCATAAACTTCTGTATACTGAGAGAGCAAACTGATTTATGTGCCTCTTGGCCTTCGAACTGTTTGCGTTTTGTTTTTTTGGTCAGTGTAGAGGCGGATGATACAGATACAGTCCTGATCCAGCTCCATCTGAAGTGCTCTGATCTGAAGTGTTTAGTCTGATTCTCTACAACAGCCTCTGATCCACTGCAGCCAGAACAGAAAGAGAGAGACCAGAGCCTGATCCAAGTCCCTGTGAGCCAGAAAACCAAGTCCGACGATGAGGACACAGACCATTCTCAGTCCTGTTTAGTCTCTTTTTGTAATCACTAGTTTGAGTTAAGCCCTATTCACACAGGATTGTCGTGTAAAACAAGTATTTGTAGCACATTTTACAAGTTAAGAGGCATTTTTTGGACATGAAAATTATTAAAACAATAAAGTCCAATGTTTAGAATGAATAATATATGAGTAAATATAAAAATAACCCTAAAAAAACACAACATCAGGGGATCTCTGTGTGTCAGATCATGATTAGAGGTACTCAAGACGAAAAATGTCTTGTTGCTGTAGTTTTGCCCAGTGGAGCGTAAAGATAAAATAAGATATCCTTTCATTTGTCACACAATGGGGAAATTCCACTGTTGCGCTGCATATTTTAAAACAGAGGGAAATAGAAACATGTAAAAAAAAAAAAAAGTTGACTTAGCAAACAATATCTATACACTTATAATAGTGCACAAACTCTTATTTAAAATAAGTGTCTGTTCTGGCACAGAGCTGAATATGACTGGATAAATAGATAAAGTGGCATCTATATTTAGTTTTATGTACAATTTATGATTATGTACAACTGCAGCAGATGAACAGAATAAATAACCAGTAATAAAGGTATGACTGTTTATACAGAGCAGCGTAATAGAAGGTGTAAATAGAGGTGATAATACTATCAGATAAAGTGACATGAGTGAGTTGTACCAGAGATGTTTCCATGGTAACACAGTATTGCACTAGATTAAATGTGATGATGTCCAGAGTTAACAGTGTTCGTTGTACAGTCTGACAGCGGCAGGAAGGAAGGACCTGCAGAAACACACAGCGAGGGTGAATCAGTCTGTCACTGAAGACAGGGTGTCCTGCAGGGGTGAGACTCATGGTCCAGCATAGATGTGAATCTAGCCAAGACCCTACTGTCCCCCACCTCCAGAGGACAGCCCAGGACAGAGCTGGACTTCTTGATGACCTTGTGCAGTTTCTTCCTCTCCCCCTCTGTGATGCAGCCACAGAGGCAGACCACACCGTACAGGACGTACTGATGCCACTACCGAGTCATAAAGTCATTAAAGCGAACCCTGGATATAATCACATGTTTATCCTAAAACACTTATAATATCATCACTTATATAAATACAGGACAAATACCTTGGAAGTATGTATAGTTTTATTAAAATAGTGTTATGAAGAAATGACATGGAGGCTGCCATTTTGCTGCGGTTATGACATAAAATAGTGTTGTCAGGTAACACGCAGTAACAGGTAACTAAGCACATGAATTCCTGGGTTAAACCTTTTCAGTTTGAGCCGGAGCGAAGCCAAATACAGAACGATTATGTGGAATCTAGTAAAACTGAAGATGATCAAGAGGAAGAGGCAAGAACTGGACACTGTCAGTGGTGTTTTTGTGGAAACTGTTCACCTGATGAAATTGTGGTAGTAACCATGGAAACACTATTTTATGTCATCAACCAAAATGGTGGCTTCCAGTGGCTTGAAAACAACATAAACAATGACAATTTTATAAAACTAGTAAGCAGTTATATATTTGTTTGTAATTTATATTAATAAGCATGAGCAGTACTAGTGTTTTAGACATATTTGTCTTCATAACCAGGGTTCCCTTTAAAGGTCCTCAGGAGTGATCCCCTCACTGATGCGCAAATCAAAGAGAAAATGGGTGGGGAAATCTATTAATCTGAACAAACTCAATGCTTGCTGTGTATAAGTGATCATGGACAAGAGAACTAGTCCTCTTGGAACTGGCATCAAAGAAAGCCCTGCGCTTACCATTAGCATCACTCCAGTAAAAAAATAATAAAATTGGTGCAATCGTGACAGCGCCTCACAAAGTTGTCATTTCTTTGCTCTGATTGGCGACACATCAGGCCACTCCTCCTCTGACAGATACTTACACGTGAATGGGATTTGATGTGTACAAATGGATTAAAAGACAGAGACAGCAACTGTTTCATAAGAAATCTGATACATTTACGCTGCCACAACTCAAATACTCAAGTCATGAATAAATCAAAAGGTTATCGTCATGAATCAAGTCGTATCTGTCGGCATTTCAGAATAAAGTCTGTAAAAAACAATTAATCCTCTAAGTTAGGAGCAAAAACCAAACACTTCTGCGGCAAAAATGGCAGATCTCCATGGTAACAGTAGTTTGCAAAGTCGCCTCTAGGGCTCTATTATTTGTAGAATTTAGTCCTGTTGGGTTATCATAGAAACGGTTTTATATATCGCCAGTATTGTCCTTTTAATAGCGTCGGTAAATTGATTCTCAGTCTCATTTGAAACCCCGGAACATAACTTCCCTCCCGACCGTGTCCTCTCTGAGTTATAATAATAATAATTCATAATTGTGGGTCTGTTTAATTACAGACTCGACAAAGAAGAAGTGTTCTAATTAATCATGACACGGCAGGAGAAAATAAAGTCACAGCTCACTCTGGAACACTCCACTAATCAGGCCACTGCAATTCAATCTTTTCTTCATCAGGAGAAGTGCAGGTGACGCCGGAGCTGTTGTGTCGTTTGGCAAGACGCTTTTACACGGTTTGTGTTACACTTTCAGCAGCTACAAGTGTTTCATTTAAAAAAAGACTTGTGATTCTACGTTATTCAGTTCTCTTTTTATTGAAGTCTGTTTTCTGCTGTTCTGCACTTTGGTGAAAGAAAACGAGATTTATATGATTAATTCAACAAAATCTGTGTTTAAAAGATCCAATATCTGCTCTAAGCTTACTCAACAATGTTTTTAGTCCAAGATGTAACCCGTTTGAAAAGAAAGACGGCTCTTGCATCTCACGTGACGTCCTCAGGGTCCCAGAGTTCTGCGTCATGTGTTAGACTAGTCAGAACGTGCATCAAAGCCTCAAAGCTAAAGATGGAAGGGAAAGAGTTAATGAAGTCTCATTCACACATGCAGCCTAACACGGGAATGTTCCTTGTTTGTGGGTCAAGAGTGAATGGATTCAGAACAGAGACACGGAACATCTTGATCTGGCATTTGACCCGTGTCACTTCTAGTAAAATTCTAGCCTAACGATTAGTCACGGGTTGGCATGTGTGAATGAGGAATGTGACTCCCGGTACAATCCTCATGGCAACAGAATAAATCGGAGAACGCTCTGCACTTGTGTTATAACAGAAGCCAACAGAAAAACTCTCATGTGCTGCTTCTACTGCGCTACAGACCAACCTTAAATCAAAGGGATTAAAAACAAAACGATATATGTCCTGCTCTTGAATGAGCAGGCCTTATCACTAAAAACACTTTTTTATTTTAACAATAGGCTGTAAAATGTTCCTGTGTGTACAAACTCCCCAATTTCAGAGGCCAGAGGAAAGTCCTGAAAGCATTTCAAATGCAGCACTGGGTCCTGGGGCCCTAACAATGTCCATTCTTCGCCGCCTATCTTCCCAGAACGCAACACTGCCCCAAGACGCCGGTACTTTTATTTCACATCACACAAAAATACATGAATATGCAAATATTAGGCGGTGCTCTTTCTCCTGTAGTCTTGTTGTCCGGGAGACAAGTGGTTTATCCCTTTTTTGGATAGTGACAGGCGCACTATCAATTGTTATTGTTCAACATTCTTTCAAGGTCTGTACCTCTTGGTGCAAAGTAAGGCTGAGCTTCTCTGTTAGCCCTGTAACTCAAGCAAAAAGAACACATTGTACAGACAGCCCCCGCTCCCCTCCTGATATGTATGGCGCTAGCAACCTTAACAATCTCATAACAAATAAGATAATGTTGAAAGTAAGTAATCATATGAAAGTGAGTATTTGTACATTAATAAAACTCTTCAATGTATAAGTGAGTTTATATAAGTCTATGAATTCTTTAATGTAAAAGTGAATATATTATAAAATCAATAAACTCTTTAAAGTAGAAATGTGTAAATAAAAATGCATAAACTCTTCACTTTTCATTCTTTGTATAACCCTTCGCCCTGTAAAGCACGAGCATGTCCCAGAACCGGACTCGATTCACCAAACTGTGGCAGTGCGTGGCTGCATGTAATGCTTCCTTTGCCTCTCATGTGCATTGTAGTCCTGGTGCAGACAGAGCTTTAGGAAAGCGCTGCCTTTATCCAGGTTGGTCCAAACTGGTTCTGCACAATGTCGGCGCTTTTGGGGCGTCCATCCTCGGTGTGAATGACTCCACTGTCTCAGAACTGAGTTTAGGTTCGTCCAGACACAATACTGCAATGTATTGTGTCTGGACGAATCTCTTTCTCATCTCATACAGGCCTCTGTGGTGCGCTGCACTCGCACTGAGAAGCACATTAAAAATGCTCTCTGCATTTCTCCTCGCAAAAAAGAGACGTTTTGGCACTGTATGAACTATTTGTTGTTCCTGTAACCTTTTTAGCCCCTGGCTCCTTCTCTGGCGTGTCCCCACATAAGAATTGACCAGGAACCAGGGAGGCCAATGTGGGGACCAACTTAGCTCCTGCTCTGGGAAAAGTACTTTTCCCCTCTCCAGGACTACATGGTGGAAGATGGAAATTAGCTGTAAAAGCTTGAATCTGGTACAAACATCTCTGCCTTTGTGCTTATTGTAATTGTACATTGTCCTTAATAAACATTATTACCTAATAAACATTACATGCGTACACTAACAACATCAGGCACATTGGAAAGTCTTTGTTAAAATAACAATGGCATTAAAGTTTACTGACGGTGGTAAGAGATGGACGGATGTAGAGGCACAAACACCGCTAAGTCCGGACGCTAACAAGAAAGCACAGCGAGGCATTGAGGGAAAAAAACGTACGAATCTTCAGCAAACTAGCTGATGAGCTAAGAAAATCAAGGACCAAAACAGTCAATGTGGGGCAGAGAAAAAAAACAGCAAATGGTTTCCTATCCTTGACAGTATTTTGACACATCTAACAAGTTTACGCTGGCGTTGTAAGTGGCTGACGTCACCGAATGTCTCCTGGATCCTCTTTTGAGCAGTGCCGATGCTAGCAGGTACTTGTTCCTCGGGTAGAATTGACCTTTCGTTGAGCCCCGCCCCCCTTAGTTACTGTTGCTACGCCCGTCAAATATGACAGAGGGCCATAGACTTCAATGACAAAAAGAAGTACTCCTGTTCACGTTAGTGACTTTTTTAAAGCAATTTTTGCGCGATATCCTCTGGATCGAGGCAAAAGGAGTTCACTATGCAGAAGAGGGATTTATTCAAAACATTAAAATACACAATGGAGGGACATAACTCCTATGGAGGCTAATGCTACTGGTCTCAAGCTAAATCAGAGAAACTCATGATCTTTAACGTTTCCTCAAATGCAACAAGCACAGCCTTGTCCTGCTCTTGCACTGCCGGGTAAGTTCACTTCCATTTGTAAAGGTCTGTTTTTCTCTATTGCAAGAATATTGTTCATTTACGAGGCTATGTTAGCGAGCTAAAGCTACCAGTGCTGGCTAAAGCTAAGAGGCTAGCTAAACTTAGCAGCTTAGAGCGTAACTTCTGCAGTTATATCCTCGTCATGGTATAACTTCAGTCTAGTTTGTGTTTTAGCCTCTAGATCTAACAACACAGTAAGTCCATAGCTATAGTTGAACATTAGTTTTACCTTTGAGCAGACATTTACGTTCGATATATTTAGCTGGTAGAGGAGCTGCCCGAGCCGTCCGTACTGTTTAATCCTTTGTAGGCTCTGCTCCAGTTGTTTTCGGATTTAGAAATGGAAAGAACACAAATCCTCAGGTCAATATTTCGGGGTATCTGCGGTCCAGTTTACATAAACCATAGGCGCATCGCTTCACCATCTTGCTTGGAGCTCAAGATTTGACGGACCATATTTACATAGCAACGGTTGCTACGATGTTTGATTGGACAAGAGCTGTTTGGGGGCGGGGCTTGGCGAAAGGTCAATGGACCTCAACAGTGGAAGCCCGCCCTGGTTCCGGAAGAGTTTTGTCCCATGTTAGTGCCATAGGCTTTTCGAAAAATTCAAATTTTAAGAGTTTAAAGAAATACCGCGGGCTATCCAGCTATGTGCTAAGTCAGATCCATAGCGCGGTTGTTTTCAGTCTAAAAAGCACAACTATAACTTAAAATTCAGCAAAATGTCGTAATAACTTCGTAATTTACAAAGCTGAAAAAACGACTTTTAAACAAAAATGTAGGTCTTATACTCGTGACTCACCACATAGCTGCTTAGCCCCAAGGACGTTTCCAAACTTTCCATATAATTTTTTATCGAATTCCCTATGGCAATTTAACATGGGGTCCGAGATTTTGGAACCAGGAAGTGGGCGGTCACTGTTGAGCTCCATTGGCCCTGTGAAAGAAGGGGTGTAGAAGTGTTCCTCCTGATGCCGATTCTTGGCACTTTCGTGTGGCGAAAAAAATAATAAAAATGATGGCAAATGTGTTTTAAAGGCGATATTGTTTTTAACCAAGCGTTCCATGTTGCAGACACGGGAATGTTCTAATTTGCAGAAGTGAATGGGGGCGAATGGTGAAGCAAACCGGCAAAAAATACTTCTACAGGTGCAATGTGTGAATGGAGTTTTTGTTAAATATGCAACGCTTTAACTGTCACATTTTACCTGAAGCACAACACTTATAACAAGTAAAGTTTCTCCTTCATTTCTTATTTTCTGTGCTGCATCCGAAGCTGTTCAAACGAAATCAAAAGACGGTTGAAAATCCACAGCAGACGTCGCTCCATAAAGTCACTGTTATTTCATTTTTCCCTCGTCTCCGGTGTATTTACTGCTCCGTGGACATGATCTGGTTCATTCCCACAGATTGTAAGCGCAGGATTGATGTGCAATCTCCTCCTCTCGGCTCAGATATCAGCGTTTGTCAGCTGACGCGCCGGCAGAAAACCAATATTCTGATATTAAAACCATCACCTGCGCAGGAGATCTATGGATGGATCTGGAACTGGAGAGAAGGCAGCACAACACGGCCAAATACCTGAGCGTGAGAAGGAAGGAAGGCTGTATTAAAGGAAATATGCAATGTTTATTAATGTATTTGACATATTGTTCATTGTCAAACACAAAATTGATTTCAGCCTCTTTAGAGTGATAAGCCCTGTCTCTTTACAGTCAGTTTATTTTTGTATACAGTCATTGATCAAGAATGTTGAGGCTGATTTTTCAACAGCAAACAGGCAAATTGTCCTGGAGCAAACCCTACTTCTTGTCAGCCAGGACTGATGTGCATCCATTTGGAGGTATAGTGTTAAAGTTTGTAAAGCCAGAGTTCATCTGCAGAGGCAAACGACTCATCTAAAAAGACGTGGACAGGCTAATCATGGAGGAGGGCGGGGTCCTGGCCCTTAATATTAGGGAGCAACAAAACTCTAGCTTTAGTCTCTGGAAAAACATCATTTGAAACAGTTACACTCCTTAAAAGGGAACAGCGGGTGAATAGCAAAGAACAGATATGAACTAATAGTTAAATTACAGGGAAAGCAGGAGAAGTGAGATGAAAGTTCCAGATGCTAGATAAGTCACTTTAAACTCTATCTGTTTTCGGGAGTGGATCTTTCCTTTTCTTTGCAGAGAAAGAGGGCAAATATTTCTCCACCAAAAATAGGACCCAAAATTGACTCAAGACAAAAGCAAAGTTCAAAAGTTTATTTACAACAGGCGTAGGAGGAGAGCAGGCAGATCCAAAGGTGAGTTGGTGTGACCAGGAGCAGCGACCAGGAGACCAGGGACTGTGAAGATGGAAACCAAGGTAAGTAAAATACAAAATCTTTCTTTTCAAAAAACTGAAAAATCACCGAAGCGGATGAAGAATCTGGCACCGACTGGCAGCAGAGCAGGACATATGAAGCAGGGAATGGAGTTGATTGAAGATTTGGTCCAGGTGAGACCGCTGTGTCAGAAGAACAGAGACGACACAGACTTGTGGAGCAGCAGTGAGCGGAGAACAGTGTGTGTGTCACGTGATCGAGCGCAGAGTGTTTTCTTTTATAAAAGTGAAACAACAACAATGATGAAAGTGGATTAAAGCAGGTTTATAAAAGTCACAGGAGAGCGGAGGAGCTGTTCCACTCACACAGCAGTGTAAAAGTCACATTCTTTAGTCTAGTAAAGGTGCTTCTCACATCATTTAAGGAGCAGGTGTGTTGGAGATGACGTGTGTAATGCTCATAAAAAAGAATCCTGCACTTGGACTACGAGCACAAAGAGTTACGTTTATTTACAGATGATGAGGCGATGTTTCTTCTTTATTTAATGCGCACGTGTATGTGAACCTCACCATGATGCTCCTGACAAATAATCACAGTGACACACAGACAGGAGAGAAAAGACAAAAATCTCTTACAAAAATCGTTACTCTGGCCACGCTTCCCCAAGGGGGACATCTGGCTTAAAATTAGACCAAAATTCCTGTAGTGTGCAGCCGGCTTAAGGGCCTTATTTAAATCCAGACAAATAGTGGAATAGTAAAAAAAAAAAGCTTCTGATTTGACTTAAGAATAAAATACACTTTATTTTAGGTTATTTCTCAAAGCTGAAGCTTTCCCTATTATGATTTCTGATATTGTGGAGGCTCCACATGACTAAAGTGAGCGTCATTAAAACATCACAGAGCTCTACCTATGACATCACAGATCAGGGACAATCAGAAAAGTGTTTTCTGAGGCTCAGAAGGGAAAGAATAGTATCTCACAGACATAACTTCTGTGATGTTTTTGATGAGGAAGCAAAGTTAGAACAATATAACTTTCTCATTTGCATGGGTAAAGAGAACATTGGTTCATATACAATTTTAAGGCTATTTTTACAGTGTGAATTATTATTTGCGTAGCCAAGACTTGTGTCACTATCAGTGACTTCAGACAACACGATGCCTCTCCTCAAAAAATAAACTGTTCATTTTACATTAACAAACTGCAACATGTCCTTCTACATAATCTTGTTTCATTCTATCTAACCTTTATTTTACCACAGAGTCCCTTAAGAGATCTCTTTATTGACCTGGCTTAGAAGCAATGTAGTACCAGATTTGTAAAAGTAAAAGCAGAGAACTTTGGCACAACATGAACTTGACTCCGACTTGAAGAAAAAGACTTGAGACTTACAAAATAATGACTTTGTCCCCTCTGCTGTAAAGCTAATTCCATGTACATAATACTAGTTTACCAAAATAACACTACAGCTGCTTGACAGTCTATAAAATGTCACTCAAGCCAAAGCGCCTGGTCAAGCCGCAGCGTTACCGTGGAAACCGTCACGAGTGGCAGACCAGACTCCCGGCACACGTCTGCTTCACTTTCCTGCCTCGGCTCGTGAATATTAAACTGTGGACCGCGCTAATGCAATAATATCCAGTCTGTTTGTGCGGTTTGATAAACACGACTAACGAGGCTCCGGAGAGAAGAAGAGGCCTTTCACGTGTTTAGGCTTGTGGGCTCAGGAAACTCAGGAAACTCTCACTTCAGACGGAGCTCAGGAGAAAAGACAGCTTAAGAATTATTCCAACGACTTCTGGTCTCAGAGTGCTGTGTAAATGTGATATAAATAAACCTTTAGGTCGCTACATCCGGTGGAGTAGTTGCCATAGTGACACAGTGTTAATCCTGACTCTGTAGTCCTCTCTTATGAAGGGGCTACCCATTCACATTTAATTAGTAGACGCACAATTCGACTCTGATGCTATCGAACACTTAGCATCTGAGCTAGTCCAGAATGTTTTGAAGAACTCTTGAGCGTTCTCCTGTTTGTTTTCCTATAGCCGTTAGCATTAGCCTCCCAAAAACACAAGTTATGAAAGATGTAGAGAGTGGTACAGACCTACCGACCACATTTAGCAGAGGTCAAAGGTCAGAGCCTCACTATAAGTTACTGTTGAGTTTATAAACTTTCTAATGTTTTATATAGGCTAAGTTTGTGTATAAAACTGTTAACGGCTAGTGAACTTCAAATTGTGAATTCTAAAGTAGTGCATCACTTAAGACTCTGATGACACTAAACATCTCTTTTACATGTTACTGTGAAAACAGCAGAAAAATGACCTAAACATCTCCAAATAAAAGTTGTACATGTAGCTTCACTTTTCTGTGAGGAGTGTCCAGGTCCCATCGGCGAGTGATGGGGTTTCTGCCTCTGAATGTATCAGTTTGGGAAACATAATATAACATTGCCAATGTTGTTTAATAAAGCTTCATAAGAGTCATTGTTTTGCTGAAATCACTTGTTTTATCCATAAAAGTGCATTTTCTGCCATTGTGTTCTATTGATTTGCGTCATCACCTCTACCGGAGGAATATGGCGTCGCTCTGTTCGTGTTGTAGCAACAGAACATAGCTGCTGACTGCGCGTCTACTAATTTATGTCTATCGGGTTACAAGTATATGCCAGGCTAAAGCTATAGACCTCACTGTAGACACAAGATGAAGCATACAGTTTAAATCCTTTGTTCGTTTGCATCAGGTGTGCGCAGGAGGACATCAAATGCAGAGGTTTTGGGTGAGTCCTGAAGCCATCCTCTGTATAAAAAAAGTCCTCCTTTGTCAGCTGTTGAAAATGCAGTGACGGCTGTAACAGCAGGAAAAGTGCAGCTTCTGAACTGGGTTTTCATAAGGAAAACTACGCAAACAGAAGCTCCACGCACATGCTTGAGACATGAAATTTGCTGTGCTCGTGAGCCCAGGCAAAGGCGCTGTGGGTCGGGGACTGTACCTTTGAACTGTCTGGCAACACTGAGCGGTGCGTATGCTCACTTCTTCAGCTTCATACTTTTACAACTTTTCCATATAAAAAACGGTTCAGAAGCTGCACTTTTCCTGTTGCTATAGCTGTCGCTGCCTCTACAACAGATGACAAAAGAAGATTTTTGAACGTAGAGGATGGCTTCGGGACTAGCCTGAAACCTCTACGTCTGATGGGGAGTTTGCATGTTCTCCCCGTGTCACCGTGGGTTTTCTCCGGGTACTCCGGTTTCCTCCCACCGCCAAAAACATGCATGTTTAGGTTAATTGGGCATCACTGTAAATTTCCCTTAGTGAGTGAGTGAATGAGAGAGTGAATGTTTGTCTGTCTAACCCTGCGGCAAGTTGGCCACTGTCCAGGGTGTTCCCCGCCTAGGCCCAAAGTCACTGGGATAGGCTCCAATCACCCGCGACCCCTAACGGGAATAAACGGTAGAAAATGAATGAATGAATGAAATTCTGCAACTGGATTCAAGGAGTGTTAAACAAAAACAAAATGCATTTTTTGCTATTGGTAAATAAATCCGACAGTGCTGCGTGAATGACTCAAGTGATCAGCTGCTTCTTTTCAAACAGATCACAGACAAAACATGTTGGACTAAAAGTTGAGTAAGTTCAGAGCAGGTATTTGATCTTTAAACTGAAGAAAAGATGATCCTACTGGACTAGGACTCTGAGGAGAACGACACATGCAGCGAGTCTAGAAACTTCCTCTTCTGTGAGCGAGTGAAAAGTGTCAGAGGAAGTCAAACTACTGGTTTTATTCAATATAATCTCTGCTCCATGAAAGAGGCTGAATCTATAGAATCTGCATCAGAAAGTAGAAAACGTCTGGAACACAGCTTTTGTTGGTTTAAAGATGAAAGATTCTCTTCTGTGCAGAGCTTTTCTAACTAATCTAATCTCATAATTAGACACTAGATTCCAAACCTAAACCAAAGACTCAAAACAATATCAAGTCATTTTAAGTAAAAAGCGCCAGAGGAGAAGTGACACATCATGATTTGGCTTCGTCTGTAACATTTTCATTTTGAGTCTTGACAGAAAAGAGAAATCCCTGTCTGATCAGCCCAAATGAGGCGGATCATGTTCTAATGAGTGTTTTTTTTTTTTTGAATTGTTGCCTGGATGTCTTTCCAAATATGGAGCATCTGCACAAACAGGAAGCTCCACATCTGCGACGACGGCGGCCATTAACGAACAAACACATCCAGATCGTTTTTAGATCAGAGCTGTCATTTCCCACACTTTTACACTTTCACTACCACAACAACAAATGATCTGCAAATAGAGACGCTGAAGGTACAAGTGTGTAAAGATTTATATAACCAAAAGGGTAACATACCAGCTTAACTATTTCAAATGGGTAACTAAAAACATTCAACTTTTTACCCTTATTCTGTTTTACTCTGGAGGCCTTGTTCGAGCAGAGAGATAGACTATATTTTCATGAGTTTCTCTGTGGAAGCATCATGAGTTTGTGTCGTGGCCAGGTGCTAAAGCGTCAAAATAATTACAACGATAAACCAAATTTATAATTACAAAATAAAGTTGTCCAACAACGCCACCCCGAAGGGACCTAAATTAAAGTAAATTAAATTAACTAAGGCAACGCAGGTAAGTTAGAAGTAACAGAGACAAGAAATTATAAAAATATACAATTTTATTATGCTTACTAATTGATGGGTAAGTACAAAATCATTTCTTTTAAAAGGACAATTCGTTTAAATTCTTTCACTCATTCTTTCACACATTTAAAACCAATACTTTTGACCTTGGCAAAAGTTACATTTACCAAATTGTCACAGTTTTCGTCTGTTCCAATGACCACAGCAGCTTTGGGCAAAACACAAAATATAATATAGTCCTGTTATATTTTTGTTTGACACGACTCCTCTAAATGAAGTGGGTTGGTGAGAAACTAAATGCCAACCACGGAAGAAGGTCGGGAGGGAAAAGAAGGGGAGACTCGCTCCAAACCTAAAAATGGGAAAATTGGAATTTAGAACCATCTATATTGAATTTTCAGATTCCTACGCAGCAATACAGAAGGCGTGTACGTACCGAAATCCACGTGAGACGCTGCGCGCACTGAGAAGAAGGCCCGTCACTGGAGGTGCTAGTGTTGGCTGCCGCACCACTACAAACAGCGTTTTATTAATGGCCTGAATGCAACAAGTGTTTTTATGAATGAGCGCAACTCTCTTACCGGAGCGTTCCTTTAAATGGTCACAACACGAGCTGAATGATCCTCGTGCTCGAGAAAAAGCCCTGGACGCCACAGGCTGCACAAACAGCGCCAGGTAAATTATTTTTGTTAAACAGGAATCTTTTAAAAGCACGAAATTACTTACCGGAGCGTGTGAATCAATGCAAACGCGCACGAGCCGGGAGCTGTCCCGAGTTAACCCCTCGTGCACGCGCCGGCGGTCTGGGAAAGCAGAAATGGTTGTTTGGATACGTCGGCTGAATGAAAAGGACCATTAAACGTAATCAGAAGATACTCACTGGTGGATCACGCAACGCGGGCCCAATCACCAAGCTTTAGGTCAACAAAAGCGATTTTAAAGGTGATTTTGAAGCGATTTTGGAGCTAATTCCAGCGCTCGTGTCTCACTGCTCCTAAACGGCGGGTGACGTCAGAGGCGGCCGAGAGCTCGTGCAGGTGAGAGACCCTCCTCTTAAAGAGTCAGGTCAAACGCAATAGGCTACCGGCAGGCACACGGGGCCTACCACCACATTCGGTTTGTGTTGGATCCAACTAAAGCAGACACACAGAGCAAGATTACAGCTGTAAGAACTGACAGAAACGTAAAAAACATCCCACGTTATCTCCAAGAGTTTTGTGTGTGTCACTGCATATACGACCTGATTTAATGTTCTGTATCATTTCAAATAAAACGCCAACATGTTTGCACACTTAACAATGACTTTTATTGAGACTTTGAACTCCTGTAAATGTAGTCGATGGGTTTGCATTCGCCAAAAGCCTCACATTTTTTCCTAATTTGTGCTAATGCTGATGGCTACAGGTCCAATGATGTTGTCGTATCTACTCTGCACTGCACTGATCGCAATCTTAACCTGCCCCAAGCTCCAGACCTAAACTTACCCATTTCACCTTGAGAAAACGACCCAAAGTGGCTTCAACCAAAACTTGCGCCATTTTGCGCCCTTTCATATTGTGCTAAATGTACGGCGTAACATAAGAATGCAAAAAAAGGCCTGAAATCATGGTCATAATAAGCTGTTTTTGTCTCGTGGTAAATGTATGCTTTCTTGTGAGACTGTGTCGGGATTTGGCATCTCTGCCTTCAACATACTTACTTGCCTGACCAGCCAGCTCTTCATACATTCTGTTTGAATGCAGAAGACAAACACAATCTCTTCTTCGTTCAAAATTAGGACGATCCAATCTCAAACGGATGCTCCCCTCGCCAATATTTAAACTTTCTTTTTTCTAACCATTTCAAAACATTCAAGATGGCGAATGTAGCTGATCCGGCTCTAGCTTGCTTCGGTTTTGAACACTGAATGTATCAATTCCTTAAAACCTGAGCAGCAAACCGTGTTGAGAGGCTTCAGACTGAAAAAATCCTCGTGCTACATGTTTACGAAAACATTCAGCTTAGCGTCATGGGTCTATCATAATATCGTGTCGCTGTTTTGGTGGAATTTGGTGGAATAACCCAAACCCAGACCCTCACGTCTTTGTAAAGTGTCTGTCAAAGTTTGTAGGGACTTGCTGGTCAGGCAACGTACTTTCCTGTGCGCCTCAGGGTATCATCATTTCATTTTTCTGAATTCATTTCCAGTGGCGTTGTTGACATTTTTTCTAATAAAATATTATTTAGGTCATTATTTGTGAGAACTTTTTCAAGCACCAGAGTCAGGTGTCCTGCGGTCAGACGAGAATAGTGCGCTTTGTTTCTGAATGACAACATGAATGAGTCACTGAACAGTCACTGAACGGAGCAGGACTCTTGAGTAGAGAGTGAGTGGTTAAGGAACGAGTGTGGATGTTCGGACACAGCCTGTATTTCACTCTTCTACGTGAGGTCAGAGGTTGTTGACGTTGAGTGACCTATCAGAATAAATGGAGACAGATGATCAGATCGTTTTCAGACAAAGACGGATGCGTAGATTTCATGAACAGTGTGTTTTCTCCTGCCTTTTCCTTTGTCACAGAAACCGCTCGATAAATATTGGATTCATGTTTTTTTAACGCAGGAGGTTGGGATCTTAAAGCACCGAGCCTTCTGGGAAAAAAAACACTGTCCTTTGAACTCTGAACTCTGACCGGCCGATACGTTAGCTCCATTGTCTCCTTCATAGACAGGATCAAGTCAATATTTAGACTGAAACGACACGACTGTGCATTTGTGTTTTATATAGATTTATTACACTGGAAAACGGCACATTGTTCTTCCAATGTTGAATGGCAGTGTGTTCAGATCTTCATACAACAGGTAAATACTTTTTCTGGGATCGCCCCTGGACATAAAGAGTAGACGTCCATGACCTCTGATTTTATCAAACACTTGATCTAGCCCGGTATTGAAGAACTGAACAGAGGCTCTGATTACACGTTGACTGTAATTAAATGTTTATGGATCTTTAAGTAGAAACAACACGACTGAATGTGGAAGATCGCTCTGGTTCTAGAAGAATAGCTCCCATCATAAACTCCCATAGGTACTGAGAAAAATTCAATATTAAGAGTTAATATTATTAAAGGATATATGCGAACTCAGATCATAAGCCTCACAGTGAGAAGGTTGTGTGTTCGACTCTTACTTGAACTGGGCCTTTATGTGTGGAGTTTGCATGTTCCTCCCCATGTCTGGGTGAGTTTTCTCCAGCTACTCTGGTTTTCCTTGTCTGACCAGCCAGTCCCTTAACGCTTGACAGACAACTTTACAAAGACACGACAGTCTGGAACCAGAGCTCCGGATTTCATCTTCGAGGGCGGGCTTTCAGAGTGCTGCGTCAACCAATCTTGTAAACATGTAGCGCAAGGGATTGAAGCAGAAGCCGAAAAAAAAAAAAATCTATCAGGTACGTCTGCCAACTTGAATGTTTTGAAACTGAGAAAAAAAAAAGTTTTGAAATTGATTGTCATAATTTTGGACAACGGAGTGATTGGGTCTGTCTTTGGTCCCAGACCGTTCTGCATTTATCATAATGTAGGGGGGGCTGACTGCTGAGGCAACTGGTTTTCAAATCAATAACATGCAGTTAGGGAGCGCAAGCGGTACGGTGGCTGAGTGGATAGCGCTCTTGCCTCACAGCAAGAAGGTCGCGGGTTCGATTCCCGGACGGGCCGGGCCTTTCTGTGTGGAGTTTGCATGTTTCTCCCCGTGTCTGGGTGGGTTTCCTCCGGGCACTCCGGTTTCCCCCACCAACCAATAACATGCATGTTAGGGTAATAACCTCCAGCTATGGTAGTCCTGACCAAGCCTAGCAACAACATCTGGAGATGGGTCCCCAATCGCTGCACTGCGGCGATCACTGCTCCTGAGGAGATGCCCCAGAGGCATTGAAGGATGGGTCAAATGCAGAGGACAAATTTCCCTACGGGGACAATAAAGTGTACCTTAACCTTAACCTTAACCTTGGTGGTCGGAGGTTGAGGCGCCAGGTGTTTAGGCGAATCGCCTCTGTTGAGCTGCTCCAGGGCTGCTGCTGTCACTGAGTGGGGAGGGTGGGTTGCTGTAAAACCTTCTCACTATGAAGCACTTTCTGTGAAAAGCACTATACAAATAAATCGTACCTGTTTAATAACTAAATTGTTTTTAATCTAAAAGTAGAAAATATAGACAAATACTATCCAGGTATCACTGCAGTGTCTCAATAAAATGCTAAACTTTTCATGCGTTGTGCGCCCTTTTAGTGTATGTGAAGCAGCTATGATGATAAATGTACTCGTTTGCATTAAATTGCATCAGACAGTGTAACGTTACCCTATTTGTCAGTGCGCACAACTTGTTTGTTTGTTCCTCCATAGGATTCAATGCAAACGAGCTGGGGCAGGTCGCACTTGTCACTTTAAAACCAGTTCCCACACACTCTTTACCGCATCAATAAAACTGAATGATGCATGCATTTTACTGATAAGCACTGCCAAAACATGCACATATTGCGTTTAAATCGTTAGCTTTATTTCAGTGGGTCCTTGTAAGCCCCGCCCACATCTCCTCAAACTGATTCGTAACACCTGAACCAAGAAGTGGGCGGAGCTGTTGGGCTCCATAAACAAAACACTCGTTACTAAAACTCGTTCACTTATAGATGCTAATAGTATTTGTTAGTATGCTGATGTGCTGCTTATCTTAGTTTGAGCTGTAAAAGTTGAATTTTCCTGTATATCTGATGTTTAATTCAAACTTGTGTCCATAAATATGTCCACAAATAGTCCATAAATATGTCTAGTCTATAAATATGTCCACAAAGAGTCCATAAATATGTCCACAAATAGTCCATAAAAATGTCCACAAAGAGTCCATAAATATGTCCACAAAGAGTCCATAAATATGTCCACAAATAGTCCATAAATATGTCCACAAATAGTCCATAAATATGTCCACAAATAGTCCATAAATATGTCCACAAATAGTCCATAAATATGTCTACAAATGGTCCATAAATATGTCTACAAATGGTCCATAAATATGTCTACAAATGGTCCATAAATATGTCTACAAATAGTCCATAAATATGTCCACAAATAATTCATAAATATGTCCACAAATAGTCCATAAATATGTCCACACATAGTCCATAAATATGTCTAGTCCATAAATATGTTTGGTCCATAAATATGTCCACAAATAGTCCATAAATATGTCCACACATAGTCCATAAATATGTCCACAAATAGTCCATAAATATGTCCACACATAGTCCATAAATATGTCTAGTCCATAAATATGTCTAGTCCATAAATATGTCCACAAATAGTCCATAAATATGTCCACACATAGTCCATAAATATGTCCACAAATAGTCCATAAATATGTCCACACATAGTCCATAACTATGTCCACAAATAGTCCATACATATGTCCACAAATAGTCCATAACTATGTCCACAAATAGTCCATACATATGTCCACAAATAGTCCATAACTATGTCCACAAAGAGTCCATAAATATGTCCACAATAGTCCATAACTATGTCCACAAATAGTCCATAAAATTGTCTAGTCCATAAATATGTTTGGTCCATAAATATGTCCATAAAAAGTCCATAAATATGTCTAGTCCACAAATAATCCATAAATATGTCTAGTCCATAACCATGTCCATAAATATGTCCATAAATATGTCTAGTCCATAAATATGTCCCCAAATAGTCCATAAATACGTGCATCAGACGGACATATTTATGCTTAAGTACATTTTATCAAAGTTTTGCAGATTGGCTTATTATTCGTACCAGCGTTTCAAAAAACACAATACAGTATTGACCTTAACCTGAATATAAGATAGTTAGTTGTATAAGTCAAGACAATACAAGATTATTCTCTACACAAGCTAACAAAAACAGTTTCATCCTAGTCGTCGTGGTAATAACTGTTGCTCTGGTCCTGCTTATATATTATATTTACGGTGGCGTTTATGTTGTGATGTGAGCTAATTAAATAACACAATAACGAACACGGGTCTGTATCAGCAGCAGCAGCAGCTTTAGCCTCGTGAAACACAATCCGTCACATATTAGCTAAAGCGCTACTGTAGCATCGCAGCTTAATGAGAACCATAAAGAACGAAGAAATCAATGACCAATCCAAGGCCACCGCGAAGAAACAACGGCAATGATTTATGTAGAGGACGAGAGAGAGGGAGAGGAGAGGAGAGGGAGAGAGGGATGGGCAGAGGGAGAGGAAGAGAGAGAAAGAGAGGGAGGGAGAGCAAAGAGAGAGAGAGAGAGAGAGAGAGAAAATGAGAGGGAGAGAGAGAAAGGGGGGGTAGAGAGAGGGAGAAGAAGAGAAGATAAAGCGAGAGAGAGGGAAGAAAGAGAGAGGGAAGAAAAAAGGAAAGGGGAAAAGAGAGAGGGAGAAGATAGAGAGGGAAAAAAGAGGGAAAGGGGGAGAGAGGGAAGAGAGAGTGAGAGGCAGAGGGAGAGAGGGAAGAGAGAGCGAGGGGGAGAAGATAAAGAGGGAGTGAAGAAGAGAAAGAGAGGGGAGAAGAGAGAAAAGGAAAGAGAGAGAGAAGGGAGAGGGGAGAGGGGAGAGAGAAAGGGAAGAGAAAGTGAAAGAGAGGAAAAGAGGGGGAGAGAAAGGAGAGAGAAGAGAGGGAGAGAGAGAAAAGAGAAGAGAGGGAGAGATAAAGAGGGGGTGAGAGAGAAAGAGGGGGAGGAGGGTAGTGAGAGAGAGAAAGAAAGAAACAAGGAGAGAGTGAAAGAAAGGAAAAAGTGGAATGAAGAAAGAAAAAGAGAAAGGAAAGAAAAGAGAGAAAGATAATAGATAGAGGAAGAGAAAGAGAGAAACAAGGAGAAGAAGAGAGGAAGTGAAAAAGGGAGGTCAAGAGGAACAAGGAGAGAAAAAGAAACATGGAAAGCAAGAAGAGAGAAAGACAAACAAGGAGAGAAAGGATAGAGAGAAAAGAGAAACAAAGAGAGAAATGGAGAGATAAAGAAAAACCAGATGAGGAAGAAGAAAAGAGAGAAAAAAGAAGAGAAAGAGAATAGAGAAGAGAAAGAAGAGAGAGCGAAAGAAAAAACAAAAAAAGAAAGAAGAGAGAAAGACAAACGATGAGAGAAGGAGAATAGAGAGAGAGAAAGAAAAACAAGGATAGAGAAAGAGAGAAACGAGAAGTGAAAATGAAAAAAGTGGAACAAGGAGAGAAAAAGAAAGGGAAAGAAACAAGGAGAAAAAGAAGTGAGGAGAGAAAGAGAAACAAAAAAGAAAAAGAACAGAAAGGAAAAAAGGAAAGAAAGAGAAGAGAGAGAGAAAGTGAAACAAGGAGAGAAAGATGAGAGAGAGAGAAAGAAAAACAAGATGAGGGTGAGAGAAGGGATAGAAAGAAAGCTAAAGAGAGGATAGAGAAAAAGAGAAGCAGGGAGAAAGTGAAAAGAGAGTGAGGGAAAGAGAAAGAGAAACAGCGAGGAGGGAAATCGATCGACTGGTTTGTGTCTCATCCATCATTATTGATCAGTGTTATGAGGGAGAGTAAAAGACGCTTGTTACACGACTGTTCGATCAGCTCAGAGCCAAATGACAGAAATGTATCAGAATAATGGAGACGTATGGAAAGTACTCACAGCAAGAGGGTCCACGGCACTCTTAACTCACAGCAAGAGGGTCCACAGTACTCTCAACTCACAGCAGGAGGGTCCACAGCACTCTCAGCTCACAGCAAGAGGGTCCACAGCACTCTCAGCTCACAGCAAGAGGGTCCACGGCACTCTCAGCTCACAGCAAGAGAGTCCACGGCACTCTAAACTCACAGCAAGAGGGTCCACGGCACTCTTAGCTCACAGCAAGAGGGTCCACGGCACTCTTAACTCACAGCCAATTTTTTTGTTTTATGGACTTTCCAGAAATGGCGACAGATGATTTATGGCAACAACCTAGAGCTGTGCGATATTGACAAAAACGGATATCTTGGAAATTTTTTGGCATATTTCGATTACGATATTCAGGTGATAATATGTCAGTCCAACAAAAAAATCCCAAACATGTCTTTACACAAATTAGTTGAAGTTTAATTATCAAATATGAATGTATTGAACTTTGATTGGTCGAGTAAAAACACACGCTCCTTTTTCAAAACTTGTACTTTCTCAATGTTTTGACCAAATATTCAGACTAAATAATCAGTCACTCAGAAAAAAATGCAGGTAAACAAGGTTTTTAAATGTTAAAAAAATGTGTAATAATTCTATTAAGTATTTTCAAATACTTCTTATACCAATTTGGCTGACACCATGGAGATTTTTAATGACTAAATGATAAGGAAATGTTGGCTTTTCAAAGCTATTTTTATTATTTTCAAACTGCTCTTTTTGAAGACTTTTTATTTTATTTTATTGCACGATATACTCGATATTCAATTTTGACATATCTTCAAAACAACATTTGCGATATTATCTAAAATTTGTTTAGGTTAGGTTTAGGTTAGTTGGGCATCACTGTAAATTTCCCTTAGTGAATGACTGAGAGAGTGAATGTTTGTCTGTCTAACCCTGCGGCAAGTTGGCCACTGTCCAGGGTGTTCTCCGCCTAAGGCCCAAAGTCACTGGGATAGGCTCCAGTCACCCGCAACCCCTGACGGGATTAAGTGGTAGAAAATGAATGAATGAATGAAATGAGTGTTTCTTGTGTTTTCGGTTTGTTTTAATGTAAATTTGCAGAACTTACCTGAGCTGCGGCAGCGTCAACATGGCTCCTCAACACAGTCTCACAAGAAAGCGTACATTTACCACAAGACAAAAACAGTGGATTATGAGCACAATTTCAGGCCTTTTTTGTGCACTTATGTTACGTCGTACATTTAGCACGATATGAAAAAGAGTAAAAATGCACGAGTTTTGGTTGAAGCCACGTGGGGACATTTTCTTCATAAAGTTACTAAAATGTGTAAGTTTAGGTCTGGGGCTTGGGGCAGGTTAAGATTAGAATTTTGTTAATATTCATAAATAAGAACACAACTTTACAACCACCATAGAAGTGAACTGGGACTGCGACAACTGGCATATTTACCTGGCATATATTTGTATCTGAACTTAAAGACTCCATCACAACCAAACTGAGCATTTAACCAAGTAATTTTTGTGATGTGGACAATTAAAAGCAACTATTCTTGTAGACCAGAAGTGATGAAATGTTAAAGCAGAAGAGCTAAGAAACATTTTACCTTGTTAAATGTCTTTGTAAATCTCCGTGATGATGGTTACAGATGTATTTTGGAGGATTTGAAGCATGTGTCTCCGGCAGAAATTAGTGAGGTTAGTTAGTGAAATAATAACATGCAAAATGTCCTCATAACTGTGGTTTGCTCGGTCTAAAAATGGAGAATGATTATAAACTCCTCTATATCGTGCAGCAGCAGCTTCTCTCTCTCTCTCCTCTTCTCTCTTCTCTGTGAGCGGGCGTCTTGCAGTGAGAGGTTGTCATCTCTTTAACACATCCCCCTGTTCTCTCTGACAGCTCTGCCGCGACCTTTCACCCCAGCAGCTTCTTCCTGTCTCTCTCTTCATGAAGGCCAGCTGCTAGCATTAGCCGCTGGCCGCTAACACGTGTTACCCCGGGGATCTGCTGAAGAGAGCTGCTTATATAAAGACAACCACAACTGTCAAAGCTGTGAGCGTGGATGTGGAATGTTAATCTTATTTAAAGTAGGTTGGATTTTGAGGTCTACTGTCTGGAGGAAGACTTTCTTTTCAAACAGATCACAGACAAAACATGTTGGACTAAAAACACAGTTGAGTAAGTTTAGAGCAGATATTTGATCCTTTAAATGAAGAAAAGACGATCCTACTGGACTAGGACTCTGAGGAGAACGGCACATGCAACGAGTCTAGAAACTTCCTAGATTTAGAAATATTTTGTAGCAAGGAAGAAATACCGCTTTATGCACACTGCTGTTCAACAGAGAGACGCAACACTTGCGCCTGTGAGGTGCAGACACTTGCGGCCGAGCGGCGCTGTGTTTATAAATGTGCAGACCTGGAAACTGCAGTTTCATGCACCACACTCACACTGCAGACAGTGTTGTTTCCGTCTGATTACTAGAGGATTATGCTCTCCTGAGCATGATCACTTGACAGACAAACACTGACGGTTATTTAGGTTCATTCAGGCCTAAATACGTCATGAAAACTTGGAACTGCATTTCCGAGTTTGGCGTATACGTATCATCTGTGAGTCCTCGCGCCAACAGCAGCCGCAGCACGGGTGAAAACTTTCCCAGAGGAATGAATGAAGGACTGGCTTTTACGCACAGAGAGATGGAAACAATACACCTGGAGTTTGGGCAAACGAAAGTGTTGATTAAGCGGAAACAGGGGGTACGAGGAACTTTGTGCTTCAGGTAAGAAATACACACACATCAGTCGCTTTATGATTGACTGTCATGTCAAATGGACACAATTGCCTGATTATTACATATTATTTAGGCTAGAGCCTAAAACATTTAAAATCAGATGCAGAGTTTAGTCATGTATGTGCATGTTGTTATGCCCTGGGGCCGTCGCACAATCTCCGTGTCACAAAAAGATGGGACCCGCGGGGGTTTCTTGGGCGGGCAGGCACACGGGGTAAGTCAAGATCGGGCGGGAACAGTCACAGAAACTTTGAGATCGGGCGAGAGTAGTCATGAAAATCTTGTCCCGTGCAGGTCTCTACTTCGCAGACATGTGTATAAAATGTTTGCTTTACAGAAGCACATGAGCTCATGTGAGTATTTTCTAAAATTAAAAATGATAAAAAAAAGAGGAGTTTTCATCTTCCACCAGGGCGACTTGGCTGTGGCATCGACTCGATGTGACGTTGGCGTGAACTGTAAATGCACTGACAGCGTTTCACCTTCGTGGTTTTTGCTCACATAACTGCAAAATGAGAAAGTTTGCACAAAAGTCCAAACAAAAATGCCCGGAAACGGTAGATAATTTAATTTTGACACCATACACACAGTTGACAGCGGAGGCTACATTAATTCACAATTTTATGTCATTTACAGGTTGTATTTTGCTTTGACAGAAAATTCCCAAGGCTCTCCATCATTTTGACTGATTGAAAATGAAGCTGCCCTTTTTATATATAGTCTATAATTTAAGAGAGCTGCATCTCGATCGGACTCGTGCGCTCTTCCCCTCTCTCAAAATTAAAATGCAACGATAGACAAAAAACGCTTTCAATCCCGTTCATGTGTGCTGCGGTTTCACAGACCACACTTTAGCTACAGAGCACGTGGATAAGGCTTCATTCGACAAAAATAACGGGACAGACAGTGTTGTGTCGGTCTGATTTTAAGAGGATTCGTTCCTTTGACCAGGATCACTTGACAAACATTATTCAGATTCATAAACTTAGGGAAAAGTCGCACCTGCAGTTTCCTGGTTTATGATTGTTAGATCTGCGCTCGCATCAGAGAAATTTTCCCAGAGGAATGAAGGACTGACTTTTATGCAGGAGAAATGGAAACACGTAGAGTTTGGCAAAAATACAGTGTTGGTTTTCAGAAAGTGGAGAAAAGTTGAACTTTGTGCTTCAGGTAAGATGCATAGCCACATTAGTCCCATTGAGATTGTTGAATGTCAAACGGACACAATGATTTTTGCAGATGCTTTAATGTTATTTTTTTGTAATGCATCTTATGTCTCACAATCCGTGTGCTTGCGTGCAAAAACATAAGCAGCAATAAACCTACAGAACAAAATTATGACCAACAAAAATACATCACGACGGATTTTTTTTACCTTGTCCGTCACAGTGACAGATTGGAATTAAGTCTAGTGTAACCACTGGTTGACAGTGAAAAAAGTTGCCTCTGCATTTAGTTTCACTTGAAAATAAAAAAAGTTACAAACCTTAGATGGAACCAAGCAACAGAAAGTAACACTACATCTCACATTACTGCGGAGAAAATGGTCTATATTCATCTAATATTTAGTTCTACAGCTAAGTGAGCCGATGACAGACCTTTCAGAGCCAGACTTACTCAAATAGATGAACTTTTTGTTACGTTTCCTACTGCCCAGTCCTCCTCTCTTGTCTTCTAAAGTGAAAATCCATGTTGTCTTCGCTCCGACACTTAGTCTTTCACTCACACTGGGCCTGTTAACGTGAGAGAAGTTGTGGGATAGATCCATAAAATCACAAATATAAATGGAGCTGATGTAGCAGAGAATCCGAGTGTCTTCTTTGCTGTTTGCGTAAAGTGTTTTTGTCCCACAGCCGTCTCCACCGGTGAAAGGCAGATGTGTTTCTACTGCGCTGGTTCGATTGGTAAAAAGTGTATTGTGAACGCGACCCGGACCAGTTTAGAGAAAGAAACAGAGACTTTGCTTCCTAATAAAGTCGAGTCCGCTTCGGTTTGTTTTGTGAATGCAGCCTAAGTCCACAACTGACTTTCCAGGTTCACTTGTGATGTTAATATCCTGACATCGACCTCTTTCTTGCGCTCACATTGTCTCCAGCAGCTTGTCAAACTCCATCTGATCCGCTGTGAGTCTGTTGTGAGTCCGCTGGCCCGAGCCCACTTCCACTCAAGGGCAATTTGGAAGTGTCAGGTCCGTCCATGCTCTAGCGCCTCCCGAGGACCAGAGAAAGAGCTGCGCATTAGCAGCGTTTACAAATGAGGACGGTTAATTAGCGTCGGCGCCCAGATAACATCGGTGTGACATCTGCCCTTCACTCGAGCTGGAGCTGAAGGAGGTGAGTGGCAGAGAAGTCTGTACGCTTGAATAGATTAAACAAGGGTTTCTCAAACTGTGGGACTTGGGTTACTGACTTCTGCGTTTTAAACAAATACAGTACAGTGTATATCTAACCTTGCTTAAAGTACTTGGATTAAGAATATGGGACTTGACTTTAACTTGTCTCTCTTTGACTTGGACTTGTTTCTTTTTGGACTTGTCTTTCTTTAACTTGGGACTCGACTTGGTCTTGTCTCCTTTTTGACTTGGACTTGTCTCTCTTTGGACTTAACTTGGACTTGTCTCTCTTTGACTTGGGACTTGTCTAACTTTGCCTCCGGACCTAACTCAGACTTGTCTCTCTTTGACGTGAAACTTGACTTGGACTTGCTCTTTTTGACTTGGGACTTGTCTTTCTTTGACTTGGAACTTGGCTCGGATTTGTCTCTTTTGACTTGGACTTGTCTCTTTGTCTTTGGCCTCGACTTGGACTTGTCTCTCTCTGATTTTGGACCTAACTCAGACTTATCTTTCTTTGACTCTGACTTGTCTCTCTTTAATCAGACTTGTCTCTTTTTGACTTGGACTTGTCTCTCCTTGACCTGAGACTCCACTCGGACTTGTCTGTCTTCTAGACTTTGAACTTGACTTAGACTTGTCTCTTTTTGATTTTGGACTTAGCTTGGACTTGTCTCTCTCTGATTCGGACCTAACTCAGACTTATCTTTCTTTGACTTGGACTTGTCTCTTTTTGATTCAGACTTGCCTCTCTTTGACTTGACTTGTCTCTCTTTGACTTGGACTTGTCTCTCTTTGACTCGGACTTGTCTCTCTTTGACTCGGAATTGTCTCTCTTTGACTCGGACTTGTCTCTCTTTGACTTGGACTTGTCTCTCTTTGACTTGGACTTGTCTCTTTTTGATTCAGACTTGTCTCTCTTGGACTCAGACTTGTCGTGGACTTGTCTCTCTGTGGCTTGGACTTGTCTCTTTGTCTTTGGACTCAACTTGGACTTGACTCTTCTCTTGACTTTGAGCTTGACTCAGACTTGTCACTCTCTGGATTAAGAATATGGGACTCGACTTGGACTTGTCTCTCTCTGATTTTGGACCTAACTCAGACTTATCTTTCTTTGACTCGGACTTGTCCTCTTTGACTTGTCTCTCTTGGACTCAGACTTGTTGTGGACTTGCCTCTCTTTGATTTGGACTTGTCTCTCTTTGACTTGGACTGGTCTCTTTGACTTTTGGACTTGAGTGGACTTGTCTCTCTTTGACCTGAACTTGACTTGACTTGTTTCTTTTGGACTTAACTTGGACTTGTCTTTCTTTGACTTGAGACTTTCTCTTTGACTTGGAACTTAACTTGGACTTGTCTCTCTTTGACTTTAAGCTTGACTCAGACTTGAAACCAAACACTTTCTTGCAAAACTCAATCCCAATTCTTTTTTACTCACACCTCCTCCTTTCTCCTGCTTTTCACCTCACACCTGGCAACCTCAGCCTGCACCTGGCACCCTCCCTCTCTCCACACTCTTTCTCTCTCCCTCTGTGACTAGTTTCCCGTCTCTTTTCCCACATCCACACACACTTTCTCTTCAGTATCAGCAGCAGCAGCCTCACACTCACTAATTACATTGGCTTTAGCATAATCCAATGACCAAAGCAGCGTCGCTCTCGGTCCCATATGTTCCCCGTAATGAGCCTCCAAAAGAAGCTGCGTTTTACACTGCACACTTATTGGATTTGGCGTGTGTGTAGCGTTACCAGGGAATTAGGCTTGTATTTGATCAAATGTTTTCACCCAGACAAAAGGGACATTTCGACAATACTGAAAGACTTATCAAAATTAAGCTCAGCGTCAGCGTCGACCACCCACAGCTCGGTTTCCGTAAGAATAATTACGTTTTTCAGTAATTTTATTCACGGAGGAAAAACTGAATGTTAAATGTGAGAAGGTTGGCTCGAGGCGAATCAGCTCTGTGGGTTATTAATGAACATGAGATCGACAATTTTATGTAAGAACTGTTTCTGCAGCTTCGTGAACCACTGTTTTTAACACGTTATGGCAAATTTTAAGCTTTTTTTTGTGGTGGTAATATCTGCTTGTCTGGAGGAAGGATAATGTTGAGTTGTGGACTAAATCCTTTTGTAAACTACAGGAGTTTTGTCCCGATTTCAGCCCGATTTTTCCCTCTCTGAGTTCAGGAGGCGTGGCCAGAGTAAAACATATGTTGTGTTTTCTCTCCTTCTGTCTGTGCGTCACTGCGACTCTGTTAGGACTGTCAAATAAAGAAGAAACATCGCCACATCATCTGTAAATAAATGTAACTCTATGCTTGTAGTTTAAGTGTGGGAATCTTTTTTAGGAGCGTTACCAGAGTCTCCATTTTCTCCCAAGCACTGAAAAATGCATCAGAATGTGCCAAAATTCACTTATTTTTCTCTGGGGGAAAGACACCTAGACCCCCCACATGTTATTTACACAGCACCACTGCTGGTATAGTGCAATTGGAGCCCGATCTCACGAGAAAGCGTACATTTACCACGACATTACACAACATGTAAATGAGGTATGATTAGCACGAGTTTACAGCTGTTTTGCGTATTTATAGTACGCATCACAGTCCCCATTCATTTCAATGGTGGTTGTTAAGAACTAATCTTATTTATGAATATTCATTGAAATCCTGATTCTAATCTTAACCTGCCCCAAACCCCAGACCTAATCTTACCAATTTTAGTAACTTTATGCCTAAACTTGGGAGTCCATGCGAGGACTAGTTCATTCATTTACTTGAGGCGGATTACAAGTGTGTTTTAAAATATGGTTTGGCATTAAGACTCATTGAAGTCAAATTTACACAATTTATTTATGTATGCCTGTTCCAAAAGTAGTTTATTCTTGAATTTACTCCATTCAGTCTGGCTCACAAAGGAATCACTGCCACTCAGAGTCGTCGGGTAAAAACAGAACGTCGTCAGACTGGTTTGAATCTGATTGGTCGAAGCATTTGAACCCGGAAGTCACCGAGAAATCACGTTTTTTTGGTCGAGAGAAAAGCCCCAAGCATGTTTCAATTCCAAAAATGCACAAATCTCGTCTGTGTGCAGGTTTTTAAAAGTCAAAAGAGTCTGATAGTCTGTTCAAATCGGCTGAAATTCGTCCTTCGCACCACATTTTGTTGCATATCTACGTTTTCTTTGGAGACTGTTGTTTCTTTTTACATTGTTGACTAAACTACTGCACAAGCTCCACATTGACACTTTATATTTCAATGTTTTCCCCTGTTCAGCTCCAGTGTCTCGTCCTAATGACATTTCGTCGCGCAGAAAGCAGAATACTCCTTCCAAGCAGTTAAAACTCATCTGTGTGGTAATTCATTTAGTTCTGTCTGGAGTTCGGAGCCTGTTTGGAGCAAAGTCGCTGCATTATATCAGCTGTCAGAGCAGAATATAATACACGTCGGTTTATCAGAGACTCGCTGATGAAATATGCTAAGTGTGTTGGTGAAGTTCACAAACGCCGCAGTAGAAAGTCTCGCGTTCAGTA
>CM076412.1:3630387-3673720 GCA_038363315.1 Mugilogobius chulae
ATATAAGGGACATTAAATGACTACTACTCAAAAACAGAAAAGAGGAAGCTTTGGTGTGAAAGAAGACTGTACATGTGCTTTGGGGGGGGCCGGGCTTTATGTCGAGGAGACGGTAGTCCTGTTTTTGGTGCCATGTTTGCTGAAAAAACGGTTCGTTATTTGAAACCATTGCGCGCACTTTTGGTGACATTTTTTCGGGTTCCTTTGGCTTTAAAGTCTCCCGCGTGCAGAGTAAAGAACAACTAAACACGGCCAGCAGAGACCGTGCGTCATCCCTAAGCAATGATAGGGAGGATACGAACTGCTCCATTCAAACAGCGAAAAGCACGGTAGGTGCTTTGTCAAATGTGGCACTTCTATGCAATAAATAAGAACACAATCGTCAGTGCATGGCAGTGAGAGTGCATAACCCAGCAGAGGATGTACTTTTGTCCGGGGCGGCATGCTGAAGAAGCCCAAGCTGCCGGCGCAGATGATGTGCATTTACATGGGCGGGCCATCATGTAGAGTCATCCTCGGCCTCCGTCCATCACCGGCTTGGTACGCTGGACGCTCATAGTCAGGCAAACAGCCGGACTGCAGCTGCACTAACCTAACCGACTCTGCTGAGAAAGGTGAGATTGGCGTGCAGCTTTCCATGCTCTGCCAGGACCTGTGCGTCTCAAGGACTGGTGCGTCTCCAGGAACCATGGTGCGTCTCCGACCTGAGCGTCTCCAGGACCCTGGTACGTCTCTAGTGAACCTGTGCGTTCTCCAGGACCTGTAACGGTCTCAGGTTCGGGGGGGCTATGCAGGTTGGGGAGTGATACAGCTGAGGCCCTTCTCACCGACCTGACACGATGACTTTTTTGGCACTCCCCGTGAGATTAGACCACACCTTTGTTTAAAGTTAGGCTAGAAAATCAATAAAACAGTTTTTTTATGTTCAACAGTAGACTTTTGCTAACCCTCGACTCAAGCCCCAATCCAACTTGCCTATATAATTTAAACTATTTAGCGTGGAAACCTTGCTAGTCACGCCAGACAGTCATAAAAGCTGTGAGGGGAGTCCAATCTTGGTCAGAACAGCGTGAGGAGCCAAGGGGAGACTTACTGCACATCAGGAGAGCAGCTTGTTTTCGGCCTACTGCAGTTGGAGACTCTGAATCACTTTATATAGAACATTGGAGCACTTACACCTGTCACTTATTGTCTCATTGCTAGGTATTCATCTTATCTAGCTTGAGAAACGTGTGACAAAGTTGTGTCTGATTGCTGCTGATTGTGCTGTATATATTGATTTAATATCTTATTTTGATACTATGGTATAGAGCTTATTCACCGGAGGCGGTTGCATGCGCACATTATAGCAGGGACAAGTTACAGTGAGTACAATCTGATTTGTGTTATTTTTGGTTATTATTTTATCAAGTCTGAGAGTCATTAAAATAGTGGAACTCCAGTCTGGAAATCACGTTGCCTTCTCTGTATGTAGGTTTATAATCAGATTAATTAATACATTAAAATCGTGTTTTTTATGCTTCACTTGTCACTGCATCGCGTTCACATTAACAAGGGTAATCTTCGCCTTTTCGTTTAGAGCGAGCATTGTGACGGATCGTGTGTGTGACGTGTTCTTGCTTCGTGGATTTAAACAATAGAGTTTGTGCTCAGAGTGGCGTCGTGTCAGCTCGCGTGGTAATGAAAGGCAAAGGCCTCGGGCAGAGCGTCAGGCTGGGAAGTCAGAGGAGTCACTGGCTGAGGACGGAGAGCGCGGGAGTGTTTAATGAAGATTAGGACCTTTGGAGTCACGTCTGTCTGTGTGCAGTGTGACCTCAGGCTCCTGCAGGGGGCGCGTGCATGTCGAGACCAAACACAATACAAACACATAACCAGGAGTAGTTTGGATCTGAGAGTCTTTTAGTCCAACCGCGAAGACGTTTACCCCTCATTCACGTGAACTAAATTTTTCTTTCACTATATTGAAATCTAATGGGAAGAAAGTCTTGAAAAGTTGTTACCTCTGTTGTTTATCTTTTGAATCAACTGAAGGTTGCTGAATATCTTGACATAAAAAATCACGTCGCTGATTACTTGCAAACCAGTGCACGGACGTAATAATACGATTATAATAAAAGCACTCGGCACAATTAAACATTGTATCTGTAGATTCCTGAGTACTCTGAGCTAATCCATGCTAGATGTGTTTGTGAGAGTGATTATGTGAGATGAAGAGATCTAAATGTATTGCTCGAGTTTTCAAATAATTTGGTCTGGTCAAACAAAATACAGTGATCACTGTCTCTTGTGGGAGACACATCTCTATGGCAAACAAAGAAGACCCAATATCTCGCGGTAACATCTGCTCGAGACCAGGGATAAGACTTTCTATTAATCAAAGTATCACACAAAATTAGATGAGAGAAGTTCTCAGATAAAGGACTAAATAATGACATATTATATGAGTGTCGAGTTATTGGATATATAGAACAGTATTGGACAGGAGAACATGAGTTCTCTGGATGAAAGGTGATAGACTATGTCTTTTGTGTGGTCTGAAATATTCTCCTTTTTTGGTATAATAGGAAATTCTTGGCTGACGGGCTGATCATGTAACCTATGTAATGAAGAGGGATGGACTTCTTATAAGTTGTAACATAAAACTAGACTTTTTAAGAGATCCTGTTTAACATTCTGGTTGCATGAGAAACAGCTTTCTATACAGATATTAGAGATATGAGACTTTGATAATGTACTACTTGTTTATATGTGATATTGTGTAAGAGAGACATAGATATGCTCTCACTCATTAGACTTAAAAGAATTCAAGTATGAGAATGATATTGTGTTGTGTTCAGAGTCATGAATGGTGATGTTTTTTTGTGTTCTATATTACACGTATTTGAGCTTATAATTTTTGCTCTTATCGATTTAATTCTATTGGAGATAGAATTTGCATGATTAGTGGTCTTAATGACTGGCATTGTGAAATTAAGTGAGATCGAATAATCTTTTTATCAATGAGGCTGTCCTGCGCGATTTATTCTATCAGAATGTTTTGAGGTGTTATGGAGAATGGATTCACTGAATCTGTCCCTTAGTAGTAAGATGTGGCAGGATGAGGAGAGAGAATCTACAGATGACATTTGTAGATTAATAAAATTATGTTGTACTGCGATGTTATTTAATTAGAACTTAAGATAAAATTACACTAAAAGGATGTTCTTGATAGGACACCTTTTAAAGTTTTCTTTTTCACATACACCAAGTTCAAGGTCCAAAGTTTACAGCATTTTGGGGACGAGCCCTACACATTTACGGGCATGGTGACGGACACAATCCGGGTATGGAAGTTCTGTCTGGGCTCGGAGGTATTTGCTAGTATAGTATGTATCATGCTCTCGTTGCCTCAAGTCAAAATCTTTCTAATTATTGATCCTAACTAAGCAACAGGTTGGTGACGCGTTAGTTTCCACTGACCATCCCAAAGTTAATGCACTAAACTTGCATTTTGTTGCTGATGTTTGTGATTTACTAGACGCCTGTGTTCATCCGGCCGCTCGTCCGCTTGAGCTGAGCCTAGCTAGTGTAGCATCAAGTGGTGGAACAGTCTTCTCCCCTTGTCTCGGCGGCTGTCCTGGACCCAAGTTTGTCCATACTGGTGGTAGTCAGGAACCCTATGCATTCTTATACTGCTGCCGACATGGTCTAGTGCTGCGTGAAGTGTAGTGTGTAGTGATCTAGGCCGCTGGAATGCAAGGGTTACTGTTAACGGAGTTAGAGAAGCGGCGATCCCGTTTCATTGGAGGTTGCTAAAGCCTAGCTCAAGTCAGGTTGTTGTAGGTCCCGCTGACCGCTGTTAAAGATACGGGTAGGCATTAGCCGAGCTAGCTCCAGTCCCCGTGCAGCCCGGAGAATAACAGGGTCGATATTGAGTGAAGTAGCGGGAAGGAAGCAGCAGGTGCTAAACGGCAGCCTTGAGTCCACGCGAGGGAGCTCGCACGTCAGCATAGAGGATATTGAACCGCCCTCAGACGCCAACGCCGGCGACACGGCAACTTGGACAAGAGACACGCTAGTCATGTGGCAGTTTCAATAGTTAGCGACGTGGAGACTGCCAGCGGCAGTAGTTAGGTGTTATCCGGGGGCCAGAATGGGAGACATCGAAGGAAACCTTAGGCTTTTAAAACAGAGCAGACAGCGATTCCGTCGAGTCGTGATTCACGCAAGGCGGTAACGACGCCCGGCGGAGACAATCAGAGGTTCTCAAAATACAGGTAGCTGCTGTGTGTGAATTGGCACAGTCGATGTCGGAGACCGTAATATTTTCTGGCCCTCTCCCCAATCTGGTCAATGCTGAACTGTACAGCCGCAGTCAGCATTTAACCGCTGGTTGTCTAGGTGGTGTCCTGAAAACAACGTAGTCTTTGTTGACAATTGGAGGGCGTTTGAGGGGAAGCCTGGGCTCATCGCAGGATCGTGTCCATCCGACTTCGGCTGGCACATCCCTTTTAGTTAGGAATTTGGCCATACGCCTTAGTCGCCTAAATTGACAGAGTAAACATGAGTTCCAGGCGCAGAACAGCTGTGTAAAGCACTGTTCTGTTACTGGTGCTGGGCTCTCGCCTGCACTGTCACAAATCAAGTGTTCAGAACCTAGACAGATAGAGACTGTGTGTGTCCCTCGTAAAAACAAAACATGTACCGCCAAAAGCCAACTCAGGTGTTAGACCCACAGAACTTAATAAAAATACCAATGCGTGATACTAGTAAATCAGTAAATAAGTTTGTAAAATGCGGATTGCTAACATTAGGTCAATTTCCTCTAAATCCCTTTTAGTTAATGAATTGATTACTGATCACAATATTGATATTTTAGCTTTGACTGAACATGGCTTCAACCCGATGACTATGTAAAGATTAAATGAGTCCACACCTCCAAGTCACTATAACTTTCAGACTGCTAGGAGCACAGGCCGAGGTGGAGGTGTGGCAGCTATCGTCACCTCTAGCTTACTTCTCTGCCCAAAAAACAATAATGCATCTAACTCCTTTGAAAGCTCAACTATCTATAACCTGCCCCAAGTGGAAAAACAAAAGGGGTGTTTATTTATAATAATTTATCGACCTCTCTGGTCCTTATTCTGAGTTTCTAACCGAATTTTCAAACTTTATATCAGGCCTAGTATTAGACTGGGACAAAATAATTATACTCGGAGACTTCAATATTAAATTAGACCTGAACGATGATTGCTAAGTAAAGCTTTCAGCGCTCTTCTAAATGAATTGGTTTCACCCAGATGTAAATAAACCAACACACTGTCACAAGCACACTTTAGATCTTGTACTCACATATGGTTTAGAGATCAGTGATCTAAATGTCCTCCCTGAAAACCCAGTACTATCAGATCATTTTCTAATTACTTTCAGTTTACTCTAAAAGATTTCTCTGCTCCTCAGAATAAAATAATAACAAAAAGAACAATATTGAAAAAACAGTTATAAATTTAAAGAAATAATAGGGCCAATATTCAGTGACATGTCATGTGACCCAGATGAGGAAAGCTTAATCCCAATATAAGTGACCAATTTGTTGACAAAACCATGGACTCCTTGAAACTGCTCTTGATACTGGTTGCTCCCTTAAAACATAAGTCGTTAGGCCAGGCAATCTTCTCCCTGGTATAATGAAGAACTGCGTGCACTTAAACAAAAGGTTAGGAAATTAGAACGACCGTATCGTAAATGCCATTCAGAGCAATCCCTAGAAGCATGGAAAACTTGCCTTCTGTCTTATAAACAGGCTCTGCGCACGGCTCAAACCAGATACTATTCAAATCTAATAGAAGTAAATAAAAATAATCCTAGGTTCTATTTAACACTGTAGCCAGGCTGACCAACTGCCACAGTGCAGTAGAACCATCAATCCCAGTTACTCTCAGTTCTGATGATTTTTGACATTTTTTAATAATAAAATAATCAATATTAGAGATAAAATAGATGAAATCACTCCTGCTACTAGCAATGAACAAATCCAAGCTGTAAAAGTAGGGTCTCATTTAGATCCACCTGTAATATTAGACAACTTTGTTTCTCTTAGTAAAGCAGATTTAATTTCAGCTTTTAAGTCTTCTAAAACCTCAACTTGTATTTTAGACCCAATCCCAAGTAGGCTTCTCAAAGACATTCTCCCTCTGATGTTAGATCCTATTCTTAGTATAATAAATACCTCATTAAAAGTGGATATGTTCCACAGTCTTTTAAAATATGCTGTAATTAAACCTCTTTGAAAAGCCAAACCTTGATCCTGAAGTTTTAGCCAATTATAGACCTATTCAAATCTTCCTTATTTCCAAAATACTTGAGAGAGTTGTAGTTAAACAGCTCTGTCGCCACCTACAGGAGAATAATTTATTTGAAACATTCCAGTCTGGTTTTAGAGCTCATCATAGTACGGAAACAGCTCTCCTTAAAGTCACAAATGATTTGTTATTAGCTGCTGACAACGGACTGATCTCAATCCTGGTTCTGCTGGATCTCAGCGCAGCGTTTGATACGATTGATCACAATATTTTACTGCAGAGATTAGAATGTGATGTAGGTGTCAGAGGAATGCTCTGAGCTGGTTTAAATCCTATTTAACCGATAGGTATCAGTTTGTTAATGTAAACCAAAGCTCCTCACAATGTTCTAAATTAACCTGCGGTGTGCCACAGGGCTCTGTACTTGGTCCAATTCTTTTTACTCTCTATATGCTGCCGCTAGGTAACATTATCAAAAAGCATGGCATTGACTTCCACTGTTATGCAGATGACACTCAGCTGTACTTATCAATGAAACCAGATCAGACTGGTCAAATAGAAAGACTCAGTGCCTGTGTGAAGGATATAAAAACCTGGATGAGCCTTAACTACTACTCCTTAATCCTGATAAAACAGAAGTGATTTTACTCGCCCTAACATCTGCGCGACTCTCTAACTGAGCAGATAATCACACTGGACAATGTCAGTGTAGCCTCCAGCTCGACTGTAAGAAACCTTGGAGTCTTATTTGACCAAGAGCTCTCATTTAAAGCACATATTAGTCAAGCGTGCAAAACTGCCTATTTTCACTTGCGAAATATGCCAAAATTAGAAATCTACTGCCTAAAAATGATGCTGAAAAACTAATCCATGCCTTTGTCACGTCGAGGTTAGACTACTGTAACTCCCTGCTTGCAGCGTGTCCTAAAAGCTCAATAAAAAGTTTTCAATTAGTTCAAAATGCAGCAGCAAGAGTACTAACAGGTACTAAAAAACGAGAACACATTACCCCAGTACTAAAAGATCTTCACTGGCTTCCTGTTGAGTCTAGAGTCAAATTTAAAATTCTTCTTCTAACCTATAAAGCTTTAAATGACTTGGCCCTTCTTATATCAAAGATGAAATAATTCCTTATCATCCTAACCGTCACTTCGCTCTCAAGATGCTGGACTTCTGGTGGTTCCTAGAGTCTCTAAAAGCACAATAGGAGGCAGAGCTTTTAGCTATCAAGCCCCCTGGCTATGGAATCAGCTCCCTGCTCATGTCAAAGACGCTGACACAGTCTCTACATTTAAGATTAGGCTCAAACGTTCCTCTTCGGATTAGCTTATGATCAGGTCAGTTAGGAACAGACTCTAAACCCATAGTTCTAGTCAGGCTGCCCTAGGAGCAATTATACTGGGGAAAGTATGGCAACTTGAGCACTATCCTCTCACTTCTGCCTTTCTTGTAAAGAATAATAAACTACAGTTCATCTCTAGTTCTTTGCTATTCACTCGTTGTCCCCTGTCCCACTCCCTCTCGGGGAGTGTAACTGTTTCAGATGCTGCTGTTCCAGTGACGTGGGCCGGACACTGATGCTTGGACCTCCGCCCCACCTTCCTCTCCAGGATTGGCCTGTCCTGACCCTGCTAGACGAGCGTTTCCCTCTGCTTATGGACTCTGGCTCCACAAACATAAACTCTATAACTTTGCCTTAGTTACATCTACAGCCTGTCCGTCCATGGGAGTGGATCCCTTCTTCACTGTGGTTCTCCTCGAGGTTTCTCTTTTTCCCTTAGGGTTTTTTTGAGTTTTTCCTTGCCGAGAAGGAGGGTCTAAGGACAGGGATGTTCTGGACAATCATTCATCTGCTCTACTAATAATCTGCTTGATCAAATGTTTCATTGAATGTGTATTGTTTTATTGAATATGTATTGTTTTATTTTGATTTCCTATTATTCATATTTGCTAAAATTAATAATCTTGGGAAGTCCTCAGAGACGACTGTTGTTGTGATTTTGGGCTATACAAAATAAATTGATTGATTGATTGATTGACATTATCCAGTCCACATATGAGTCACAGACACAGTTTCAGGTCCACAGAGAAGGGGAGGTGGGCGACACTGGCAGACCCAATTAATATAAACAGGTAACTAACCAAAGTCTAACATCATTATGCACCAAAGACGCTCGTCAGAACCTTCCAGGGACGTGGACGTGGCGCTGAACCTACAGCCATACTGAAACCCTGAACACGCTTTGCAGTAGCTCTCTCTATGTCCCAGCACGACACACCACAACATTAGCATTAGCAGCAAACCAATAAAGACTGAATGTGTCACACTGCGGACGCTTAGCAGTGATGTAAGGCGTTAGTTGTGTTACTTTTGTTGTTGCATCAATATCAGGCTTTACACACTTTAGCCCTGAACCTGCACAGTAGTACCGATGTGTGACGTCAGAGGATGGAGTGGACGAACCAGGTAAACGATTCCCCAAGTTATAGGGCACTGCTAATGCTGATTTACTAAAGAAGGGCTGCTTTACGCCATATCACTGCACTTGGATTTTAAACACTCGTATATTCTGCTTCATGATTGACGTTTCCTCACATTTGAAGAGACGCAGCTCAGTTCTGATTGGTCAGTTTGTGTTAACCCCGCCTCCTGCTCTGTGACACGGCTTTATTAAGAAATCCAGGGTTAACAGATCCAGTTGTGAACTGTTTAGAACAGTTTATCTAGAGAGGCTCATGTCTGTGTTACTCAACCCGACGAAGAGAAACTTATCCAGGATCAGGTCAGCGACTTTTGTAGTACAGGTCTCTGGTTGTACTCTGACAGTCTCTTCAACTCAACATTTTGGGGCACTTCTAATTGATTCAACTTCATTTTTAAAACTGTGGAACAACACCAACTCAAGCCTTTTCTTGAAACATGTTAAAGACAATTAAAAAGTTCTGTAAACCATATGGAGAAGTGGTTTATGTAAGTGAACATCTGTCTGTGTCTGTGTGTGGAGGCAGAAACCTCTACAACTGCATCAACTTCACTTTATTTCATGTTTCTCATCAAACACATCCAGAGCGGAGCAGGAGAGTGAAAGAAAAGTGAAGGAGAGACACAGCTGCAGGTCAAAGGACAAAAAAAAAAAAAAAAAAAATTGAAACTGAAAGTCCAAACTATATAATAGACCTTTGAAACTTAGATTTTTTAAATACACTTTGAAGAATAACTACGCTGCATTTTACACTGAATAGTGTTAACAGACAATAATATTTATTATTATAAAAAAATATTTTCTGAAGTTTATTGACACTGGGAAAATACGTATGCCTCCCAACGGCAACAGGCATGGCGTCTTGTTATTGTTACTTATCACTTATTTTAACCTTGTTTAGTATAAAATTAGAAATACACTTTTTTTTTTTCAAATGTATACCTCATCATGATCCAAATCCCTGTCCAATGTAATGTGTCTTTTGCTCAGTCCTACTTGAGCAAGTTCATACTCTTCAGAAGAAGGTGTTGTCTCTGTACACATACAAACTGAAAGGCTCCAGGCTTTTGTACAAATCTGTTGTTTTTGGGTCTGCTTGTATTTCCCATGCAGGCTTGCTGGTCTGAAAAAAACAGGGAAGACTCTACATAACAGAAAAAGTCATATGGTACAAATGTTTGTATGTTTTTTTAATTACTGTAAGTATATTATATCGCTATACCTTGTCATTTCCTGATGTACAGGTGCTCCAGTCTCTCTTCTTCTCTTTATTGCTGTCCCAGGGAAAGGTTATGTGTGAGTGCAATCATGAACCCCTGTGCAGCTGCAGAGACGCCATGCCTGTTGCCGTTGTGCTCCCAAGATGATGCGTTCAAAGACACGGGGGAGGCATACGTATTTTCCCAGTGTGAACAAACTTCAGAAAATATTTTTTATAATAATTATTATTGTCTGGTAACACTATTCAGTGTCAAATGTGGCCTAGTTATTCTTCAAAGTTTATTAAAAGAATGTTTAAGTCAAATCATAATTTTTCCCCCCTCATGCTGCTTATTTAATGCTCTTTCCCCCTACGCTCCCTGAACGCACCATGAAAGAGGCCGGTCCCAGCCTTCATTAAACATGCAGTTACCGTAGCAACGACACTCCCCTCAGCTCTGGTCACGCCCCCACGTAAGAACAGGCTCACAGATTTAAAAGTGAAAAAAGATCTTTTTTCATTCATTCATTTTCTACTGCTTAATCCGTTAGGGGTCGGGGGTGACTGGAGCCTATCCCAGTGACTTTGGGCCTTAGGCGGGGAACACCCTGGACAGTGGCCAACTTGCCGCAGGGTTAGACAGACAAACATTCACTCTCTCATTCACTCACTAAGGGAAATTTACAGTGATGCCCAATTAACCTAAACATACATGTTTTTGGAGGTGGGAGGAAACCGGAGAAAACCCACAGTGACACGGGGAGAACATGCAAACTCCACCCAGAACCTGATGCCATTTTACTTAAACAGGAAAGTGAATGTACAGTCGCAGGTGGTGGTTAAGGTAGCTAACATGTTTGCTTGTCTGTCTTGTTGTGCAGTTTCAAACAGATGTAATGACAGTTAAAATAAACTCATTAACTGAATTCTACAGATTAATTCAGGGCTGGGCAATTATTTTGACTCGAGGGCCATATTTAAACCTAGAATAGTGATGGAGGGCCGGACTGTCAACACCGGTGTAACAAAGTATGCTTATTGAAAAACACATTTCTTAGAAAACCAGTACAAATTAAAGATTTGTTCTAGCATTAAAAAAACAAACATTTTGAGGTTAAGTCGAAGCTTAAGAAAATAATGATTTTGCAAGAAAAAAAAAGTCATCTTTTTCTGAGAATAAAGTTGAAGCCAAATTTAAAAAAAAACAACTATTTTATAGATTCAATTTGAAGTTTTGTGAGAATAAAATGGTAATTTTACAGAAAAAAAAAGTCAGGAATTGGATTTGGACAAGTCAAATGTTTGCATAAAAAGCTTTTTATAATTACAATAATGTCCCATGATCCTAAATATATAATCTTGTAAAAGAAGTTTAATATTGAAAAATAGCTTTTTATGGCTTTGATTTTATTCTCACAACAATGTGAATTTAATCTGTTGTTAGTTTATTGTCATGGCCCAAGTTTTTGTCTCTTAAACTTCATCATGTATTTTTGTTTCTCAAAAATATGCCAGGGGCCAGATTGAAGCCGGTCACGGGCCGCATTTGGCCCCCGGGCCGCTGTTTGCCCAGCGGGGCTCTGGGCTCGGCTAACTGCAGCTAAACAGGAAGTGCACTTCCTAGAAAAATGGGTGGGGCAAAATAAGGTCAATAGGGACATTCCCCTCAGGAGGCCACGCCCCCAAATGCTTTTTCATTCTAATGTACAGTACAGTTATTGATACTTGTTTTTCTGTTTGTATTTGATGTTTGAGGGGCAGCACTTTATTTTTTCCCTACGGGGGAATTCATTTTAAGTGTTTTAATTGCAAAAAAAAATCAGGTACAGCACCTTTAAAAGTCTGCAAATATTCCACCTGGTAAAGGATTTTTGCAAACTTGGAAGTGTTTGAACTGATTTAAAAAACTATTTCCAGTTTTCCTGGTTAAAAATCCGTCATCTCAGCTTTAAAGTACAACACACGGAACAACTTTCAAAGCTTTTCTCCTCAATAACAGCCTCATTCTTCCTCTCAGAGCGCCGCCATTTCAAAGCAATCATCTGTGGTCGGAGTGGACAGCGCACGCTCTGGTCCTTGACAGCGCTTTGCTAAACTTTAGTGCGGCGCTGGCGGTTTGAGTTCCAGCGAAAGTGCAGCGGAATACTGATGCGCTGTGCTTTCATGTCCAGAGTTAAAGTGTGGACCCGCGGCCTGGACTGTCTTTGAAAACACGGCGCCGGAGCTGCTTCGTTTGTGTGAGGAGTAAGTGATCCAGACAGCAAAGCACGCATCAAAGTCAGAGCCGGGGTTTTACTGTACGAGCGCTTCAAGAACTAACTATTAGACCGGGATAATTAAGAGCTTGATAAGACGTCCAAAATTATGTTCTGCGCTCACCTTTTAAGTTACAAAGCAGACGTGTTTTTGCCAAATTGAAATGAATGAGCTCAGAGATAACAGGAGGCACGTGGAACTGATCTGAAAGTGACTTGTTCATGACTGTGTGAGAGTTTTAATCCAGACTGACTTTAGCTAAAGCTGGAGACATTATTGTGTCTGGTGTGAGAGACAAAACCAATCTACAATCAATAATCTACTACAGAGGCGTCTAAAGTAGCTCCTTACTTCTGTCTGACATGTTGAGTAACTCTAACTTGGGCTTTTAGGTAAACAAATGGGTTTTCTAATGGAATACCGCCAGATGTCGCTTTTGTATTTTCTTGTTTTCACAAAATACCGTCTTAAATCATCACAAATAACATTTTTATTTTTGCATAACCTCAAGTGTCCACGTGCCCCTGAAACACGGATCTACGAGACATTATAGAAGAGCCTTTAAAGGAGACATTGTGTTTGTCTTGCTCTCGTAACACGTGATCCACACTGACTTGCTAATCAAATGATGGCCCAATGGTCAGTATGTTTTGGCCCAGCATGATGAAATATAGGACGCAGACCGGATCATATTGTTTGATAAGCTGAGTTTGTTGTTCTTAGTTCCTCTTGGTTTTTCTTCGTGTTCTTGTTTTTAGTGACCTTTGTTAAAGGTAACTCTACTGTTATTCAGTCGTTCATGCATCATTTAATCCAGATTCTGTTGTCTCATTTAAATGGTTAAGACCTTATACTGTACTCCTGGTTTAGTCTCGGCTCAGATTTAGTCTCTTTTGGCCTTGTTGAAAATGTCGTTTATGTTTACAAATGTAGGCTAGGTTTAGTCTTGGTTTGGAACTGCCTATGACAAAGTAAAAAGTAGATTTTTAGGTAATGTGGATATTGGTTGTAAAACACATTGTGTCGTCTGGCCCTCAGACCATACAATTCACTGGTAAAAATAATGATATAATAGTTCTGTGACTGTGCTAGAGTGAGCAGAGCTACAGCTGAAACTAAAGATTAAAAAGCTTTGTCACTAAATCCGACCTCGCTAAAGGTGTAGATCTGTGAGGCGAGCAGTTTGTGATTATAATGTGCTCAATGGAAAAATACTTTCTGGACTGACGGGATCAGTGTTGCCAGATCCTGCCAGATCTAAGCATGTTGGGCCTGGGCAGTACTTGGATGGGAGACTCAGGAGCCACAGTGGAAAAAGTTGTGTTAGGCAATACACTTTTCCCACATTGCCTGGATCTGGTGTGAGAGTGAATGGTCGGAGGTGGTTGGAGGGGCTGATGGCGCAAAATGGCAGCCTTTCGTCAGTCTGCCCCAGGACAGCTGTGGCTACAATAGCAGCTTACCACCATTGAGTGTGGAATAAATGAATAATGCAGAATGTGGGCGTCTTTGGGTGTCTTGAAAAGCGTTGTATAAATCCAATGCATTATTATTATTAATATTACCAGAGCCTCAAAACTATCGTATTTTGCTAAAAACTATCGTACACATCCAATCTGTGTTCTATTTCAGGCCAGGGCATTTTGTACGAGTTAAAGACTTCTTTAGACGATGCTAAATTGTTCCTGAACTTTATTTTTCAAGTGGTTCCACTCTGTTTGGTGAAATAATCATGGCTTTTATGTTGAGCAAAGTGAGCGATCTCCTCTTTTCAAATACATTTTGATCAATAGAACTCAATCACACTATATTATGAATAAAATGAAGCATTGATTCATTCACTTTTTCCTTCATCCGATGTCTTTATTATTGCTCATGCAGCGTGATTATTTAGGTTTGCTCTGACTCTCACCACACTGGAGCAGAGCTGTTGACCAATAATATCACATTTTTCCTCTGCAGTACCAATTCAACAGGCACTACTACAACTCGAGAAACAAGCTACAAATTGCTTTTTGGGCCAATTGTTCAAGAGCTCTGAGAGCCACAGTTTGGTGCAGACTGGTCTGGTTTAGATTTAGAACTAGAGCCCAAACCCAGCACAGGCAGATACAATCTGTTTGATTGAAAATGACTTACGGATGAGAGTTGAAACGTCTTGATCTTCGGAAACACTGTCCAGATGACTACTTTGAAGTCTCAGGTTTTAAGGAATTGATACGTTCATTGTTCAAAACTGAAGCAAGAGTCAAATCAGCTACATTCGCCTTCTTGAATGTTTTAAAATGGAGCTTAAAAGCAACTTCCGACTTTTTAATGTGACGTGTCAGAATCATCATGCCTGATTTGAATTGTTCTAAAATTTGACGTGGAAGTTATTGGCCGAGGCTCTGGTTTCAGACCCTTCTGCATCAAACAGAATGTAACAGAATGTAGGCGGGGCTGACTGGTCAGGCAAACGTATTTGTGCAAGCGGCAACAACTCACAACCGCACGTGAACGAGAATCAAAGCAGCATTTGTCCCTCGCTGCGTCCTCATTTTGAGAGAGCAGAAGTGCACGAGTCCGGTCGGTCTGCAGAGAGAGACGGCACACATGTAGACACATAGAACTCATCAGTAATGTATCTTTCTGTCGTTAAAACCACGCACTGTAAGGTTTAATGAGCTTCTCCAAATAAACTCATTATTTCTTTGAACATCTTTCACATTTGGCCAGATATTTTCCTTAATTAATCCTCAGACGCGCAGCACATTTCTCTACGACTGCGAGCACATTTTCACTCTCTTTCTTTCTCGTCCAGATCATTTGCTTTGTTGCTCCAGTTTCCTCGTTGGCGTCAGACACAACTGGCAGTGATTTCTTGGCTCCGGCGCAGAAAGAATCAGGCTTGAAATGATGGATCTGTCCCAGCGGAGGCACACCAGCCGCAGAGTCCGTCGCCCAGCTCTTATTTTGGCGGGAATGAAGACAGGAAGTGCTTTTATGGCGCACTAAACAAGGGTAAAATGGAGTCGTAAAGCGCTATGTTTCCCCGGGGAGATTTGAAACTGAAATCTTGGCCACCGGAGGTTTGGTTGTTCTGAGGAAATGTGGTAGCTAAAGTTTTATATCTAAAGCAGTGGCCGGAACACAGACTTTGCACTGCAGCGGGAGGAGAAGAAGCTGAAATACAACGAGGAAGAGGATGGATCCCAGACGCAGGCTTGTCTTGGGTCGTCGTAAATCAAAGACACGTCTGTTTCTTTCGACTTGAGCAAAGTATTTACAAATCTAATTCTAGTCTTGTGAAATAATGTCAACGTTGACTGGTACCAAAGATTTGCGAGACTTTTCTTAACCCTCTGGTAACCTGCAAAAAAAGTTACGTTCGTCACTTCGGGGACCCTCGAGGGTCCCCATTTTTAAACGGCCATAAAATCTACATAGATTAATATTTTTTCATACTTTCAAACTCAGATCTCCTCTCCTCTGCTCATACATGTGTAACTTTTATATGTGTGATGTATATTTTTTTATTTTACAAGGCCTTTTTGTCACAAAAGTACACTCCAAGTGAACTATAAAAATAGCTCAAGTTTTCCACTTCACTGTTTGGAATTTTTTTTTTTTAGTTAAATAAAATGGCATATTTCCAAAATTAAAATAGTGAAGTGGAAAACTTGAGCTATTTTTATTAGAGCCTAGTATATGTCAATAATTTATGGTGAAAAAATGTTGGTCCATTTTTGTATTTTGAATGGGAGGGGTTTTTAGCCAAAAAGTTACATTCGTCACCTCAGGGACCATTAATGGTCCCCATTTTTAAACAGCCATAAAATCCACATAGATTAATATTTTTTCATACTTTCAAAACTCAGATCTCTTCATCTACTTCTCCTCTGTTCATACATATATAACTTTTATATGTGTAATGCATATTTTTAATTTTACAAGGCCTTTTTGTCACAAAAGTACACTCCAAGTGAACTATAAAAATAGCTCAAGTTTTCCACTTCACTGTTTGGAAATTTTTTTTTTAGTTCACTTGGAGTGTACTTTTGTGACAAAAAAGCCTTGTAAAATAAAAAATATACATCACACATATAAAAGTTATGTATGTATGAACAGAGGAGAAGTAAACGGAGATCTGAGTTTTGAAAGTACGAAAAAATATGAATCTATGTGGATTTTATGGCCGTTTAAAAATGGGGACCCTCGAGGGTCCCCGAAGTGACGAACGTACCCTTTTGTTTTAGCTCTTGAACTGAAAGTGTCAGAACAAAAATTTTGGTGGCATTTTAAAATTTGACTCGATTCATGAATCTGTGGACATTTTCACGGGTCTGACATAAAAACTGCTTGAGATCTAAAAGTTGATCAAAAGGACCCTAAATGGTCCCGAGGTTACCAGAGGGTTAAGTTGAACAAACCCAATTTGCCAAACGATCTCCGGAGAACACATAGATTTAGACGGATTTTTGGTCGATGTCACTTTCCGTTTTACTGCTCATGTCACCTGCAGAAAGACACGCTGTCCATCCAGTTATCTAGGGAAACCTCTTTGATAAAAACAACAAAATGAGACTAGAGCAGCAGTTTGGAACAGGTCTGACAGATGTGTTTTTCACCTGAATGTAACGTACCGTATTGACGAATTTTGCTCACAAATGTTGATTTAGCAGCATAACTTTTGTTTTCACACCTTGATAAATAGTTAGCTGACAACAGCGCTGGTAAGTGTTGCTGCTACAACTTGTGTCAGTCAGCTCTTTCTGTACAGACCCCCCCGGCTGAGAAACAAATAATCCCTTTATAGATTTACAGTATTTTACTTAATTAACAAACTTTCATAAACAATGATGCAACCCATCACTGTCATTCCCCAATCGAAGTAAGTGCATTTGAGTCAAACATTGATGTGCGAGGAAGGATGGTGACTTAGCATCAACCTAATAAAATACTCCTAAAAGTAAGGACACAAGTCTGTCTAAGTGTACACAGGCAGAAGTATACAAAAGTTTAAATAATTTCATTTTAGTTTGGTTTTAGTTTAAAAATCTTGATTATGACACATTTAATCTGTTTCACATACACCAAGTTGCAATCAAAAGTTCATAAGTTTGGGACTAAATGTCTTCATTATTCATTTCAGACAGTACTCAGTGGTTTAAGTGCTGCATTTACCATAGACTTTTTGGTGGAAAACGCAAAGTTTACTAATTTACCAGTAAAAAAGTTAGCTTCCCCAACTTTAACGGTAATAAACTTAAACAGCCCAGAGCAGAGAAACTTTGAGATCACCAACTTTAGAGTTAAATTTAAAGTTTTTTTTAAAGTGGCACTGTGTAAGATTGAGAAGAATTTAATGATCACTTATAGTGCACGGTAGCAGAGTGGTTAGAGCTCTGGCTTCCCAATAAGGAGGTCGTGGGTTCGACTCCCGGGTCGGACCATATCAACATCTCACGATCTCTCTGGGTGGAGTTTGCATGTTCTCCCCGTGTCACCGTGGGTTTTCTCCGGGTACTTCGGTTTCCTCCCACCTCCAAAAACATGCATGTTTAAGTTATTGGGCATCACTGTAAATTTCCCTTAGTGAGTGAATGAGAGAGTGAATGTTTGTCTGTCTAACACTGTGATGAGTTGGCCACTGTCCAGGGTGTTCCCCGTCTAAGGCCCAAAGTCACTGGGATAGGCTCCAGTCACCCGCGACCCCTAACGGGATTAAGCGGTAGAAAATGAATGAATGAACTTATAGTCCACAAACATTTAAATCATATTTATTCTTTACAACATGAATACTTAAGAGAGCACAGTTAACCAATCCACATCAATTGTGATACATTTATACGTATTTGAACTGTTTTATTACGGGCCGGAATGTGAATGTTGACGCTAGGTGTCAGCAGGGTAGATAGGCAAAATGCACTGGATATGCTCCCCTGGTGTTCAAAAGTGGACAATCGTTGGATCACTTTGTTTATTTATTTTTCTTACACAGTGCCCCTTTAATGAGTGTAAATAAGACGTTTTAGACGTGTTAATGGACTTTTTATCTTGTGTGATTGGCAATCAAAAGTTGTAACTGACAGACATTTTTAGCCATTTCTGGAAGTTTAAGTAATGAAAGAAAAGTCAAGCTAACAACTAGCATGATTAACTCGACTGACTCCGATTGAGGAAAGACTTTTGGCTTTATTAGTTTAGTATATTTACCTCTCAAAAAGAGTCCCAGAGCTTAAAAACAAGTTAAACATGTTACCCGGACAAACATTCCATTCAAACAACAGTCATTTCCTCCGACATAATAGTTTTCGTTTAAGTCTCGTCCAAATGACTGTTGTTGTTTGGAAACTTTAAACAGAATCCAACCAAAGACACAGATCCACTGAAGAACCAATCATCTCTTCTCTTTTCTTTCTCTCTCTTTCTGACCCTCTCTCACTATACCTTATGTCTTGTTTCTCTCTTTTCTTTCTGTTTCTTTCTCTAGCTCTCCCTCTCTTTCCTCTCTCTTCTCCTTCTCTCTCAATCCTCTTTCACTCTCCCTCTCTTATTCCCCCTCTCTTTTTCTCTCTATCCCTCCTTTTTCTTCCTCCTTTCTCCCCGTCTTTTCTCTCTCCCTCCTTTTCTCATTCCCTCCCTCTCTCCTTCTCTTTCTCCATCTCTTCTCTCGCCCTCCCTCCCTCGTCTTTTTTTCTCTCTCTCATTCTTCTCTTTTTCTCTCTCTCTATTTTTTTTCTCTAGCTCTCCCTCCCTCTATGTCTCTCTCTCTTTTTGTCTTCTTTGCCCCACCTCCTTTCTCTTTTCTCACCCTCTTTCTCTCTCTCACCCCCTCTCTCCAGTTCTCTCTCTCTCCTTTGTCTCTCTTCTCTTCTCTCCACTTTGTCTCTCTCTCTCACTCCTCTGTCTCTCTCTCCTTTTCTCCCCCTTCTCTCTCTCCCTCTTTCTCTCTCACTCCTCTCTCCTACCTTTCCTTTGTCTCTCCTTCATCTTCTCTCTCTCACTCCTTTGCCCCCCTTTTCCTCTCTCTCTTCTTTCTCTCCCTCTCTCTCCTTTGTCTCTTCTTCCCCTCTCACTCCTCCCTCTCTCTCTCTGTTCCTTTGTCTCTCTCACACCCCCCCCTCTCTCCTTTCTTGTCTCTCTACTCCCCCCTTTGTCTTTTCTTTGTCTCTTTTCTCTCTCTCTCTCCTTTATCTCTCTTCCCTCTCTCTCAGTCCCAGAGGAGGCGAGTGATTGAACACCTCTCTTCTCTCTGTTAAAAGCTGTTATTTTCAGACTAAACTCGTTATAAATTGCAGCTCTGAAAACTCCACTGACGAGAGAAGAAGAAGAAGAAGAAGAAAAAGAAGTGTTTTAGAGAAAAAGCTGCTGCGACGCTTCAAGGTAAAAGGACTAAATTACACGGCGGAAGTCTGGGAGAATTTGTAAAGTCGTAATATGGCTTCTGGGAGCAAAGACACTCAGCCAGGGCCGGATTAAGGATCTCACAGGTCTGGAGATGGTTTTTATCTCTGAAGGACAAAACACACACTCGTTCAACACAGAGAGACAGTTTACTCACAGTTTTTATTGTTACGAAGCAAAACGGATCGTCAGAAAGGTGAACAAATCAAGCTGCGGCAATGAAAACCCCAAAAGGTCACAGTAAATGTCAGTTGTTCAGTCATTTACACTGCACCCACACCTGGAAACAAACCCTGATTGAAAGCTCAGTTGGTGTCGAGTGTCTGGACTTTGAATCAACGTTGGGCAAAATATGCAATAGGCCCTTTTTACCTTTTTACCTTCGTACCTTTTGTTTCTTTTATTCTCTTAAGTGACATTTTATGGTAAAATGTATGAATATTTCACAATCACAAAGTAGGAAGTGAATTACAGGCTACCTATGAATGTAACGGGTCAAATTTCATTCACAAATGTTGATTTAGCAGCAGAACTTTTGTGATAAACTCTTGCAGTTGACAACAGCGCTGGTGAATGTTGCTGCTACAGTTTGTGTTAATCAGCGGCAGCTCTTTCTGCTGTCAGGCTGTGCGCACATCTCTCGTGTTGAGAGAGTCTGGGTCCTCCCCCAGGAGACTAAAAAATAATCCTAAGCAATTTGCAATATCTATACAAAGCTGCACTTTGTATAGATCAGTGTCACATTCAGGCAAAAGCTTTGAAAATGTCTGTGTTGTGCTAATGTGACTGGTGTTGGTTTTTGTCTCTCTGCGTTGTGTTGTGTCCTGAGCGGGAGCCGAACCCAGGTCTCCCACGGGGCAGTCGACCGACAAACTCGTTGAGCTAAAGGGAACGCTCCCCTTAGCTCAGTTTGTTTGTGGCTTCTTATACCTGAGGGGAGTGAGTTTATCCCATACCACCACACACTTCTCCATACTGGTCCCTCGTTTGGGCCTACACCGGTTACACTAATGCACGTGATTTGTGGAGCTGTTATTTTTATGTGTTACGTGGGTATATTAGACATTTTCTCAGTGTATTTAAGATTTACTGTTCATAAAATGAGGATCATTTTGAGGCTCCAGTTTCACAGAATATCACTGGGAGGTCGAAATTTTTGTATCTCTTTTGCAAAATTAAATAGAGGGATTATCGATCGGCTTTGCTTTCCACCCCACTGCGCAGGTGTTATGCAGAAAGAGCCACTTTCAGTCTGCTTAGCTGGGGAAACAAACGTCTGTCTCCTGAAGCTTGAGACAGTGTTTTTCTCACCGTTTTTTCACCTGAAAGTAACTTATGAGGGTCGAAGGGTTGAATTTCATTCACTAATGTTGATTTAGCAGTAGAACTTTTGTTTTCTCACAAATAAATAGACTTGTTTCCACTGTTTGTGTCGATGAGCAGCGACTCTTTCTGCAGGTCGGGTGCGTGTGCATCGCCTGTGTTGATAAACTAAAAATCCCTCTATAGGGAAACTGCACAGAGCTCCAGTGTGGCCCCTCATAAAGACGTAGGCTCTGAGCAGATCTATAAAGTCACTGAACAGGGCAGGACTGTGTGAGGGATCAGTGTGGACGTCCAGATACAGCCATAATGTAAAAAAGAATTAAAAACTGTTTAGATTTCAATGTCAAAATTCCCTCTTGTCTCTCGTCTCGTCTTGACTTGTAAAGATATTGTTTTTGTTTCTTTAAATTCCCGATGCTCAGACCGAACACCAGCTTCACTCTCCGCCTGCGTCTCGTCCCTCGGCAGGTTTTTCAAAAGTCACACGATCATGTAAAACACTGGAGATGCTTCTGATTGTCACAAATCCGTTTGGACCGTCGGCGTGTTTCAGGCTCTGATAATCCCGACGAGCCGCAGATCCCATTTCAGATAAAAACACGACAAAATCCTGCTGCTCACGGCTAATCCTGCAGTTTGTCTTTCCAACAGAGAAAAGACACTGTTTTAAAGAACACGTTTGAGTATAATTTTGTTTTAGCATCGTCTCCTCGTCACAAACTCAACTGCAGTTGTGTTTGTGAGATACTAGTCTTTAACCTCTGAGCCTCAGAAAACACTGTTCTGAATGTTTTAGTTTTAGTGTAGATATCTGAGATTGTCTGATCTATTGTTAAAGACCCATCGTGTAAGTATATACATTGGAGAAAAAATACCATCTTAAATAAGAAAATGGGTGAAATACTGCTTTAAAAAAGTTGTTTTCTGTATATCCTCTGTATATGCTCCATTTCCAATGGAGCAAAAATAAATTATCTTGTTTTATTTAAATGAGAAGAAAACCACCATTTTCCATTTTGACGTTAGAAAGAAAAATGGACAAAACTCATTGACAGTGTTGCCAGTTGGCAGATGTCGGAATTATCATAACGGAGCGTCTAAGATTCTCATTGGTTCAGAAAGTGCAAAATCAAAAATCGTGGTTGCAAAATTGAAAACTGAATCAAACTGAGAATTGAGTAAATTGTCCCATACCTAATATGATATGATAAAACTTTATGGTCTACATGAATAATGCAAGGTAAGTTCATGTGTTTTTCCTAAGGTTTCAAAGTGTGACGAACATGGCACAAAGGAATGTTTATATTTACTGCTCCAGCAGCAGGGCAAGAGCTCAAACTCATTGTTCAAAACTTGATCTCTGTCGGTGGCCACTGTTTGCTTCATTTGCAAATGGGTGAATGTCGCCCAACTGTTTTGGAGCAGATGTTCAGAAGTCTTTGGATCTTGTTCTTTTGTTGTACCGAGAGGCCACAGAACTGCAGTCAGGAATCTGGAATCGATATATTGTATCTTTTTATATATTTTGCTGAGTTTGTGTTTTTTAAAGTGAGGCTAAACACGCGGTCAGAGACTTACTCCGCCCTCAACTGAACCTTAAACAGACTCACAAAAGTGGGGGATGCCCAGAGGCCTTTTGAGAAATACCCAGTGGTTGTGAACAGACATGATTAGGTCATTTCCCACAGTAGGAACTTTTTTCCATTCCTAGTACTTTATTTGGTTCCAGTCCCCAAAATAGGCACATTCACACACAGAGCAGGAACTTTGGTCTGGGGCCACACTTTAGGGACTTTTTTAGCTCCTTCTTTAGGGCAGGTACTTTGACATAAACACATTTATAAGGTTAACTTTGATTGGAAACATGTTTTATATGTTCTTACATTTCGATAACCTTTCCTTATCCTTAAGGAAAATAATTTTGAGCAATGATTAAAGCAGTAACTCCAAAATATAGTTATTTAATTTGTAAATATGCATGGGGTGCACGGTGGCAGAGTGGTTAGAGCTCTGGCTTCCCAATAAGGAGATCGTGGTTCGACTCCCAGGTCGGACCATACCAACATCTCACGATCTCTCTGGGTGGATTTTGCATGTTCTCCCCATGTCACCGTGGGTTTTCTCCGGGTACTCCGGTTTCCTCCCACCGTAAAAACATGCATGTTTAGGTTAATTGGGCATTAACCTAAACATGCACTGTAAATGTCCTTAGTGAGTGAATGAGAGAGTGAATGTTTGTCTGTCTAACCCTGCGGCAAGTTGGCCACTGTCCAGGGTGTTCCCCGCCTAAGGCCAAAGTCACTGGGATAGGCTCCAGTCACCCGCGACCCCTAACGGGATTAAGCGGTAGAAAATGAATGAATGAATGAATAATAGGAATTACAGTAAATCCCAATAATTTTGTTTTGTTGTTAATTTCAGCAATGTTTTTTAGGCTTTGTAAATCATAATTTATGTGGAATGGAAAAAGACTCCTTGTGTTTTCCACTTAATGTCTTATTTTAATGTTCCAGACTATGCAGATTCTAATGTTAAAGCCAGTTAGAGTCACTTTCACAAACTGCTGCTGTGTGAACACAAACTGGGGACAGAGTAGTTCCTCTGACTGAACAGGGACAAGAGGAATGTTGGGACTAGTTCTTGGTACTTTCATGTGGGAAAACTCCTATTGAAAGCACCAAATATGGACAGTGAGCTTGTGAGTGATGTGAGTTTGCTGCGGAAGTGATCCTGACGTGTGGAGAAGTTCACAGCGCTGAGGCTGTGCACAGGGAGAGTTAGTCACTTTCACATCAAGATTCTTTTTTATTAACTTTGCAGACACATGTATAAAACCTTTACTTTAGTGTACATAAGCACCTGAGCTTATGATGTGAGTATTTTCTAAAGGAGAACATTAAACAGACAACACATCGAACGAGTTCTAAAGGCCAGCCCACACCAAAGCGCGGCGTGCCGCGGCACATCACTTGCCGCGCGCCAGACCCAAGCGTCAACACTCACCAAACGCCGCGACGCTCGGCGTTATTTTTCAACAATCCACCGTCGTAGTTTGTGAGTAATATAAAAATATGTCCTAAATAATGAAAGGCATTCCTCGTTCATCATTGTAAACGAAATAGCACCGACAAGTTAACTGCTATACATTATTTAAATCGTAGAAGAAGAAATTACGAGTGCCGGCAGGGTCACGGAGCGTTGTAAAGCGCCGCCGTGCGCAGCTGCGAGCCCGGTGTGTGTACATTCATAGAAATTAATGGAGGCGACGAAATTTGCCGCGCAGCAGAGCGTCCCGATGTGCGCTGGCCTTGAAGCTGTGCACTTTCAAACTCTACAGCAGCGGTGTCAGAGGGAGGCGTTTTTTTATTCCACCAGGGCAGCTCGTTTGTCACGTCAACTGGATGTGACGTCGGCGTGAACTGAAAATGCACTGACAGCATATGACCAGCATGGCAGCACAGTCGCATTAAAAAAAAAAAGACTCAGAAACAGTCAATGATTCAATTTTAACTCCATACACACAGTTTAACAGTGGAAAAAAGCTGATTCTGCCTTTAGTTTCTCTTTAATCTGTTGTGTTTGTGTGTTTCTGAATTTAGCTGTGTGTTCTTGACTTTCTGTGCATGCTTCCATATATGCTCCATGTTTTTCCCTTCAGGACCGCTGTAAATATGTCATAATTCATCAGAAACCTTGTCATCCCAGTCCAGTCAGTAATCCCAGACAGATTAAGAGTTAACAGCTTCCTTCAGTTTTCTCTTCGGAGTTACATAATCCCCTTTTCCCACTGTAACCGTTAGAACCGATGCTGTAAGTAAACACATCTCCTTCAATCTGAAAGCGTCTCGGCTCAAAACTCACAGGAGCAGAGCGTTTGTTTGCCGCTTCAACATTTGCATACAATGGTGTCTACCCAGCCGTTTAGACCGGCACAAAAGAGGAATCCCAGCAGAGTTATGCAGACGAACGAACGCGCTGAAGTCTGTCAGAAAAGCTCTTAGTGCGGCTGTGGAGAAACACTAAATGCACAGAATCAGACGGTGAAGCTAAAGTATATATAAACTTAGAAATCATAATGTTACTGTTAGTGGTAGATTTTTAACCAAATAAACCAAATAAATCATGCAGGGTTCAAATTTTCCAACATTCAAATCAAGTCGGTTTAAAATATGCAGCATGTAAAGTTTCTCAATCAAAGGTGGGGCTTATCAGTTCTGAACAGGAAGTCAATTGGCCTGTTTATATTTCTCAACCGTTTTAGGTCAGTTTGGGGTTTCATAATGAACAAAATGGGATAGCTAATTAATAAAGACATGAAAAAAGACAATAGGTCTTGTGGCGCGCCCATCGCCGTGCGTGTTCCCGGCTCTGGTTCCTGCTAGCTATGCCTGCTAGCTACGGTTAGCTTTTTGTTTGACCTGGTTTAGTTTGGGAGGGTTTTTGACCTTTTTGTTATGACGTCTGTTTGTTGTTTTTCTAGCTCGCCAGGTCCAAATTTCATGTGTTACTTTGGGCATGGGAGGGGTTCTTGGGCCTTTTTTTTTAAATAACTTAAATTAACTTTAAAATAAAAACTACGGTAGATATTTTTGAAACCCTTGTCTCTTGTGTCCTCCTTTTATATGTTTGACTTTGCGGTCTTAAGAATGTTCATAAAGGGTTCAGTCGTATCTTTGAACAGTTGTAGTAAAAAAAAATGTCCTCCACATATAGACTTCTAGAGCACATAATCAGACAGAAAACAGTCTGAACTCTGTCTCAATTTTTCGTGTTGATAGGATGAATATTAGTTCTAAACAAATTTGTGCAGAAATAAAGTAAAACATACAGTATGTGGATGGCGGACATCGCGGGAACAGCGCGGCGTTTTCCACACTTAAACATAATTTAAATGGATCCACATGGAGACATTTCACCCCATTGCTTCTACAACCTGATAAAAAGTAGAACAGACGCTCCTTCTCTGTTTGTGTCTGTCTGCAGCAGCAGAGGGAAGAAAAAGGAGGCGGAGCCTTAGACAGAGTTCAGTGGAAGTCATAAGAATACTGTTATAGACATGAGGAAATGTAAATCAAATAATAATATATTGGCCTAATTTTGGATTTATTACTTATATATTTTTCAAATAGATCACAAACAATAACGGCAGATGGTTACACTCCTTCAAGCTTAGTCATTAAAAAAAGGGTGTTCCCCAAGGTTCAATCCTTGGTCCCATATTTTTTACCAGTACTTGAGACTGGTCTTGGTTTTAAGACCAATCTCATGATTGTTTTTTAATGTCTTGGTCTTGTCTTGGACACATTTGGACTCAGTCTTGTCTTAATCTCAAGGGTGCTTGGACTTTGTCTTGTTTTGGACACCAAGACCACATTTCCTTATCTCCACTTTCTGCTAAGCTTATGCCAAGAGCGCAGTGACTTGTCTACAGGCACAGTTTGCAATAAGGACTGCACACCAAGATCATGTAGACACTGATATTTGTAGAAAATTACAAAGATGGTCTTGATTTGGTCTTGGCGGACTCTGGTCTTTGTCTTGTCCCAGTCTCTGCAAATAACAAAATGTATGCACTTTATCTAACGTTACTGATCCCATAATTCTATCTGTGCTTTAAAAGGTGACCTCATAGTACACGTTTCTCATTAGAAACACCTTAACAATTTAGTGTTTTCAGTTGTCAATGTTTATTTCTTTTGTAGACCCTTTAAACTCTCTAAATCTTTACATTTCTTCATCCCAGTGCCTCTCTACAAGCCTTAGCTCACAGAGGAGGAGCTTATTCCATAGATTAGCTGCTATCTCAATCACATGCCTGGTTAGCCGCGCTGATTCCACGTCCTCGTTAGCCTGGTTGTGTTTGCGACGCCGAGCGGAGCGGATGGAGCTTGGCGTGGTAGAACCGTTAGGCCCGTGGAAGTGTCCGGACTGATCACCCAAAACACGGATCAGCCGAGTCGATACGAACCGGGAACAACAAGAGAGACGAGAGTGTGAGCCGCGAGCTAATCAGGAAGGACCAGGGTGAGGTAATGAGGCGGCGCTGTTAGCTGCGCGGCTAAAGGAGCGAAAAGGAAGTGTATCTGTTTGGGTTAGAGGTAAAGCCCATGGAACAGTTAAGTGTTTTGACTTAGTTTGGGGAGATGGTTATTGTGGTGAATATTTATTATAGTTTTACAGTGGTGAAGTTGCAAATTAAGAAGAAAATGAAACATGAAAGATAGAAATTACATGAAGTAATTTGAGTTTTAAAACAGAATTCCTCCACATGTCGTCAAAAAGCACCAAAAACATACAACTGATACAGTTTTCTGCAGTTTAGACAATCCTTTAACGGATATTGGTGTCAAGTTTATCACACTGTTATATTTGTGTCATTTAAATATAATCATGCTCACTATGATTTACTGAAAAACCTGGTTTAGCCTGTTAATTCTGGGCCCACTGTGGAATATATTTTTTATCTATCTATTAATGTTCTGCAGGTGACATCACAGCATTGTAAATGTGAGGACTGAGTGGCAAGAATGCACGAGAGTCAATGGAGAGAAATGACATTTTCTCACAAATAAAGCTAAAATAGGTTAAAAGGGCTAGATGTGAGAAAAAAATTCATTGCATGACAACATAGCTAGCTATGGCGCAGGTCTAAGTGGGTCGGGTCTAAACACATGTTTAAACACTCTTCTGCTTTAGCTTTAAGTGACGTGAGTGTCAGTCCAATAAACCACGCCATAAACCTAAACTAACGGGCTTATCCCACTACATGCAGCTCCGTTCCGACTGCCGGATCAACTGTGCAGCTGTTTTAATGAATGAAGACCATTCCACATCCTCCGTGTGCGCTGCGCAGGGCTCCGCCTCAGCTCCATCGCCGTCCGACCAAAATACACATCAAGGCTATTTTCTTCTCCACCCGAGTCCAACCAAGTCAATCTCCGCCAATCAAAATGCACCAAACAGGAAAAAGAAAATGAACTATGTCCGGAATTTCAAAGTAAAATCACTCCGCACGTACTTTGTATTGATCAGATAACGAAAAGTTCGTAGTTTTACATCAAGTTTCTTTGATATTCGGACACAGCAGACTGTTAACTACATAATATGTCACTGACACATGGACAGGGCAACGTTATTGAGTTCGTGCTCGTAAAAGCCCCTTTACCCTCAGCGGAGGAGGAAAACACGTCCTACTGTAGTGATCACGTGAAACACAAGAGTTGTCTGTGCTCCTCACAAAACAACAGTTTTATGTCGTTTTAATGTTGAGTCAGGTCCCGAATGTTAAGCCTTTTTTGGGGGGTCGGGTTAAATTTTAAATTGCGTCGAGCGGAGAGGGTCACGAAAAAAGCTGATAGAAAGAGACAGATTATAATGACACAAACAAATGCATTCTAAAGTCTTGCCTTAAAGAGCAACATTTGGCCATATGATCGTACAAAGGGCCTGATTTATCAAGCCAGATGCTAAATTGCTTGTGCAAAGTAAAAAATATAGATACATATATTTTATTTATTTATGGTTTCTATGAATTACCTCTACATATGTTGTATTTGCTGATCAAAAAAGATTAACAATCAACAACAAAAAACAAGATATTTAGCGGTGTTTTTCAAAATAACATGTTGACTACATCTGAGTCTAACTTAAGTCTCTTTGATTACATAACATCATTGTTGTTTAAGTCCTTCCTCTTCTTCCAGCGCAGACCAAACGTTATGAAGGCGCTCACAAATCTCCTACAAAGTGATTAATAACGTGAGCGCGGCCGAGTTCAGAGTTCACCCTTGTCTGCTTGACCTCGGCGCGACCTCTGCGTGTTCCCGCGGCGTGTAAACATGGCCCGCGCTAAGTGAGGTTAGCCTGGCGCGGCGGATAGCATCGTTCATCACGCGCCGGGCTAAAAGCGGCGCTCCGAAGCCGCCGAGATGAGATCAGGCTCTGCTGCTGCTGCTAATAGATGGACGTTTCAGCGGCGTAACGACTTCCTCCGAGAGAGAGAGAGATGAAATGGAATTAGAGAGAGAGAGCAGGTCCACTCAGACACCTGTGCAGCGCTGAGAGGAAATCCTGAGCGATCTGCTGAAGGGTGTTTAAGAGCTGGCTGAGTCTCGACCTGGAGCTGCTGAGATTTACTTTGAATCATTTTGCTCTGCTTTTCAGTGATGGGACTTTTGAGTCTTTGAAAGCACCTCAGTCCAGCCTGTGTTTCTTAAAAGTGTCTATTGAAATACTCCAAAGAACAAACTCATTTTAGCAAATAATTTAGACTGCCAATGTGGGATTTTGCATTTTTCTTTCGCTCCTCTCGCTCTCTCACACAAGCAGACGAGGAGAACGGAGACAAACACAACTAAACCAGAGACACTGATGACAGTTTAAGGTTTAAAATGACGTGTGTTTTATTACAATTCGACTCATGTTCATATCCAGCTTTTTCCAGCTAAGACTTCTTGGTAAAGTCAAGTCGTACCTGCCCCTAGCTGACTTTGAAAAAGCTATACATGCATTTGAAAAGTCACGTCTTGACTATTGTAATTCATTGTATGTTGGGCTGGACCAGGGATCGCTGCAGCGTTTGCAGACTGTTCAGAACGCTGCAGCTCGTCTGCTGACTGAAACTAAGAGACATTAGCACATTACTGCCTGTTCTTTGTTGGCTGCATTGGCTTCCCATCTCTTTTCGAGTAAACTCTAAACTGTTGTTGATTGTTTTTAAATGTTTGCATTGTATGGGTCCTCCTTATTTGAGGGAGTTATTGCAGCTCTATGCTCCCCCAGGGCCCTGAGGTCAGCTGACCAGCTCCTGCTGGCTGGGCCTAAAACTAGGCTTAAGACAAGAGGGGGCAGAGCTTTTTCAGTGCCAGCGCCCAAACTCTGGAACAGTCTCCCTCTGTCTGTCAGGTCCTCTGAATCTGTCACTCAGTTCAAAACACGTCTTATAACACATTTGTGTCAACTGGCTTTTAATACTAGCTAGACAGACTGTCATTGTCTTTAGGGTTTGTTTTATACTGTTTTATTGCTCTTACTCATCTTGTCTTTGTTTGCACCTTATTGTCAATGTTTGTGTTGTATATCTTGTTTTTATCATTGCGTTGTAAATAGTGATTTTACTTATGGTTTAGCCACCCTCTCTTTGTAAAGCACTTTGGTGATTTTTGTAATCTGTAAAATGTGCGATATAAATATAGATTACTTACTTACTTACATAGAGAAATTAGTCGAAAACAAGACTTAAACATGTCTAAATGTAAAGTTACCACAGGAATATTAGGAAAGAAGCTGTATCCTTGAACTCTGTACTGATGACATAAACTGTGTGCTTGTCTCTTTTTTTTGGAATCACTTTTCCTTATGCAACGTCTTACAAAACAAGTTATTTAAATGAGCTAATAATATATGTGTGTAACAGCTGTACTAGTGAGAGATGGTTCTTCATTCATTAAGTTAAAATGATGTTCAATATTACAATATATCAAATTACAGTCCATTGGCCCAGGCCTGGATGTGTTCATGACGTTTTGTAAACTTACCGAGGTTTCCTCTGTAAGAGCAGACAGACTGATAAATGTGAGTGGAGCTGGTCCTAGTCCTTCACTGGATTATTGTCATTATTTCTATTTGTTTCGCAAAATCTCTCGGTTTTATACAACAGACGAATGTTGTAAAGACTGTTTCATAAAAAATAAAATAAATAATCAGTGGTAAATACTGACATCTAGCTTCTGAACCCCCACAACACAGAAGAATTATGAAAACAACTAGCCTAGCGCACCGGCCTGAGGCGAGCAGCACTTGGACATGTTTTTGAGAAAGAAGAATTGTGCTGGAGATCAATAGGAAGTTCATCTATGATTATTCATTAGAAGGTCAGACTCTCAGGCCTGTCAAAGTACATCCACATTTAGACACAGCTTTAGTAGCTTAGCACTTAGCTGTTTGTCTTGGTAAAGTTTATGTTTATTAGAGTAATAAATTGTCATTGAACATTTAGTTTATGATAAGTGAGTCCTATAAAGAGCTTTTTTCCGCTAAAACAAAACTTTTACTCAAACTCTCACTAATCTTTCCTTGTGTAACTTTTGAAGTTTGAAAACTGATCAGTCAAAAAGAACAAATAAAATAGTCAGCAGCTACTTTTTCATACAAATAACTTTGTCTTCTTAACTCAGAAAACATTTAGCAGAAAATAACGATGTGTCAGAAGAATCTTTTAAGCCTAAAATACGTCTTTATCTGAAGATAGTAGGGAGGGTGCAGTTACCTCACCTTTAAGTGTGACTGAAAACTACATGAGAAAATGAGCAAAACGTCATGTAGCGTGGCCAGTTCTCCTTCAGTCGATACTCATTCAAATCCAGCCTAATTTTGTATCTAATTTACATTATTTTACCCACTCTGACTTTCAGATCCAAACCAGAACAGAAAGCCTTTTTTTTAAATCACCTTTCCCTCTCGTGTCCTCACTGCACCTGAAGCCGTCCTCTCACCGCCGGCCTTTATTAGCCCTCCGGAGCACTCTGAAGGTCTAAATGTAAAAAGCATTGACTGCCAGCTCCTTACATTTAATACATTCCTATAGCGTTCATATTTCCTCCTCTGCCCGGTGCCTCTAAAGTGCTTGGAGTGCATTTGGCCAGTCCATAAGTCACCGGCGCTGTCAGGCCGTGATGCATTCCAGTTCACGTCCCGGCGTCAGATACGAGAACGCCCTTAATTCTTCCGCGCCCTAATGTGTTTTTAATGCAGCCGGCTGACTTATGGTGCTGTCAGATCGTACGCCTCGGGGGACGCCACCGGGAACAAGTGGCAAAGACGGATCGAAAACAAGCACTTTTGATCAGAAAACGCATCGGGCGGAAGGACGGAGGCGGCACCTGCGCTAATGGGCTCAAAAGTAAAAGTGCAGAAGGTGGGATTTTGTATTAACTAAAGGGAAGTGTCAGGGTTCGGTTTAAGAGTTGGGTTTTGTGGTTCGATCTCAGCTCTAACCAGACAGAACATGATTAAAAGCACCGCTCTCTCTCTCTTCTTATTCCCCCTCCTATTTTCCTCTCTCTTGTTCTCTCTTCTTCTCCCTCTGCTCTTTCTCTCTCTCTCCTTCACTGTAAAAGGTATTAGGGCAGTTTTCAGAGTTGGGAGTAAGTCACTTTAAGTTCAAGTCAGTGGGTCATCAGGATCAAGTAAGTCAAGTCAAGTCATCACCTTGGCATCAAGTCATTTTAAGGGCTACTCAACTAAATTGCTTTGGTGCATTTTTCAGCAATGTGCCAAAATTAGTCGCAGGGATGTTTTGTTTTTTTTTACTTAGGGTAAATTTCTGGAAGGAAAGTCAACTACACCATTTTGTAAAAATAGAAAGTTAAAAGCACCACTTCTCACTTGTAAAAATGCGCTGGAACGCCACTCAAACTGGTGAATCCCACTTGTGAACTGGACCTGGTCGAGGAAGTCCCACTTAATATGAGAGATCAACAATCACCACAAAAAATGAATCTGAGGAGTGTAACTGCCACTAAAACAATGTAAACGTGTGTTACCCCGGGCTCACACTGCATCCAGTGTAACCCTAACCCTCTAACCCTACTCCAGTACAGTCACCGGAGTGGTCTTGCTACAGTGGCTGACTCACTTTAGCTCCGGAGGTCTGCAATCCTGCTGCAGCCACAGGCTCTGCTGTCGATCCTATGTAGTATATACCTGTGTTTATGTCGAGTTTTGACGTATTTTGTATTATTAGTGGTAACGTAATGATTTATTTTGAAAATCACTGGATTCACTTCATCCGTGCTCACTTGGTTTCCTGTTTATCAAGTCTTGTTTCACAACTTCACCAGAAAGGCCCCAGTGCGCTCCAGCGTGAGACCAAAATTTAAAACAAACGAAATGTTTTCGGAGGGCTGGATTGTAACCTGGCTCACACCAGATGGATCTGTGTTGAACTCCTATCTGAGTTCTCACTATATCCATCTGGGACTTGACTCGATGAAAGCGTCGAGAAAAGGTGGGGTGTTTAGTGAAATACTTCGAGCTGATTGGGTGTGGGGCCGACCTTATTTGTGCTTAGCCAATCACAGCAACAACTCATAATGATGTATCCAATATCTGCGTGAGATAGAAGTGTCACACATACTGCTCTTCTTTCAAAAAGAAATTACTTTGTATTTCTGCTAAAACAGCATCAAAAGCAGCAGAAACACAAACATCCACAGAAGCCGCCGTCTTTGTTTAGCTTGAATCAGACTCGGCGGCAGCATCGGAGCGCTAACAGCTTGTGTTAGCCTGCCCTGCTACAATGTGATTGGGCCTCAAAACCACGCTGCTGTGATGTGAGTTGTTTCAGACTCTCAAACCAATCGGGTGGCTGAAGGCCAGATGGTTTATCTAGTGTTTACCCATCTGGCTGGCGAGGTTACCGAATTGGCCGTACCGGAGACACCGGACTCTACTGTACGCTGTGTGAGCCACTCTCGGACTTTTCAAGTTAAGTAAAGGCTCCGGTGACTGCACTGGAGTGGGACTGGATGCAGTGTGAGCCCAGGGTTACAAGCTGCTTAACGCTAACTTACTTTTGTTTGACCTAAATGTTAGCATTAGCCATAATGTTTATACGAGTTGTGTATGTGTGGCACTCCCCATATAACCAACTATGTGTATGTTGTCAAAGCAAGACCCACAGCAGTGTCTGAACAAGCCACGAACATTCAAGATGAACAAACACATCGTTACGCTGTTTAGCGTTTAGCGTTAGCTTTAGCCTAGATACGCTGTGGACTTTGAATCACGTATTTTTGACTCACATAGCTTGCAGATTGCAGTCATTTTCTTCTCTGTGCAGACAAAGTTTTTGTAGCCGAACTGAATTTATTCTTGGCTCCGTGTGACATAATCTCGTGTAGAGTGAGCGGTTATAAAAATTAAACTACAACAATAATGATGAAACGCCAGTGGATTAAAATAGGTTTAAAAAGGTCACAGGACAGCAGAGGAGCTGTTAGACTCACACAGCATTGTAAAAGTCATGTTCTATAGTCTAGTAAAGATGCTCCTGTTACTACAATGCTGATTTACACCAAGTATATTCTGACTAAATGTGCTTTATTAACATTCACATTTACTATTATCCGTCTGTATTATCCCGGTGTAAGAAAAACCAAACCATCTCCATAAATATTAAACGTGACGTTTCATTAGCTGCAGTAATGCTCAAGCTAATGTCGTTGAATTATCTCCAGGTTCAGAGACCTGCTGCAAAAAGCCATTTACTCATTATTTAACCCACCCAGGAGTGTTTCGGCAGTTTGACACGCTTTATGGCACATTAGCCCCCATGTAAGTGAAAATGGAAATGTGCTACGAGTCACAGCCCCGAATATCCTTCACTTAGTTCAGAATAAATCCAGCAGCAGTGTTATTGGAGCAGATTACAGAGACGACTGTGATGTACGGACCAGACGGAAAGCAGGGAATGTGTAACCTCTGCTCTCTCTCTCTTTCAAACACCTATGAATCAAGTCAGAAATCTTTGAGTTATTATTATTATTCTTTTATGATTTGTGTAGCCCCAAAAACACCACAACCTTCAAACCTCATAAGAAACTTTAATAACAGATGCCCAGAGTCGCTGTAAAGAAGTGAACTTGTCAAGCTCGAGGCTGAGAAATAATCTGTATTTGAACAAACAGATGCATCAAAGAGAGAAAGTGGAAAATGTTAGTGGCCACTGAGAACGGCCTCAGAGTCAGGACTAAATACGGACCGGAGTCAGGACTAAACGTAGGCCAGAGTCAGGACTAAACGTGGACCAGAGTCAGGACTAAACGTAGACCAGAGTCAGGACTAAACACAGACCAGAGTCAGGACTAAACGTGGACCAGAGTCAGGACCAAACACAGACCAGAGTCAGGACTAAACGTGGACCAGAGTCAGGACTAAACGTGGACCAGAGTCAGGACTAAACATAGACCAGAGTCAGGACTAAACGTGGACCAGAGTCGGGACTAAACGTGGACCAGAGTCAGGACTAAACGTGGACCAGAGTCAGGACTAAACATAGACCAGAGTCGGGACTACACGTGGACCAGAGTCGGGACTAAACGTGGACCAGAGTCAGGACTAAACACGTACCAGAATCAGGACTAAACGCGGACCAGAGTCAGGACTAAACGCGGACCAGGGTCATGACTAAACGCGGACCAGAGTCAGGACTAAACGCGGACCAGAGTCGGGACTAAACGTGGACCAGAGTCGGGACTAAACGTGGACCAGAGTCGGGACTAAACGTGGACCAGAGTCGGGACTAAACGTGACCAGAGTTAGGACTAAACGTGGACCAGAGTCAGGACTAAACATGGACTGGCCTCGGAGTGACTGTATATCTACACTGAGTGTGAGTTCAGTGTGAGTCCAGACCAGCGTGGGTCCCACAGAACTTACCCTGGATGTACACAGACAGCAAGTTCGGTTCAGGTCGAGACCTGCGCAGAACTTACAAAGTGTTTAAAACCAATGTGCCCATATACACGGACCTCTGAGGAGTGCTGATGCGAGTGTGGAGGCCGCGCGGGTCTGTGGAAAGAATCCGCATGAAGTGTATTGCTCCCGGAGACCGCAGCGATCTGATGCGGCTTTCAATTCATTACGAGCGTTCCCGCAGGAATTTTTGTGAATCCGCGTGGCTTTGGACAAAACCGGACCACAGTTGACAGCATCTGGTGTAACAGGCACTTTGCAAGACCAGGACCCGAACCCGCCTCGCAGTCTGTGTACATCCCGGGTTAGAAAGTGCTTAAAACCAATGTGCTCCTGTTAGAGTTTGGATCTGGCCTAAAGAAATCTAGCCTGACCCGACTCGAGGCTGCAGTGTCCAAACCCGACTAGAACCCAAACATTCTCAGTACGTCTGGGCCCGAAGCGAGCGCGTCCCACCCACTCACTGAACTGTGGCATTTTAATGACAGACAAAGCACATTACTGATGCGTCTCATGTGTTTACATGTTTACAGTGTGTCTCCGGAGCCAGAAGCGCTTCCTCCACTGCAAAGCTCTCTCTCTTTTTCCTTTTTTTGTCACTGCTCAGCAAGTGCGTGACTTCTCTTTCACTCTTCCTCATCTCTTCCTTGTTATGCTCGTACACGCGCTTTTTTTCTCCCTTATCTTTTCCTAGGCCCATGCGTATGAAGGCGCATCTTCCCCCTCTCTCTTTCTTTCTCCTCTTTAACCTTTTATCTCTCTTTCTCCTCACTCTGCGTATCAAACACACACCATCCCTTCTCATGCCGCACGGTTGACCACTTCAATCATGCATTTTATCACCGCGGTGGTTTGTGCTGTGTTTTGGAGCAGCTGTCAGTCATCCTTGGAGCGCATGTGTACAGTGCAGCTTTGCATCTTGACTCAAACCTGGACAACTGAGCGAGCAATGTGGGCAGGTTTGGGCTCAGGTCCAGAATATAACTATAGCTCACATACACTGATGTTCAAGGAGTGCAGCGAGAACCGTGCGGGTCTGTGAAAAGAATCTGCATGAAGTCTATTATTCCCAGAGACCACAGCGGTCTTGTGCAGCTTTCTAATCAATATGCAAGCATTCTCGCGGAAACTTATGTGATTCTGCGATAGGCACTTTGCAAGAAACCCACCTCATAAAAAATACACCTCATATTTCATCATCTTTCTCCGACATAAAACACAAAAGCTATACATGGAGCATAATTGATATTCTGAGCTAATGAAGGACGTCTGACTGAAGGTTGTCTTTATTTCAGACGCTGCCGCAGACACGAGCCTCTGGTGTAATTAAAAATGAACAGAATGCTGCCGCTCATATTAGGGATTCAATTTAGATAAAGTAACACACCATTTGTTATAGGAAAGAGCTTTTATTTCTCAGGTAGACGCCGGACCCACTGGGACTGAAACCGATAAGACGTTACCTGCCAAAGTGAAGGTTGTGAGCTGGACTTTTGGACATAAGACCTAATTTAATGACAAAGATAAACCCACAGAAGCAGAATTTCAGGATTCTTTTCATTAGATTCAAGGCTAGAGTCACTGCTGTAATGGGTTTAGTTGTTTGTATTCTCACATATAAGTAAAAACAGCTGCACAAAATGACAGCGATGCGTTTGTAAATGGCTAATGAGGCGTGTGCAGTCTCTTTCTCTCTCCTGCGACCTTCTGCAGCTGCGATTTATTACTGCAACAAAAACAAGGCCATGGAAGATACTAGAGTTCATCTTCTAAACATGTGACCCGCAGACTCAGGGCTTCTCTTCACCAGACCATGTGTACTAGTCATCCTCTAAACGTCTGAGGCAAAGTGTTTCTTCCTCAGACACAGCAGATCGTCCGTCTACTATACATGTGCCCACAGAGTCACTGATCCTTCCTCTGAACATCGACCACAAAAAAGTCTGATTCACTGTCCAAGTGATAACTCACAGGTAGGGTGACCACCTCAGAAACTCCAAAAAGTGGACAGGTTTGAGGATTTGGTGGACATGGTGGGACGGACTCGACAAATTACATAATTTTTTATATAAACCTGTTTTGAACTGAGCATTCTGTTTTTAACTAAAATAAACAGAGATCATATACAAATGTATAGGATATTTGACATTTATAAAAAGTTCTCTGAGTAATACATTATGAATAGCATAAATAGATAATTGTCTTATTGAGCCTATTGAAAAATTAGGCCATTTAGAACAGGTAATCATGTTTTGGTTTAAGATAGGCCTAATTGTTTGCATTGATTAAGAAGTTTCTTGCTGTTGAGCCTATTTTGATAAGCTTCGCGTGTGTCATGTTGTTTTAGTCAGATTTCCCTCTGTGGTTGATGGAGACGCTGATTTTACACAAACTGCACAGCTCAGCCTCTCTCAGCGTCTCTTTCAGTGTTCAGACTCATGAGTGTGTTTCAGTGATTGTACCTGCTGCAAACTCTCCTTTTCTTTGCCTCGCTGGCGATTGTTTCGTCTCCTCACACCAAACACATGTGTTGCCGCTAAGACTGAAGTTGAGTTTTCCTCTCAGATGGTGGGCGGGACCAGCGGCGTGCAGACTGTTGATTGACGTGCGGTGCTGCTTATCACACGAACGTGCACGAACAGAGATCAGACAGATGCCCAAACTCCCGTTTAAACACGACGCTGTAAGTGTTATATTCACTATGTTCGATCACCACTGAAAAAGCGGGACACGGCCGTGATATGAGGGACGCGGGACACAAGCCTAAAAAGCGGGACGGTACAACCAAAAGCGGGACAGGTGGTCACCCTACTCACAGGCTGGAGATCATGACTGAAAACAGAGACCTGTGCTCTGAGAACCTGCACTGTAAGGACTATACTTATACTGGGCTCACACAGGCTCCCACACGTCAATCCGTCAAAATGAAATCATTACGTGACTACTAATGGCCACATATTATCCATTATGTGGCAAAAAATCAAACAACAAATTAACAAAATAAGCCCACAAATCGGTGTAAGTGTTCTGTGTTTACATATACACGTGTCAGTGATTACGTCAAGTCCCAAGTTGAGCGTGAAACCATGAGAACTCACGGTCTCGCGATGTCGGCAGCGGTCACATTGTGAGTGGCCACGACCCAGACAAATCCACATCTGGGCAGGAGGCAGTGTGAGCCCGGTGTTACACTCTCAGGACCTGCACTGTTAGGGCTTTTTTGACTTGTTTCCACTGTTTGTGTCTATGAGCATCAGCTCTTTCTACAGAGTTCAATGCTATAAAAATTGGTGTAAGTAGGAGACAATTCAGAAGCTCATATTGAGGATCTATTGATGAAATGTTAAACCTTCTTATATCCAGATGAAAGCTTATATACTGAGAGAGCAAACTGACCAAGAACAGTAAACTTAGTTCATTCTTTCTCCTTTAAACCCCACAAAACAAACCAGTATGAGACACATTTTCACTGTTTACTTCAGATCAGCTCAGGTCAATCCAAAAGCGTTTCCATCGTCTGAGTGAACAGTGTTTGATTCATCTAAAGCAGAACCGGAGAGTTGTGTCTGGATCTGTGGCTCCAGGACGGACTTAACCTAAAGACGAGTTCTGCACCAGAGAGAGAAGAAAACACAGACTCAGGCCAAAACAGGACGATTCACGGAGAAAATCATCTTTAAAACCTCTGAGCTGTTTGTGTTTTTCTCTCTCCTCCGAGTAGATTCAGCTGTTAAACTACAAGAGGTTTTGTTTTCAGTGCAAGGTAATGAATAAGTGATTAGTTATTGGTTAAAGAAACTGTGTGTGACCAATCAGAAATGTTGTGTCTTTCATTATGTTACTCACAGCTGTATTTGGATTGATTCCTGCAGGTTTGAGTAATCTTGAATTGTCCTGCAGCCGATGCTCCAGTGTTTTCACCTCCCACCTAGCTCCGCCCACTTGTCTATGACCATAAACATGAATTAAGAGGCTCCAACCTGCAGCTCGGGAGCAAAGATAAGATCGTCAAAGATACATGTTACACTTTATTGCTCAAACTGTATTTATGTCTGTGTCTTTAGACTCCGAGCTTACTACAATCAAAGGTGATAAAAGTACATAAGTCCATATGACAGATTATCAAATATGTCTAATTTTGTCTTAGTTTGGTGTCGTAGTCTTTGTGGTAAATATTTATCACAGATTTACAGCAAAATTATGAAGAAATTGACGGATAAAAGTTGAAAATTAAAGGAAGTATTTGAGTTCTTAAACAGAATCTCTCCACACAAAAAGCTTAAAAATGTAAAGACAATTTAACACGCAACTGACAGAGTTTCCTGGGAGTTTAAATAATCATTTAAAACACTTTAAGAGTGACAGAATATTGTTGTTGGTCAAATTATTTATGTAGGTATTGACCCATATTTCAAGGTAAATTGACCTTATTTAACCTTTATTTAGTTAAATAGATCTCTTTTAAAGGAATGTTTATTAAAGGTGAGGTGGGTGATTTTTACACTGCAAACACAATTTAGGTTTTAAATCTGACAACTTTCTCTCATAAATCCTTCAACACATTGTTTATTCAATATGTATTAAGTTTAGGTTGTAATTTGAATTAAAACCCTCTTTTTTTTCTCTTTTAAAGTGAAACTGGAGAAGACCACCCAAGTTTAGCCAATCAGAACGCTGCATTCTGCTCATGTTTAGAACTAAATTCCTTTATTGTTCAATTCAGAGAGTACTCTGGGGTCTCATTTTTTCACAAAGTGCTGCATTTATCATAGACTTTTTGGTGGAAAAAAACAAAGTTTACCAATTTATAACTAAAAAGGTTGGCTACCCCAACTTTAAGGACAATGTACAATTTGCATTAAGCACAATGGAAGAGATGCTTGTACCAGATTCTAGCTTACAGCTCATTTCCATTTGTAGTCCTGGGGGAGGGGAGAGGGGAGGTACATTGGACATGTTTTAGTTGTTGGAGGAAACAGAAGTACCCGGAGGAACTTACGCAGACACAGGGAGAACATGCAAACTCCACATAGAAAGGCCCCCGGGAGTCGAACCCAGGACTTTTTGCTATGAGGCCAGAGCGCTAACCGCTGCACCACTGTGTCGGCCGTGTTTTGCAGCGTGTTTTGCAGGGGAGTCCTGGAGAGGGAGGCATTATTGGACATGTTTTTTAGAGGGGAAACCGTACACAGTTGACCCTTTCTCCTTCTTGCTATGAGGCCAGACTGCTAACCGCTGCGCCATTGTGTCACCTACAAATACTCAATAGTCTGGACGATGATTAATGTTAGGAGAACAGGTATGGTTAGGAAAAAGGTCTGTGAAAAGGTTAAGATAAAAATATTACAGTTTAGGCCCGTTCAACAACAGAAATAAACTCATTACCATGGTAGAAAGGCTTCAAAGTTGTCATCTGGACAGCGTATTCAAATTCTCAGTCTGAGTTGATGGAAAATGACTTTCGGTTGAGGGTCAAAACGGCAGCAGGCGGGTAGACGCCACAGGTAGGTACAGACTCCAGAAATGGGGGGAGTGTCTTCGATTGTCCATTACAGCCAGTGATCACAGGATTTAACACAGAATAGCAGATATTCAGAAGAGACTCGCGATCATACACAAGTAAAGTGGACATTATGAGACGAGGAGAATGACTGAACAAGCCACCTGTTGTAATTCCACAGATGCAGAGTGTATGAGGCTCCAAACGTTCCTCTTCGGATTAGCTTATGGTCAGGTCCGTTAGGAACAGACTCTAAACCCACAGTTCTAGTCAGGCTGCCCTAGGAGCAAATATACTGGGGAAAGTCTGTCCTCTCACTTCTGCCTTTCTTGTAAAGAATAATAAACTACAGTTCATCTCTAGTCTGTTCTTTGCTGTTCACTCGTTGTCCCCTGTCCCACTCCCCTCTCGGGGAGTGTAACTGTTTCAGATCGTTGCTGTTCCAGTGACGTGGGCCGGACCACTGATGCCTGGACCTCCGCCCCACCTTCCTCTCCAGGATTGGCCTGTCCTATTCCTGCTAGATGAGTAGTTTCCCTCTGCTTATGGACTCTGGCTCCACAAACATAAACTCTATAACTTTAGTCTTAGTTACATCTACAGCCTGTCCGTCCATGGGAGTGGATCCCTTCTTCACTGTGGTTCTCGTCCAGGTTTAGAGTTTTCCCTTAGGGTTTTTTTTGAGTTTTTCCTTGCCGAGAAAGAGGGTCTAAGGACAGAAGGAGGTCTAAGGACAGAAGGAGGGTCTAAGGACAGAAGGAGGGTCTAAGGACAGAAGGAGAGTCTAAGGACAGAAGGAGAGTCTAAGGACAGAAGGAGAGTCTAAGGACAGAAGGAGAGACTAAGGACAGAAGGAGGGTCTAAGGACAGAAGGAGGGTCTAAGGACAGAAGGAGGGTCTAAGGACAGAAGGAGGGTCTAAGGACAGAAGGAGGGTCTAAGGACAGAAGGAGGGTCTAAGGACAGAAGGAGAGTCTAAGGACAGAAGGAGAGTCTAAGGACAGAAGGAGAGTCTAAGGACAGAAGGAGAGACTAAGGACAGAAGGAGGGTCTAAGGACAGAAGGAGGGTCTAAGGACAGAAGGAGGGTCTAAGGACAGAAGGAGAGTCTAAGGACAGAAGGAGGGTCTAAGGACAGGGATGCTCTGAACAATCATTCATCTGCTCTACTAATAATCTGCTTTGACATGCTTGATCAGTTGTTTCATTGAATATGTATTGTTTTATTTGATTTCCTACTATTCATGTTTGCTAAATTAATAATCTTGGGAAGTCCTCAGAGACGACTATTTTGCGCTATACAAAAATAAATGGATTTGATTTGATTTGAAAATCTGAACGTGATTAGATTTGTGCCTCCCCTCGAAGGCCCAAAGTCACTGCAGTCACAAAATGAATTAAAACCAGCTTTATAAAGTGAGTTTTGCATAGCGCGTGTCCTCAGATCCCTCCTGCGTCTCTGGACCAGAATCCTCGGCGTGACCAGCGTTTGGAACCAAAACACAACACAGCCGTTTGTTTGTTTGTCTCAGTCCTCCGAGACGCAATTAAACTTTTATTAAGAAAGTTGAAAATGCCACAGGACATGATCCGGAAAGGCAGAGCAGGGGAGAATTAATAAAGGATTTCACAGATTTGGAAATGAATATGCAGGAGTAAATATCTTTGTAATAGTGTTGTTCCGCCGCAGACGATAATTGAGAAGCCAGATTTTGGCCTTTGAGCGAAACCAGTGGAGTGACAAGTGCAGCTGCATTCATTAAAACAAAACAGTCACGCTGGCGCACTCGTTCAATGTTTCTATTAAAACATTCACCAAAGCACAAGAGCTCAGGTGAAAAGAACTGTTCTCTGTAGAGCTTCTGACATCACAGCTTTGTAAGTGTTAGGACTGAGTGGCAAGAAAGCATGAGAGTCAATGAAGAGAAAGGACGTTTTCTCCTGTAGAGGCTCTTTCACACCAGCACAAGCTCCACTCACTGTTGTTGGAGCGACGCAGAGTCTGTTCAAGTCTTTTTGGTGCATCGATGTAAAAGAACGTTCACACAAATACGATCCAAGTGGCTGAACAAATGCCGAGTGAGCATGTGTGTGACGTAATGTTGACAAAATGACAAAACGTGTGTGAGTAGCTGTCAAACACTGACGGAGAACAGAAGTTGAAAGTCGTGCCCTGGTTCACTAAAGTGGCGTTGGGAGCAAAAAGAAAGAGTTACCTGACAGATTGAGCTCAGGCGCTATTTCCTGCCACAGTTTTCATTTTAGACAGAGACAGTGAAAGCCTCATAAACAGAGAGGAACGTGCCGGCAAGGTGCTAGCATTTTTAACATAAACAAGCCAGTTGATGTGTGAGTCAAAAGGGCTTATGCACTAACGTCTTCCAGTCTCAGTTGACTAAGTAGGTTGCTACAATCGGTGCGACG
>CM076412.1:3674720-3821177 GCA_038363315.1 Mugilogobius chulae
CTATATCAATCTTCTCCTAATCTCTCTTTCTCCCTGCTCTTCTTCATCCACACCCTCATTCCCTCTTTCTCATCTCTCTCCTCTATCTTCTATTTCCTTTCTCTTCTATACTCTCTAACTTCCCTTTTCCCCTCTCTCTCTCTCTCTTTTATCTGTCTTCTCTCCCCCCACTCTCCTTTTCTCCATCTCTTCCTCATTTCCTCTCTCTCTTCTCCTCTCTTCTCTCTTTCTCCCTTTCTCTGCTCTTCTTCTCACCCCCTTCCCTTCTTTCTCTCTCCCCTCTCCCTTTCTCTTTCTTTCTTTCCCTCTGCTCTCTCTATACTCTATCCTTTTATCAGTCTCTCTTCTTTCCCCCTCTCTCCTTTCTTTCTCTCCCTCACTTCCTGCTATTCCCTCTCTCCTCTCTCTCTCTTTCCTCTCACCCCCCTCCTCCTTCTCTTTCTTTACTCGCTCCTCTATCTCTCCTATTTCTCTCTCTTTATCTCTCGTAACTTCTCTTTCCCCTTCTCTCTCCATTTCTCTATCTCTTTTATCTTTCTCTTCTCTCTCCTCTCCACTCTCCTTCTTTCTCTCATTCCCTTTCACTCTTTCTCTCACCCTTCCTCCTCATCTTTCTCTTTCCCCCTCTCAAATATGTAATCTGTCACTCTTCTCTTTTCCCTCTCTCTCTCTCCCTCGCTGCTTTTTTCTCTCCTCTCTCTTCCCTATTTACCTCTCTCCTCTCCTCTTCTCTCTCTCACATCCTTCCCTCTCCTTTCTCTTTCTTCCTCTCTCTTCCTCTATCTCTTGTTTCTATTCTCTTCACTCTCTAACTTCTCTTTCGACCCTCCTTCTTCTCTCTCTTTTTATCTATCACTCTCTCTTTCCCTCTCTCTTCTTCCCTCTCTATTGTCTCTTCCTCTCTCTCCTCTCTCTCCTTGCTCTCTCTTTCCCTTTCTCTCTCTCTCCTGCCTCTCCCTCTCTCTTTCTTTTCTCACCTTCACTCTTTCTCTCAACCCCCCCTCTCTTCCCCTCTCTCTCTCCTCCATCTCTCTTTCTCTCCTCTCTCTCTCTTGGCCCTGGTTCATCTAGGCCGATCGCCCAGTGCCACCTATGGCCTAATTATTGCCGTATTTTGGGATGTTGTCGTTAGTTAACGAGTGTTACTCAATCTGTTCCCCGGGACCTTTGACCTCTGCACACCGGGCCTGGGACAGACGCCATCTTTGCTCCAGGCTACAAAAAAACAACAAGAACTATAAAAAACTAACTTATTTTTTGATCCAACTCATCTTTGGTCTTCTCTTGTTCCTCAGCGTACTTCTGTTTGTGCTACTTTAATATAACTATAACTGACTTTCAAAACTGAAATCCAGACTTGTTAAAGCACCGATCCGATACTGGAATCGGATATCGGTGCCGATCCAGGGAAAATTCACTGATCGTGTATCGTTTCTATGATATCGGTTCAGCCGATACCATAGTTGTGCCTTTAATTGGACACAATGAGAGTAATTTACCAGCTAATGTTCATCTAAAACATCTCATAATGTTTGACATTTTATTCATATTGAGTTGTTTAGATGTGACTGCACTAAAAATAATAGTTACATAAACATTATATGACCAAATGTTTTATGTTTTGATGAGAAAAATAAGGTATTTCAGTCCTTACACGGGTATCAGTTGATATCGAGTATCGGCAGATATTTACGACAAAATATCGGAATCGGTATCGGAACAGAAAAAGCTGGATCGGTGCATCTCTATCAAAAACAAAAAAGTTCAATATAAACTATTATTTTGTCTCATTGTTTAATGAATACAACATGTTTATGCACATTACAGAACATTTTAAAGATTAATTCAGGAAAGTGCTCCTTTTCAAAACACAGCAGAATGGAAGTATATAAAACAAATCACATAATTCTCTCTAAAACTAACTTGGAGCTCAGCTGATCACTGAGTGCAGCTCTACCATGCAGACGGCTGTTCAAGCAACTGCCTGATCAAACATCGACCAAAATAAGACCGGTCGATATATCGGTCTGTCTCTACATTTACATATAAAAATGCCAAATAAAATAATGACAGAGCCAGGGTTTCTCAGGAGAGCTGTTGTTGGGTCAAGACAAAAAAAGTTGCATGGATGAGAATATAATATTCAGTATGTAAACAATCTTTCCATGGATTCCAGCAAGTCAATAACAATGTGTATAACTCTGAATTGAGTTGTCCACATTATCAATCTGGAAGAATTGCCACTGAAAGCAACAGGGAAAAAAAAAAAAAGCAGAACATCATGGCAATATTTGAATCTGACTGGTCAAAGCATCGGGTAGGTTTTTAAAGTCAAAATAGGCCGAAAATTGTACATTGCATTTCAATGTTTGTTTTGGTTTGAACATGCGCTTCCATCCACATCACAATGGAGGGCTGTGATTCGCCTGCTGCTGCGCTGTGATTGGTCCGGCTGATCGTGGCCGTCTACTCGTACAGTGGGGGTCACTCCTGATGGATTCGTTAGATTTTGTGAAAATCACAAAAAATTCATCTGCTAGAGCCAGGTCGAGCAGATTCAAAGCAGAAGGACGCCAGCTCAGAGTAAAGACAAACATTATTTTCATGATTTCAGTCCAACAAAAACAATCAAGAAAAACACTTCTTTTCAAGCTTTTGTTCAAAATAGTTACACGTTCATTTTTGCCTACTGTAGTTGGTTATGGTTAAGATTTTGAACATTTTGGCCTAAGACATACAGTATACTCTTTAATGGATGAATGAGCTGTTTTATTGTGAAAACACTTTCCTTCTCTGTTGGTTCTGCTCGTGGCCTTGTGCCTTGGGATCTGCGTCTGGTCCTCACGCTCCTTTACACACTGATTACTGGACATATGTCGGCTGTTTGACCGGTTTAGTCCAGTTTTCATCCAGATTTACTACAGTCTCAAACCATTAGACAGTGTTTAGTCATAGTTCACTTTCATGTTTGTAAATAACATGAATTAAGTTCAATAATAATCCTCTATCTACCAAAACTAAACTTTTAAAACTGATATTTTTTCGGGTTTCTGCTGGTATTGCGACACTAGGAACGCCTTAGGATTTGTGTTTTGCCTTTGGGGAGTGACGTCTGCTGCTTTCCGCTCCTTAAGCTTCAGTTTGTGCTTCATATGTCGCTCATTTTAACCTTGAGTAAATAGTAAATAGAAAATCTGTGCACTGATAATGTTTGAGAGAATGAAATGATGAATATAAAAAACAACAACTACTGCAGAAAACTGAGTTTGATTCTGACATCTAAAAAGAGGAAATCAGGTAAACAGTGGCAGAAAAGCAGAAAAAACTACAACAGCACTTCTGTTTCTCTCACATTTCGACACAGACTTTAGGATCACATTCACTTGACTAATTACATTTCTATGCTTATGTCTATTTGATGAGTGAATTATTTGCTGTACAACAGGATAAAAGTACTACATTTACTACTGCGCTAGCGAGCAATGTGGCTAAAAGAAGACTGTTGCCGTTATAGAGGGATTTTTTGTTTATCAACACGAGCGTTGCGCACAAACACAAACAGTAGAAACAAGTTGAAAAAGCACCGTTGACAGCGAACTCTAAGAGTTTATCACTGTGCGAAAACAAACGTTATGCTGCTAAATCAACATTTGTGAGTGAAATTCGACCCTACGATCCTTAAAAGTTACATCCAGGTGATAAAACTGCGAGGAAAACACTGTCAAGCTTTAGGAGTCAGACATCTGTCAGACCGGTTCAGACCTGATCAAAACAGCTGCTTGTTTTATTCAAAGAAGTTTCCACAGCTAACCGATGGAGAGCAGCTCTTTCTGCATGGAGCATGCAGAGTAGGGCGGAAAGTGACGTCGACCGAAAATCTCTCTATAGGTTAACATAGAATTTATTGTCCGCGTAGGAAAATTTGTTCTCTGCATTTGACCCATCCCTCAATGCCTCTGAGACATCTCCTAGCTCAAGGACACATCAGGTGTTCTTGGCTTGGTCAGGACTACCTGAAGTTTATTACCCTAACATGGATGTTGTGGTTGGTGGAGGAACCGGTGTACCTGGACATGAGGAAACATACAAACTCCACACAGGAGTGTGGACGGGAGTCGAAACTGTAATCTTCTTGCTGCGATGTGAGAGCTCTATTCCCTCTGCCACTGTGATGCCAAAAGACAACAGAAAAAACTATTTCTGCCAAAAAATGTTTCACGGAGAAAAAAAATTTAGCCCCCTCCAAAAAAAAAACACACCTAAAAATATAAATTTTATTAGGTGTGTTTCTCAGACTTCTGCCACTCAGTCACAATGTAGAGGTGTAAAAATAAAAAATAAAAAAATATCTGTGCATGACCTTTTTCTGCATTTTCTTCTTTTTAAAATATAGTTGATGCAGCTTACAGTATATTCAAGTGTGCTTAATAATGTGAATATTACATGAAATAATACACATATTTGTTAATCTCTAATTAGTAGCATCAAGGGTTTATAATGTATTAGTTCACCTTTCACAGTGAGTGTCCCGTGCTGAGGTCCGTCCACCGCCACCACAAAAACCTGCTCCACGTTGTCTTTGTCCACAATCTGCAGCTGCTCCCACGTGATCGGCCTGGACTGTCCCTCCAGCAACACCAGGCCTGAGGAGAAGATAGACAAAAGCAGAAAAAAGAGAAAGAAATAGGGAGAAGCATTAGAAAAGAAGGAAGTAGATAGGGTGAGAAAATGAGAGAAAGAGGAAGCAGGGGACATTATGTTGTTTCAAGTGTTCATCTTTTTGCAGCTACAATGATCTTTTCAAAGTTTTCAGTGACAGACCCATGTTCCAGGAGACTCTGGGCGCGTTTGTCTCTGAGGCTCTGATGGAGATGTGAACCACGATGGGAGCAGACGTCTGGAACGAGCCGTCGATCACTTGGAACTCCATCTGACAAAAGAAGAAAATCAGACTTTTGGTGCATTCCAAGCAAATGGTAACTTTCATATTCCGATATTCAATATTTGGTAAATCTTGTTCAATATTGCCTATGTTTGTTGTTTTCTTAAACAGAAACTGCACGGGGGCGCCAGGGCCACAAACATAAGGCATAAGATATTGCAAAAAAAAAAAAAAAAGATTGAACTCTAAATAGTTTCTTAAGATACAATTAAAATAACTGCAAAAAACATTGTGTCCATTTGAAATTCAACAATCTCAATGTGACTGATGTGTAGGCTCTGCATGTCTTACCTGAAGCACAAAGTTGTACACATCTCACAGTTTCCGCTAAATCCACACTGTATTTTGCTCAAACTCAATGTGTAATTTCTAACTTTATGTGCAAAAAAGCCAGTCCTTCATTCCTTCAGGAAAGTTTTTCTGATGCGAGCCGATGCAAGCTCAGAACGGCCAAACCAGGAAATTACAGGTGCAATTTTTCGCTAAGTTATAAGTCTGAATAAACATCAGTGTTTGACTGTCAAGCGATCATGGTCAAATCAAGTACTCTTGAAAGACCGAAACAACACTAATTTTTGTCGAATGAAGCTTGAGTCGCAATCTCTGTAGCTAAAGTGTGGTCCATGTAACTGCAGTCTCTTGTATATATAGTTATAGGCTACTACTGTACTGCACAAAACACTACAAAAAATGACAAAGCTCTCACACTCTGATGTATGTGTCCAGAACTCTTGATTCATTTTAGTTTATAGTACCAGACGTGTAAAATGAAAGCGTTGTAGAAAATGTATTGAATGTGATGTTAACCTGGTCGTTTCTGCGCTGTGATTGGCCGGTGTGTGGAGGCTGGTAGGCGATTTTCAGGAGGTTGAGGTCGTCCCAGGTAAAAGAGTGAATCTCCCTGAAAAAGTAAACGTACATATAAGTGAACATGAAATATCACCAAACCCCTGTCTGTGTTTTAGACAAAAAGTGTTTCTTTTATTTTGAATATTTTTTTACCTACACTGTAAACCCGTTCCAACATTAGTTAAATAATTTGTAATTTCAGTTCATTAAAAAAGTAACGCAAACTTTTGTCATTTTTACAACTTCCTGTAATTAACAACCAGAATTTCTCTAGAAACTGTTTTAATTAGACCAGTCACAAAGTAAACAAGGAAAACTTTAAGTGAACGTTAAACAAAATCCAAATGTAACTTAAATCAATTCAACTGCATTAGTAAGTTTAGATCCAAAATACGGCAATAAATTATTCAATACAATTTTATTTCAGATTAATAATAAAAATAATCAATTGATAAGAGAAAAAATATTAAAAAATTTAAATTAAATAAAATAATTACTTTAAATCTGTTCAACAACCTTAACTTAACATTAACTAAAAATTTTTTGACTTATGCATGTTTTATTTTTAATTAATAATACTTGACAGAATGTTTTTTGAAAAGTTACGTACAAAATTATTACACACATTTTTCCCTCCATATTTTTTTAAAGCGTCAACATTAAAAATACCACCTTTAAATCAGTTTAAATGAGCTCTTTACATTTTTTCAACACAACATGGAGCTGCAACTGGATACGGGTTACCACGGAGACTGTACACTGGTTACCATAGAAACCAGTCTAAAGTGTCTGACCTGGTGTGGTCGTCCAGGTGCGTCAGGTATCCTCCAGCGGGCGGCGACGTCACGTTGAACACGAGTCGGCTCTGCGGAGTTTCGGCGTCTTCTGCGTCCAGCGTCGCCACGGTGACGGGCGTCAGCACAAACTGGTCCACTTCCAAGATGGAGGACGCCATGAAGGAGGCGCGAGGAGGCTGGTCCGGGAGGCCTGGGTTAATCCGGACTGGGATCCAAACAGACTCTGACTGAAGACAAAGAAACAGGACTAAAAAACTATTAAACAGGACAGAATAGTAGAGCTGTCTCTAACATTGTTTTTGTAATAAGTATTTGTTTTTTTTTCTTTATTTTTGCACTTTTTTATAACCAGATAAAAGTTTACATATAGTATTTTAAATATTTTAAAGATTTTTTTATGAATAATGTGTTATCATTAAGACAAGACATTGTAAGTGAATTGGGAAAAAAAGATTATAGCTATCAATGCAAACTTGACTCAGATAGCAAATGTGAGTTTTTTTAGTTTATTTCAATTAGGTTTCACTGCCTCAGTCTGAAATGAAAAATACTTTAAGATCGGGCAGTGAACAATGAGTTTACCAAAGAACCAAAGTGTGTTTATAAAAAGATGTGTTTGTCTTTCAATGCTAACTCTAAAGTCTGACAATTTGAAAACAACTTGACAGGGTCAGTTGCATATTACAAGGTCAAGCATGGACAGAGTCAAGTTTAAACTTACGGATTCAGTGTAATGACATTTGGTATAAAGGCTTTTACAGAAGGATTTTGAAAATCTTATTTAGTTTTTGAGCAACATTGATTTGACTGGAAATTATTTCGCTTAAAGATTTTAATTTTGACACAAAATTTGTATAAACAAGAGGACTTGGAATTAAAATCTTATTTAAAATGAAAACCCTTACTGAGGAGTTGAGTGGGTAGATTAAAAACCAAAGCACTCAGAATAAAATCAAAATCCTTTAATTATTAAGAAGGACGCCAACGCGTTTCGACCTGAGGTCGGTCTTCGTCAGGCATTCTTAAAAAGACATAACAACAGGAGTCCTTAAACAGTGACATGTTGTGTGACGAGTCACAAGACAAAATGTAATCAAAACCATTACATTTGGTCAACATTGGGGTCTTAAATATGTTGTTGTTTTGTGGGCAGGCCTGTCATGTTATTGTAATTTTTCAATTTATGTTTATGCTCTGGTCCGTGACTCGTCACGTCACTATTTAAGGACATCATTTCATAATCACAATACAAAAAATATTGTAGACTTGCTTAAAATAACTTGGAACGTGAGAGGATTTTTGTAGGTTTAGGGTGTTTCTGACAAATTACAAGAGAATTTGATTTATGATAAGAAAACTAATTTGCCAGTTGGGTAAGTAAATTTTTCCTTTCAGCCCAAAATAAGAAGTCATGTTGTAATGTGAAGCAAACAGTTGGAAACAAGGAAAATAATCAAATTCTCTAAAATAAACTTAGCTTTAATTGGTCTAAAATTACCGAATCAAGCGATTTTAACTTGTCTTGATATTAATTTTTACAGTGCAGTGTCTTTTTGTAGGAGTTTTAGAGTGTGTATAGTCCAGAGAAACACTATCAAAAGTTGTTTTAGTTAATTAGACACATTTATTTGAAGTCTGTTGTTTAGGCTAAACCAGAAGAGAACCAAAACCCGGCTGAAGTGAGTTAAAGGACTGAACGCAGACTGGTCCTGTTTTTGAGCTGTGACCTGTGTCGCCGTGTTGTCGCTGTATGTTTCCGATGTTTCCGACTCTAAATCCTGACGAGGTGTGAACGCCGGCGTTAAACCTGCCCCTGAAATAACCTTTAGATTAAAGTGTTGAAGCCGAGTGCTTTGTTTGGGAGTGTTAACGAACGCTCAGCTGCCAAAGAGACTCAGAAAACTGGAAACCGGCCACTTTCCACAAAACAACATCCGACAGAAGAAACGACAGCTGGCACAGGAACTCAGCCTCTGCACTGTAAAGAGTCTGCTTTAGTTCTGCTGCTTTAGGCCTGGATCAGTCTGTGAAAGTGTTCATTCTGTGTCTATTTCTTAAAAATTTTGCACTAATTGTTCTAAACTGTGTTGATGTTGAGAAGAACTTAAATTACTTTTTAAATTTAGTGAATAACAAACATGTAGTTGTCATATTCTGTTTAATATTTATGCTTCAGTTTAAAGTTTTGAGCTCTCACCAAACAATTGGATCAGACATGATGAAGCTTTTATGGCAATTCATAATTTCCTTTATTGTAATTGTAATTCATTAAAACAGATTTGGGGTTCTTGGGACCCAGTTATCTTTTAACATCAGTGTTTCCTCTACCATTATATACAAGCAGGGATGTCAAGATTATTAGGTTAATCAATAATCGTGATAATTCAAGTCAAAATATAATCGTAAGGACATAAAAAAAATAATTGTGGCATTTTTAGAAATGAAATTAAAGTCTTTAAGTTTACTCTATAGAAACTAGCGATGGACAAAATATCAGTTACAGTTTTGGCAACAGCTGCATTTATAGAAAAAACACCAATATTTAGCACATACATGATGTTGTTTTGTTATAACAATATAACATTTTGTTTTTATTTTGTACTGAAAAGTAAATTTGTGATTTAAATTAAAATGTTGGTTTCAACAAACAGCAGAAGGTCAAATAAATAGTTGCCAAAAAATCATAGCAATAATTAATAAAATAAAAAAAAATCTCATTACAGTTTGAAGCAAAATAATGTATTTCAATTCGTACACATTTTAACATTTAAGAGGAAGACAACACTACACAAGTTTTTTAATTCAGTCAAAAAAAAAAAAAAAAAAGTTTTTGTCACATTAGCATTTTATTTTCTCTAGGAAATTTTGATTTCATAAAATAACTTGAGCGAAACCCAGCACTGCCAATCACATTATTTTTTTCATTTGAGAACTTCGGTTTCTTGATTTAAATGTCTTAAAATATCTTTATACAATATGTTTAGTTTAACTGCTATAAATGTTCTTAACTCACAATTACGAGAAGTCACTGGCCAGAGAGGCTTTGAAAATATCTAAAGACCCGACACATGTGTTAAACTCTGAGTTTGAGATGCTTCCGTCAGGTCGCAGGTATAGGCTGCCAAAGTATAAGAAATTTAAAAATTCATTTATCAATTCGTCAGGTCAACACAACCCTGTAGGACTAACATAAATGTATGTATAATTTTACTGTAATGTGTTTTTATGTGGTGTTTTAAGTATGTATGCTTGCGTGATTGTTTATGTTGCAGCACCACAAATTTCCCCTTTGTGGGACAATAAAGTATACCTTACCATACCTTACCAAAAAGTATAACCCTGCATTATACAGGCCGTGCCCAGTCAATCTACCTGGCGAAAACACTGAACATATATATTCCACCATTTGAAAAAAAAAAAAAAAATTCTTCCCACCTGGAAATGTTTAAGATAAGAAAATTGTAACCCTCTTATTTAAAGCCATATCAGCCATTCTGGGATGAATTTGAATGTAAAACCTACCTCCAAAAACTATTAAAAAAAAAAGTGAATAAGACATTTATATGGACTTAGATGTATTTAACTTATTTCATGTTCATGTTTTTTTTTTTAAATTAGGGTTAGATTAGGCAGAGGAATTGTCAAAATCCCCAAAGTAATGTAATTCGGGTAACTGCAAACACCCGCTTTATTGCCTTTATATACCCCCAAAAAAATTTGATTCTGTTTTTCTTCTGTGCAGAGCTTGTTCTTACTTGATTAAGTCCAAAAACAGTTTCAGTTTGATTTAGATTATTTTAGAAAATAGGCCAGTTAAGAGGCTAATAATTTCCTTTATAAATGATAAACGTGTCTGCATTTTTTACTGTATTTATTCACATGTTTAATGGGTTTTTTTAAGTGTAATTCACTTTGAACAAGTCATTTTATCTCATGTAGAGGTGCAGTTTTTACAGTGTTGGCATGAGCGACGCTTTTCAAACTTTTCCATCTCCAAAGTTATGCAGGCAGGTGTTTGTTTACACGTTAGCGCTGTTAGCGTGTTAGCTCGTTAGCTTGTGGCATGTTAGCTTGGTGAAAACGTGGCTTGCTTGGCTGAAGTTCAGGTCTGAACGGAGGAAGTGAAACGAGCTGCGGGAAACGATAATGAGGAGCGCAAACGACGTGTGAACGGCAAAAGAAAAGTTTAGTTTAACAAGAGTTTCTAACAGAGAAGCAGCATCAAAACCACAGTTTAAACATTCACACATTTAACAATTTATTCTTAACTTATAGGAGTGCTAAGCCAGTTTTTTCATAGGTGTTTTTTGTGTTCAAATAACACGAAACTTACATGAGATATATATTCTCCTAGGGCTACAACAAGTCAATCAACCGATCACAACTAAGTTTGATTAATCCAATAATTGTCAACTAGTAATCGCATCATCATTTAATTACTATTCACAGACTCCAAAGCCTGTCAAGTGCTGAGAGAAGGTGTTTTAAGAATCAACAAAAAGTATTTACGGTACTTTAAAATTACCCTAGACTAGCAGTTCTCATATTTTTACATCAAATAATAACAGAGAAAAAGAAAATCTTCTTTCCAAGTACACCACCAGTTCTATTTTGGATCTAGATATCGGCTAATCCAGGTGTAAATTTATTCATTTTTATTTATTTATCTTTTATTTAGCCAGGAAGGTCCCATTGAGATACAACATCTCTTCTTCCAGAAAATCCAGGTCATGAAAAGCAGCAGGTCAATACAAAAATAAGATACAAACATGCACAATAGATTATATCAGCGCATATTTTAAAACATTGGCAATGTTCCACTAAGTTGGTTAGAATGAAGATGTTTAAAATGACCAATAGTGGGCTGTGAGTCGAGGTTAGGACTAGAGACTCCTGCAGTTCATTCCAAACATGTGGTGCACAAACACTAAAGGCAGTTTTCCCAAGCTCAGGCCGAGCACCAAAGAATCTTGTCTGGAAACCTTGTGCTGTATAGGAGCATTAGGTAAACTAGGGGCTCAAGTACCACCAGTGCACACCACAGTTTGAGAAACACTGCCCCAAACATATGACAAACTGTTGTTTTAACAGTAATTAAAAAAAAAAAAAGTTTTAAACAAATTTTAGCAGATTTTAGATTTTAAGAAGACTTTTTGTATTCAAAATAAGAAAAAAAATAAGACATTTTACACACTGTAAAATGTATTATTCAAAGATTTAACTTTATTAAAATGGCCTCCCTTCACCTTTAGTTTACTCAAAGTTATATTTGAATTGATTCATGCATGTTTGAGTAATCTTGTATGTTCTTCAGCTGGAGTTCAAGTGCTCAGAAAACCCCTGTTCTCACCTACCACCTATCCCCTCCCACTTGCCTGTATTGTTATAATTCAAAGGATTAATACTCAAAGTGAAACATATATGGTTCAAAACTGTTCCCACATTCAACAATACAAATTTGTAATTTAAAATGAGTTGCTTCTTACAATTAAATTTTAAGATGAAGAGGCGGGGCTTATCAGTTCTGCAGTTTTGAACAGGAAGTCATTTGAGCTGTTTCTGTTTTCAAGCTGTTTTAGATCAACTTTGTGTTTTACAATGAACCAAAGGTAAATTACTGATCTACATATGTTCTAGTTTCTTACTAAATAGTTGGAAAAAACACAATAGGTCTCCTTTAAGTTTGAAGTGAGAAATAATTTGTATGTCACCTGCATCATCTGCTCAAACCACAATAATATGCACTGTATAAAAGTCAGGAAATGTTATATAGGAAATGCTGTATATAGCATAATTTTTTTTCAATTAATCGAAAGAAATAATTGACAGAATAAGTTATTTACAAAAAAAAAAACATTAGTTGCAAGCTTACAGTCTACACACAGATTATGAGGATTTTGTGATTTTGTACCGACCTCCATCAGTGTGCGGCTGCTGCGGTCTCTCCAGCTCCACGTCCAGGAGGATGTGGTCTGTTTGAGGAGAAGGAGGACTGAGGTGTTGATATCTGAATCCAAACTGAAGAAAGCCCTCACAGCTGGTCTTCAGGAAAACCACAGGAGGAGTCTGGTCCTGACACGGACTGTTCCCGGAGCAGTCTAAACCAGAAGGACACAGGGTCAGGACATGTTGTACAGGGGTGGTATTGATCAAAGAACAGCTACACATGGTTTTAAACTGAGAAGACGATGAACATAAGCACCACAAGAGTGTAAACGCACACTTTTTGTAAAATCCGTTTTAATGGTCGCTGACTCATGTTTATGCTCTACTTTCTGAACCACATAAAAAAGCGATTGGTTAAAGCAAATGGCCTACTGTGGAGCAAATGGACCTGATAAGACTGATAAATGAGTGTGAGTGCTTTGAATATCTCCTCACCGGTCTGGTTGCTCTGGTGGTTGCTCTGGTTGTTTCGGCTGCTCTTGTTCTCCACTAGCTGACCCACAGCCGGGAGCAGGGAGCTGTAGAACCTGACGGAGCAGATCTGGTCCGGTCCAGTCCGGATCTGCAGGACCGAGGCGTCAATGGGGTTCGACAGACCCAGAAACGACGGGACGACAAGAGGATTTGGACCCAATGAGACCAAAGGCGAAGGCGGGTCTAAGATCAGGACCGGCAGCACCACAGTCTGGATCTGGGTTTGTGAAGAGCTGAACCTGAAGAGACACGTTTTGTCCTGGTTTTACAGTAATGTACAGTAGATGCAAAGTACTGGAGGCGCATGCAGAAAAAAAAAACTAAAGTAAATTTTTGGCATCGCCTTATATAAAAAATTATTATAAACATAATTTTGCTTGTTATAAAATTATTTTCCTGCTCCTGATGCAGTCCTATATAGGGATCGGTGATATACAGTATTTTTATCGTAAACGACTGTAAATTAAAAAAAATTTAAAATGGTTCTCTAGTCTCTGTGTGCACGTGTCCTCAAAGTATCAAATTTGGAATTTTAAATGGACCACATAGTATAAACTACAATAAACAATTAAACTAAAAAATAAAGCTTACATCACAATGCCACAGAAGATTTTATATCCCACATAAACACTTTTATGGCCATATAGAGGGATTTTTTTGTTTATCAACACGAGCGATGCGCGCACACCTGACCTGCAAAAAGTGACATTGAAAAAGTGGAAACAAGTCGAAAAAGCACCATGTGCAAAAACCATTATGCTGCTCAATCAACATTTGTGAATGAAATTCGACCCTATGACCCTTAAAAGTTACATTCAGGTGAAAAAATGTAGAGAAAAACGCTGTCTCAAAATTCAGGAGACAGTCAGACCAGTTCAGACCTGATAGAAACAGCTGCTCTCGTCAGGTTTTATTCGTTGTTTTATTCAAAGACGTTTCCCCAGTTAAACCAGGCGGAGCTCTTTCTGCAAAACGCATGTGCAGTAGTGCGGAAAGAAAATCCCTCTCATATAATAAGGCCATACATTTAAAAAAAGTTACACCGCAAAATTTAAAAAAAAACTGCAGCAGAGAGTCAACACGTGTCACCGAAAATACATATGTAGCCATCACAGAGACTTAAAAGACACTGAACAAGGTCAACAAGTTACTTAATTTCGCTTTAAGACACAAATAATAATTATGGATTATTATCGGGCACAGCAGGAGGCCAAATGGTATCAGTTTAAAAACCACATCGGCCCATCTTGGTTATGTCCTGTGTTTTTTAGACATGCTTTACCAATAGACCCGGATCTGAACAGAATCTTCTTGGAGCAGTGGACTACCGCTGTGATCGTACGCCACTTCGTCCTCCATGAAACTACAGTCAAAAACCTGGAATCAAACAAAGAAGAAAGTATTATCTCAGACTGTGCTCAAGCTGTGGATTTATTTAACACATTTTTCATTCAATCAGTGCAATCAACTTTCCAGATGATAAAACCAACAAAACTTAGCTCTCATTTCACTGCTGCAGAACACTGTGGTAGGACAGTACACGGAATTTAGAAAAAGCTGAATTTTGAAATAAATAAATAAAATGCTATTACCGTGTTTTAACTTTTCTATTGGATTCTACCATACAGAATAAATGAATCGTTACTTTATTGATCAATTTCTTTGCGTAAAACTAACAAACTCCCTGATGTTTCAGGAAGACTTACTCTACTATTTTTGCTTAGTTGGGGCAATCCTTATTATATTAACAAGATCATTTTTTTCACCAGCTCCACATATAGTAAAACTATATATCCAAATATTCTTACAAATTACAGGCCTATATCTAAACTCCCTTTTCTTTCCAAAGTTCTAGAAAAGGTTGTTTATCGCCAGCTGCAGTCACATCTTGCTTGTCATGACATTTGTGAAAAATTTCAGTCAGGTTTTAAGCAGCAACATAGCACAGAAACTGCACTTTTACGTGTTTTTAATGACCTCCTTTTAACACTTGATTCTGGAAATCCTGCTGCTCTTCTGCTTTTAGACATGTCCTCAGCTTTTGATACAGTTGATCACAGCATTTTTACTGTCGCGTTTAGAACTGTGTGTGGGCCTTAAAGGCAAAGCCCTGAACTGGTTTAACTCTTACCTGTCAGAAAGAACATTCTCTGTTCATCTTGGTCCTCACCAGTCTAAAACTGTCCCATTGAACTGTGGCGTACCTCAGGGTTCAATTTTAGGTCCAGTTCTTTTTAGCATTTATTTGCTGCCATTGGGATCAATTTTTAGAAAGTACAATATTTCGTTTCATTGTTTGCAGATCTATGTGCCCCTACAGACCAGTATTTCTTCATTTGTGAGTCTGTTGCATTGTCTCAGAGACATTAAAGACTGGATGGCTTTAAATCTTCTGCACTTAAATGAGAAAAAAACTGAAATGGTTGTTTTGGCGATCCTACTGTCCTTGAAGGCTTGGACAGTGTACTTGGTCCTCTGTCTTCTTTTAATCTTCCATTTGTTAAAATCTTGGTGTGTATTTGGATTCTTCCTGTAAACTGGACAAACAAGTCAGTGCAGTGGTCAAAAATAGCTTTTTTCAACTAAGACTTTTATCTAAAGTGAAATCCTATCTGCCTTCCAAGGACTTTGAAAGAGTTATTCATGCTTTTATTACAACTCGCCTGACTATTGTAACTCTTTATATTGCGGTCTGGACTTGGCCTCCGTCAAACGTCTGCAGCTGGTCCAAAATGCTGCTGCACGCTTGCTCACTGGTACAAAACGTCAGCAGCATATTACACCAGTCCTTGCATCACTGCACTGGCTTCCAGTTGCCCAGAGAATTCATTATAAAGTGTCACTTATGGTTTCAAATGTCTAAATGGTCTGGCTCCTTTATATTTGTGTGAGTTGCTTACTCCCCATGTGCCAGTTCGCACCATGCGGTCGTCCTCACAGCTTCTCTTGGAGGTGCCCAAGTCTCACCTAAAGAGCAGAGGAGACCGGGCTTTTTCGGTGGCAGGGCCCAGGCTCTGGAACAACCTGCCCTTGTATGTTAGAGCTGCTGAGTCACTAGAGCACTTTAAATCATTGTTAAAAACGCACCTTTATGCACTGGCTTTTAACACAAGCTGAGCTGAGGCATCTTACTGTATATATTTTGTTCTATTTTTACTAGTGTACTTTTTAATTGATTCTTTATCTTGTTTTTGTGTATGTTTTTATTATTGTGCATGTGAAGCACTTTGGGCATCCCCTGTTGTTGTAAATGTGCTATACAAATAAAGTTGACATTGACATTGACATTGACATAAAAACATGAGATAAATTCTGATTAATTCTGGTCAATATTCAAAACACAGGCCATTATTTAACAGCAATGGCTCGATATTGTTCATCTTTCTTTCAAACGTCACAATTTGCTGCAATCTTCAGTAGCAAAAGTAAAAAAATAAAAAGACCTCATGTACCTCAATGCTGCTTACTGCACAAGGCCTGGGGAACAGATGCGGGCCTTCACATCATTTTATGCGGCCCTCAAGGTCTTATAAGTATTACTTAAATCTCATATTTGTACCAGGAGTAATCTGGGTGTCTTACACGCTTTAATGTTTCAGAGAAATCATTTCATTAGATTAAGTCATTTTTCAGACTAATATGGATGTATATTCAGTAACTGTCACTTCAATAATTATACAAAAATCAAATATTGTACATCCACTGTTATGTGTAGTATGTGAAAGAGTAGTAAGGTAATTTTAGTTACAACCGGCCCGTCAACCGTGATGCTATTGTGGCCCTTCGTCAAAATGAGTTCAACATCCCCGTCTTATGGTCATGCACTGTGGTAGTGAACTTAAAGAAGCAACAGAATAAAATTATGTCCTTTCTCCAAATGATTCTCAAAAATGTTCCAAAGCAGGTTCTTTAATGGGATCTGACCTGAGGTGTGACTCCGCCCACTCTCATGCTGATTGGCTCGTTCAGGACCACCTCCACTTTACAGTCAGAGCCCGGGGCCACGCCGATGTTCAGGTGCGACGAGGTGATGAAGGCAGAGCGGCCCCTGAAAACCTCCAGAGTCCTCACCTAGAAACGGGATTAAGAGCTTAGTTTGCGTTTATTACAGCTCTTCAGTACAATTAATCAATAAATAAACAAATAAACAAACAACAAATAAAAAATCAAGAAGCCATATTGCTGGAATGGTAATTTATTTGCCCCTCACTATCCCTCGTGCCATCCCAGTCTGTTAGCTGCACTCTGAGATTAAATTTTACTGAAAGATTGTTTTAACATTAAAGAAGGCACAAAACAACAGCCTGAGTAACTGAAGAATCCCCTAAACAATTTATCTCTACTCTCACCTCCAGCGGTTTCGCAAGGCATTGCAGAAGCTCAGAAACAGATAGAACAGCGAGAAACTGGGCCCCGGAGAGGACATGTTGGATCTGAGACTCTGACCGGAGACACAGAGGGTCCATCAAGGGTCACAACCTGAGGAGAGAAAAACAGGATTGAACAGGGACTAAATCAAAGGTACGACAGGATAGGATATTACTACATAGTTTCTAGTGCCAATCCAACTTTGTGTGTACAGGAAATTTTATAAGCAAGATATAGTCAAAATAATCTCAAATCGACTCACCACTCACAGCAGTGGCCATGACATTCCTAAGTTATAAATTACATCACACTGTTCTGCTCTGATTATAGAGGGATTGGTCGACGTCACTTTTCGCTCGACTGCGCATGCATAGTGCAGAAAGACCCGCTCTTCGCCTGATTAGCTGGGGAAACTTCAATGAATAAAACAACCAAAACGGACGAGAGCAGCTGTTTTGATCAGATATGAACTGGTCTGACAGACGTCTGTCTCCTGAAGCTTGAGACACTGTTTTTCTCACCATTTTTCACTCACCTGAATTTAAGGGTCGTAAGGTCGAATTTAATTCACAAATGTTGATTTAGCAGCATAACTTTTGTTTTCTCACAGTGATAAACTCAAGTAGTTAGCTGACAACGGTGCTTTATCGACTTGGTTCCACTGTTGTGTCTATGAGCGGCGGCTGTGTGCGCATCGCCCGTGTTGATAAACAAATAATCCCTAATAGTCAACCACCTTATACCTGTCAAGTTTGAAAACTATTTGAAATGTCTCTGTGGGCAAATTTTGAAGTGTCTGACTCACCTTAAGAACTTATCATTTCAGGCCTATTTTCCTGCTTGTCTAAAATCTTCTAAATTTCAAACTGAAAGTCTTTGTGAAACTCAGTCTTTGTGACTGAATGACATTAATCATAAGTGAGAATAAGATCTGCACAGAAAAAACAACAACATCTAATTCCATTTTAATTTTCTTTGGTAAATATTCAGAGCAGTAAATCTGGTGTTCACAGTTAGGGCCTGAATGCCATTAATTTGGGTGTATGGTGGATTTTAACATATTTTCTTCAAAAACAAAAGCAATCAGTGTTAAAAAAGTCCTGGGGAGTTCTGGCGGTATTTGGGGAGGTCTGACTCATCAGACAAAGACTGATCTGGTTTATGAAAGATGGTTCCAATTATCTTTAACTTTTCCTGTTCATGGTGGATAAAATCAATTAATTAACATCTTCTGTAGAGTCCTAGAAGTGAATTAATAATCTTAAGCTTGACATAACCAGTACTAAACTTAACAAAAAGTAGTCATGGCATTTTTTTCCTACTCTGTTCCCCTCACACAGCAAAAATGACAGTGTATATGTAACACTTTAAGAGTACATTTAACACCGATCTCGGGGTGTATTTGGGTCCAAATTTCTGGAGTACATTTAACACTGTCCTCAGAGTTTTATTTGAACACTAATCTAGAGTTAAAACGCAAACACTATCAGTGTAAAAATGTACTCCCATCCGTTAGTGGCAGACTAAATTGTAGTGTTGCGGAGACTCTAACATGGAGTCCATCCTAAACTCTGTAAAGATTATATTCTAATCACAGTGAAGTGTTTATCAGTCACTTAGAGAGTTAAAATATAATCTAATTTGGTGTTAATTTGCCACTATGAAAGTAATATTTTTCTCCAACGTAGTGTTGCTTGGCCACTGAGAAGAGTAAAATTCTAATCAAATTTGGTGTCATTTGAACCCTAAAAAGTGTAAAATCATCACTGTAAAGAGCACATTTACTACCTTTTTTAGTGTTGATTGACCACCTTGTAAATTCTAATAGTGTTCTTTGGACACTAAAAAGTGTAAAAAATGTTACACAAACCATTATTAGTTAAATCATTACAAAAGCAAGAAATGCTGTCAATTATTATTTATTTGGCAAAAACATTTTCATTAATTGCAGATTCACATTGAAATCTTACTATAGTTAAACTTGAAAAGGCAATATTAACAGGCCTTTAGTAGACTAGCTTACAAAAGCACATGAAACAGGGACAACATACCAGTCATCTTTGTCAAAGCCATAAGTTGTCTGCAAGTCAAATGGTTTAAAGAAACGCAGCTGGTGAACTTTAATAAGTGACACATTTCCTTCATCCAACTGAACAACATGGTAGGAATGAAAATGTTCTGCAAAACCTATCGTCTCAAAATCTTCTGTAACAAAATAAAACTCCTCACCAAACCGAAAAATTCTTTTATTTGACTAAATACTGGCATCCCCTCCTCCAATGTTGAACAGACCATGAGACCAGAACGATATTCTGTGCCAAAACACGTCATCCAAGAGGTTACATCTACCTCAGAGTACATTTCAATATGCAAACTGTCAGCAATCATTTCACCATTCATCAAAGTGTGAAGTTTTACACATTTTATGGGTCCACAATCAATATTTTTAAATGGTAATGATTCCCAGTGAAAAGCAATTGACAGTTGGTGTGTTTGGGCTAAAGATTTTGTTATGTTTTTAAAATTTTTAACTGTGGTTTTAAAAAAACGATGTTTGGCTTCAAATCGCATTGCCCAGAAATGAAGAATAGGACCGATTTTTCGAATGACTCGAGGATAATGGATCATAAAATGATGTTTAGGGATTAATCTCCGATTTGGGTACAACATTTTAAAAAGACTATGATGATCCATAATAAGATGTTTCAGGCAAACTGTCATGCCCTCTGTGATTGTAGGGGAGAATATTATGTTTATGATTTGCAACAAAAGCAAAGCAGTTTCCAGTGTTCATCACCATCTTGCACCAAATCTCCAAAAAGCAAAGGCATATTTCTAATCAAACAAAGAGTTTGTATGGCATTGAGTCCAATTCCATTTCCAACTTGCTCCATATTGATCCTAGTTGGACGGTTTTTTCTTTCAACATAGCCAAAGTTGAATGCATAGATTCTACGACCAACATCTTCCAGAGTTAAAAGATTTTTTTCTAAAAGGTACCCTAAAAAAAGTTTTATCTCAAGCTGTGCAACTCCTTCTAGCACATCATGCATAATGTCAACTGCATAATTTTCTGAAACGTTGAAGTACTTCAGATTATTCAGTAAACATGACTGTTTAACTCCAAATGAGGAGGGGATGCCAGGGTTCTCTTCAACAACACTGCAGTGTTGAGCATGTAATTCACTACAGCGCAATGTTAAGTTTGTATCATCATCACAAAAAACAGTTTGGCATATTTCTTTATCTGCTAGACAAAAGCGGCAGTAATAGTTGGCGCTGAAAGACTGAACGTACCCAAGAAGTGTGTGCAACCCTAGATTATCTCCAGTTACTTGTGCAATTGTACCATAAACTGGTTCATTGGAGGAAGAAATGCTGATGCCTTGTGTCTCGAGAACTTTTAAATCATTTAGCAGTGGCTCCAAAATTGCATTGATCCCATATGTTTTTATGTCATCACTATGAAAAAGTGAAATTAGATGAATATTCATCAGAGCAGAATTTATCTTTGGAGAAAAATTTCTCAAAATAAAGTAAAAACTTCCAATCTTGTGGATACCATGTTTTGACCCAAGTGGATTTGCGGTTTCAAATTCATCAAAAAACAATTGTATTTGGAGGGCATTTTTTTTCTGAGAGAACAGTGGGTGGCCTTTAAAATATGATCCATCACAAAAATCTTTATAGACACCTCTCTCTTCACAAGGCTGAACAATGTAATTTGTTATTTCTTTGTTGGAAAGTATAAATTTTAGAGTTTCTAGTATAGGGACATACACAAATTTATCTGTCACAGGTACTTGGTCATATGTGCCCAAAACTCTGTTCCTTCTGATGTCGTATCTCACACCAAGTGGTATCTCAACAGGTTCCACCATTCCACACTTATCATGAAAGTATTTTTTCCACTTTGTCTCTGTATTTACACATGTAAATGGATTTTCAAGGTTTTCAAAATACGTTTGTAATTTTGACTGTGTGTCCATATCATCAGAAACTAAGTTAGTAACATCTTCTTTGATATTTGAATGAAGTTCGTCTACTAACTCCTCCAAGTTCTCTACAACAGATGTGACAACAGTAGAAGGCACACCTTTGCTTTTAAGTTTCGCAATAAGGGATGCACACATTTCTTGAGTATTCTGTCTGTTTCCTGTAGCATTAGTTGACATTTCCTTGTGCTCAACTTCATAACTTGACAGATTTAGCTGATTATCATAACTTGAAGCATTTGGCTGATCACTAAGAACTGGATGAGCTATTGGTTCATCCTCAAGGCAATCATCAACATTACCATCGCTATGCTTAGTGTTAAGGTGCTTTCTAAAGCCTGAATATGTCTGGAATTTCTGACAACATCCACTTTGATCACAAGTCAGAAGGAACTTTTTACCAGGATAAAATGCATGCTTAAATTTCAAATGTCGAACCAACTCCTTAACATTACTGAATATTAGCTTGCACACGAAACACTTGAAAGCCATCTTAACTCAAGACTTTTGCCCTCATGTCCTTAACTCTGGGGCTTTCATGACATTGTCCCACATCAATGTTATAGATGGTGGTCTGCACAAATGTGTACATATTGTTAAGAGCCTGATCATAAGAGATGCCAAACACATAATGTGTCTTGAAAAGTTCGTCAAAAGCAGACAGGGAAGACTTAGCCTTGCAAGGAATGAGTTGACCATCCAGCACAATGTAGTAGTCATGGATGTTGGCTTTTGATGTCCCAACTGCCAGGATGAAAGGCTGTCTCCCAGTTCCTGAACTGACTGCTTCCTGAAGACTTCGGCAGGACTGTAAAAGAAAACAAATTATGTATGGTGATAAATAAAAAGCAACTACAATTAATTTAAATACAAAACAAGTGATTTCATTTATTTTTTTTGCCTTAAACAGGTCACATTTCTTTGGGGTATTTTTATTGGTTTTATACAAGGGAATTATACAATTATAGCATTTGAAGTCATATGTTGAGCTGCTGCTGCTTGTACAATAATAGTAGTAAGTCCTACATTATATATAAAACATTACAGTTGTGCAATGGTATATAGTTATAAGTTTATTTAAATGTATTTTGGTCAATAATGTCAGTGTTTAGTCAAATATATTTTTAATTAGTCTGACACAAATAAACACACAAGCAAAACTAACCACTGAATCAATAACCTGACCATTTACCAGAATGGCATGAAAAAACTTCAACTGAAGTAACAAATTCAATTCAGTGCAACTAAAACATTTGAAAAAGTGACAAATCAAAATTCACTGACCTTGTGAAACTTGATGACGTGATTCACAGCTTCAAGTACACTGATCTTCACAGGTCTTTTCTTCCCGCTTGGTGGAGGAGGGAGAAGATACACTAGCAGCAGCAGTGAAGCCATGTCACTATCCCAGCCTGAAAAAATGAAATACGTCAGCTACATTATTCTAAAACATAGCTTAAAGTTGGAAAAAAAAGAATTTAATTGGGATCAATTTCAGTTAATTATTAAAGTTGCTTATTGCTTTTAAATAAAACAATGAGGTTATGCAGGTAAAGCAGAAAAATTCTAATTGAAAATAAAGTAAAAACAAGGTCAGGTAACTCAATATATAAATATATATTTATGATGCAAATAAAACAGAGAACTGTTTTCTGTCTGTGTGAAGTATTTGTGTGTCATTATATGAACACAAACATTCATCATCATTGTGTTTACTTCACTGCTGTTACTAGCCTATAGCTGTTACTAGCCTATAAAATAGGATTTTAATATTTTCACATTAGTTTGGCTGAACAGAAGCATAAATAAATGTACAAAAACAAAAAGGTTCAATAATCTAAGTATTTAAGCAAATTTAAAGTTCAGCATCCTATTAGTTTGTATGAGATCTTTAGTAGACTCCCCCTACACAAGATGGCTGCTTGAACTGGACATTTGTTGGTTTAGGTTATTATGACCACGCTCTCTCTAGTCATAAGAACTCATCGATTGAACTTACTGCCCGTTTCTTCTTAAAAAATATGTTTTTTCTATTTGTTGCAGTTAAATGTCCTAAAACATCAACTGTTAGTAAACAAGTCACTGCCACAACGACAACAAAAAACAATGTTTTGCCACTGTTGAGGTGCATTTTTCAAATTCAATGTCAGTGCATAACCTCTATTTACAAATCCTGGACATACTTGAAACATCTTCTTCTGGCCTCCCCTCAGCAGCTTGGATGAGAACTTCTAGTGTGGGTGTTTTACTGAGGTTCTTTGCTTCCTTCATTATTTTAGCCTTTAACGAGATTGCCCATTTTTCCAATAACTTTGCTGCTGTCTCCTCTCCAAATAGCAGTTGGAAGTCCTGCAAAACCTGTAGAGAAAACAAAGTCATACATTAGTGTAAATGTTTTTACACCCAAATAAATATAAAAAAAGAATAAACTCACCAATCCTTTAGTATCAAGAAACCTTGGAAAGACTGCGAACACTGTGTTGGATGTGTCTGGATCATGAATCAGTTTTTGTCTGTATTGGAAGGTTTGTTTCATTTTCATGAAGATTTGGTCTTCATCTGTGCTGTGCTTCAGCAGAGATATGGCCTCCAAACATTGGTCCCCTTCTAATTGTTGAGTTGTGCTCACCATTCTTTCCACCTCTGGCCCCTTTTGTTTATCACTGGAAGAGCTGCTGCTGCTTCTTCTGTCAAGACGAAGTTCTCTCTGTAGGTTTTTCAGTTTCCAAGCAATGTAGCCTTCATTGCTGCTTGCATCAAAAAAATGTTCCTGAAAACACCAATGACAAACATTTATTGAAACATTTATTAAGCCTAATGTCAACACTGCACTTAGAGGTACTTACATATCCTTTTTCAGAGTAGGGATCTCTAAGTGAGGGGAAGAGAGCCACAATGCCCATGGCATATTTGGTCCGTATGTCCATGGGCGGAGCATTCCTGAAAAGTAAAAAAATAAATAATAAAAATACCGGTTATAAGTTGAAAATGACACTTAATTCAAAAGTGTGATTGTGCAATTCAAAGAAGAATGTGTTTTTTCTGCACACAAAAATGATCTAAAACAGCTTTGAAATATAAACAGGTTTATTGCCGACTTCTTGTTCCAAAATTGCAGAACTGGTAAGCCTCTTTACGGCAATTCTTAACTTTAATATGTAAAAAATAAAAATATGCTAAATAAAATATGTAAGTGATCTGCCAAATTAATAAAATAATCACATGCATGTCATTTTAAGACAAACTATTTGTACAGACGTAAGCTACAGAAAGGATATTTTGTAGTTTGTGAAAGAAATAATGATATTTAACGTCTTTGCAATTTGCCAATTGTGTCTATTTATATTGTGATGTCGATTCGATTAATTGAGCAGCCCATAGCAAGGTCTACTTTTTTTTTTATTGGATAGTGTGCCTGCAAGTACTGTATATGTATTCACAAAGAAATATAGCCATACTTTTAGACATATTACACATCTATAAGTGAAGATGTAATGCTGGATGTAAGGGTTCCTTCTGTGATCAACAAACAGAGCATTGCTTACCCGTGTTTCTCCACCATGTTGGTAACAACAATGTTAACAAGCTTCCGGCGAAGTTGATCTGGTATTTCTCTGGTCTCTTGGTACGTCTTAAGAATTTTCTCTCCCCCTGCCTTAGACTCCAAGACATCTTTCACAAGCTAGATGAGACCAAAAAATAAATAAAAACAAAAATCACATGCATTAATTACTTCATTGAATTCAAATAAATGTGTATGTAACATCACCTCTTTGGCTTCTAAGGTGCTTTCATTGAACCGCTGCCTCTTTGGTGATGTGAATGATTCACCAGAATCTGATGATGTTACAGACCCTGTGTCAGTGCCAAAAGACTGAACAGGCGACTCTGGGTGGAAGGGGGCACAAAAGGGGAAATTGTTTTGTAGAAGGCAAAGTTGTATTACAGTGTAGACCCTTAATGCTTACCTGTGACTGAATGTTCACCAACAATAGTCCACATCATGTCTGGATTCTCTTCAACAATGTCACTGAACACCTCTTCATCAACCTCAGTTCCACTTTCATCCATCAAATACACACTTGTTTCACTAGGGATTCCGAACTTTTCTTTGGCTGAGAGAGACAGAGATTGCACATAATACATTAGACTAGATTAGAATAAACACAACAAAAATAAATAAATAAAATAAAACATTTCAGAGAGTAACTGGAGAACATTTTTTCATTAATTGATTTTGTGCAAATAATGTAGGCAAGATTAGGCTATGTTACTTTATTGTAACCAGATTTTCTAAACATTTACCAAAATTCATTCAAGATTACTTATTACTTGGGGTACAGTTTTACTTTCTGATCATAAATGATGCCATTGCAGTAGGTCATCTAGGCAAACCTCCTCTAATGAAAGTGATTTTACAGGTTCATCAGGTTTCTTGCGAGAAAATTTAAAACATTATCTGTCCACTATTGTGAAGTCATCAGTTTAAAACTGTTACACTTCAGACAATTTTAAACGTTTAAGTTGCCAAACACTTTTAAAGTAGAAGAACAATACTTTGAATATACATAAAGTCAAAATGTATTTGTACAGTAGTTTGTCTAAATAAAAATGCAGCACAAAGGGCATTCATAGTGCAATTGCAAATTAGGTAGATACCTACATGCATAAAATGTGTAAATGTTACCTTCATGAATAAAAGTTGAAAACGACATCCCATTTGTTTTGATGTATTTCTTCCTCCCATGATATTGCACTTTTGAACATCATTGTGATTTGCAAAAATGAGCCTGAAAAAAAAAATTTAATTGATTTTTAAAAAATTCAGCAAATGAATATTATATCACGTATATAAAAAAAATAACTTTTGTAATATCATGTCTAAATCAGGACTACAGCAGGACCTATATCAGGTCTAAACAAGGACATTGTCATATCAGAACTAGTCCAGATTTAAACCAGGTCTAAAGCAGGATTTTGTCATATCAGGACCGGTCCAGTCTAAAGCAGGTCACTACAAGCGAGCTAACTTTTCTTTTGAGTGCATTAAGCGAAGCGCGGCTTTGTCTCACCTCCCCGTGTCTGTCCTTACCTCACAGTTGCAGGATTAAGCTAATTCACGATACGGTACGATGTCCAACAGTTCAAACTAAAGTCCTCCCGTGCCGGTGCTCGTAACATTTCGAGTAGACTTCATAACACGCGGCCCGGTGCTCCGAGCGCCCCAGAGCACCGGGCCGCGTGCCTTGATTTACGGTTTCTGCAGCGTTAACACAGTTTGTGCTGACAGAGCAGTGTTTTCAGATGAACCTCGGTCCTCTAGCCTGCCGTCAACAGCGGCAGAGCTGTCGTAAAGTAGCGCAAAGCGTCGCAATAGCAAAGGTAAAGCAAAGCGGGTAGCGGAAAAAAACACTATTTTTTACGGGAAAACGGGCCGCGGGCCGGTTCAAATTGCTTGGGGGTCCAGACTTTGACCGTGGTCAGTCTTATGGAGACCCAGGAACAAACGACAGGCGTTTTCGCCTGCTTCCTAGCTAGTTCAAGTTTCCACAGCTCAATCGTGGAGGACGAAAAAAAAAACACGATCACTAATTTCAATCAATATTACTGCGATTGCTTGCCTTGCGCTAAATGCATCACGAAATATAGGTCGGAAATGTTGGAAACCATGTTAAATCCACCGTGAAAAGCGAAAATAATTGCTTAGTGAACGTAAACGAAACTAGCTTAGGACCGGCATGGTTGTAGCGCTTTCGCTAACAGCTAGGTTCATTTGCATGTCGCAGACACGATTATTAGGTGGAATTATTTTCTTTTTTTTACAATTCAAAGCATAGAATGGTACAAAAAGTATACATACATATATTTTTGCATGCAAATATTCATTTTGACTTACCCCTTTTAAAGATTCCGTCACCAAAATCAACAAAAACCTGTTAAAACAAATAAAAATGAAAGATATGCTAACGACGAGCTATAAATAATCAACAATTATTTCATTAATTCACTTTAAAGACATACGAACCGAGTAAAAAGTGAAAATGCGGCAGCTGCCCGCGCGTTCCCTCTCCGAGTTAGTCAAAGACGTGAAGCAGACGTTGACGTTCTAGCTCTAAAGCAGGCGTGGCCACGCATAACGTATCACGTACAGACGCCATGATGAGAACCTTAGGACTCAACTGTCAAATGTACACTGTAGTGTACAGTAAACTCCAAAATTGACTCTACACCAACACTTCCCCTGAGCATAACACCATACAGTGCCATTGGTGACCTACAGAAAGTGTACATATCACCTGTTCTACTCCACAGTGTTCCAGAATGTACTCTAGAAGTGGATACTCTGAAATTTTAACACTATTCATTTTGCTGTGCATGTTTGATTTGATAGAAAGTTGAAAGTGTCACAAAAAGATAAAGTTGGTGGAGCATCTGGAACCACAGGGAGACCGAGGAATGTTTCCGTGTTAAGTGACAAGCCATCTGCTGCTAACGGAAACAAGACTGATCCGGCACAAAAACGGGTCTAAAACTGGACACATCCCAAAACATCTGAAAATGAAATAAACTCTCTCAGGACTAAACTCTCCAAACTGGGATTAAAACATGAACAAACCAAGTTTAAAACTAGTCATTTTATTATCTTAAACATGCATCCACTGCAGACTGAAAGAGAGATCACTGAAGTTGAGATATGAGCCGTAAAGTTTGTGCCGTCAGAAGATCAGAGGAAGTGAAGGAGGCATCAAAGGAGATACAAAGGTCTGGAAGTTTACAGATCAGGCCGAAGATTGAAACGAAGGAGACACAAGAGCAAGTAAGACCGGGACTTTTTGATGCTTACCTCCTGAAAAGATGGTAAATGTGTGTTGTTTTTTAGCTGCAGTTTAGACGCTTCTTACCTCTGCTCTGTTCTGTTCCTGTCCTGTCGCTGCTGCAGTTTTCCTTGTTCTGCTCTGCACGCGCTCAGTGGAGGAGGAATGCTCTGACACACTTCTCACACACGCCGCAAGACCACCCCCGACCAGGACATGAGGACAGAGGGAAGGAGAGAAGGTTAGGAGGCAAGGATTCAAGGAGAGAGAGAAGGAGAGAAGGTTAGGAGGCAAGTTCAAGGAGAGATGGAAGGAGAAGATTCAAGGAGAGTGAGAAGGTGAGAAGGCTAGGAGGCAAGGAGAGGATAAAAAAATGGAAGGAGAGAACATTAGGAGGCAGGGAGAGCGGGTTAGGGCGCAAGGAGAGAAGACTAGGTGGGAAGAAGAGAGGTTAGGAGACAAAGATGTTAGTAAGCAAGTTAAAGGAGGGACGAAAAGGAGGTTTGAGGGAAGTTTTTATGTAATACATGCATGTAAAGGTGGGTATTACATTGAATAAATATCAATAAATCATTCAATGGTGAGCATGTTTGTAGTAATCCGCTAATGAGGCAACACATAAGGTTATTCAGTAGGTTTCTTCTTCATATCTTAGTGCGGTAGGTGAGGAACTAAACCAAAGGAGGAGGAGATCATAGCAGGAGGTAAGTACTACCCGTATATGTCTCTCACACTTTCTCTTTGGTCTCAGGTAATTGTGAAAAGCTCTAAACTAAAAACACATCCAAAGACTTGTGTGAACCACAAGGGGAGAAGAGAGGGGAGGAGGATTTGATTTACTGCCTAAACCTTGAGAAGAAACCCAAAGTCTCTGAAGGAAGAGCCGCAACAGGAAGCTCTGACTCTCCTGTGAAAACCACAAACCACAGAGCAGTTCCAGTACATAACATAGTGCTGCTGGAGTATATAACTTTCATTATTGTAAATGAGTAAAGATTTAAGTGATTCAGAGCCAGGAGGAATATAGAAAAGCACAAAACCAGGACTGAACCAGAGGTCAGGCTAGATTGTGAATTTGGAAAGGCAGGCACAAAGAAACCCTAATAACACTGAATGCACCTTACCATCAGATTGATTGATGACTAGCACATTATTGCACTTAGGGCAGTAGGGATTAATAGAGTCATAATATGTCTTAATATGTCATAAACAGGAGCATCTAAGACAGATTAAACAAATGAAGTATTCTGAAGTGGAAATATTGTGTTAAAACAAAATGCCTACAAGCCTTATAGTCTGGACATTACTTTTGTAAAAACTGGATAAAACAAAGTGATCTTTTATTTAGGCAAAACATTCTATAAATACTTGCGACAAGTATTTATAGAAATTTATTTCTAAAATGTATTAAAACGTGCATTACTTGCTTTTATGTTAAAATGTAAATATTTAGTCATCTTTGCACTGACAAGACATATACCGTAAATCTTAATTGGTTGATCTATTTGGCCAACTGAACATTGTACTGATGTGTGATGACGTCACATCTCGTTGCCTGGAAAATCCAGACGATATATTTTTTATATATTGTCGTTTTATATATCCTCTTTCGAGCCTGTGAAAGGGAAACACTGAGTGACCAGACCCACTTTTCACAATCTGCTGAAGCCTGGGCTCTGATCCCAGGCAAGCGATCAAGATCTTTAGGCCTACAGTTAAAAATGTCATTATGCTGCTTTGGCTTACTTACTTTTTCTTTTTAGATTTGTCTGTCCGTCCCCTGGAGAAGCTCCTGTGCCTCTGTCTCCTCCAGGGTCTTTTGTGTCCTCATTCTCTCCTCAGGACATGTCCCAAGTCTGCAGTTTGTCTCTTTTCACTTTTCATCTGTAGCATTGTTCAGGAGCAGTGGTTTTCAGGTGATCCTAAATGGTAAGGAGAAAATGTTTTAGAATGTATGTATATTATATACTTTCTGTAACTTATAAGAACTGTCTGCACGCAATATTGTGCAACATAAGAGTTCTTTGTTTGCTTTTCAATTTAATTAAATAATTTTGGAATGCTATGTTGCCTTCCTTGACAGACATATTGATGTGTGACTTAAACAAACCTAAGCCATTCCTTTACATTTGTCAGCTATTTGTTATTCTTGGTACATTATTGTACTACTTCATGTAAGATTATCGTTATCAATAGGCTAATGCGGTTATTAATCATGTTACGGTAAGGTTGATTGATTGAAGAACAAACGGCTAACGCTAGCTAGATTGCTAAAACATTAAAAACAAACTACCACACATGTCATTTTACCCACCAAACACTTGAACACAAATTATTAAAAGTGTTTAAAAAACATTACACCAATTGTTAGAGTAATTTACAGGCAATATACCGGAAGACCGTTACATCCATGGTTTTCACGAACGAATGCAGCAGCGTTAATATGCGCGTCTCCTCCGCCCGCCTGCAGGAGGCGTCAGACTTTCGACTATCAAAGTACGTGCTTTGTTGTTGTTTTCCTCATCGGCCGTCCGGGCACTTCCGGGTGCGTGTCTTTCGTCGCGCGCACGGCTCCACGTGTTTCGAGCATTTAACTCCATGTGCTCTCCATATGTTTCATTGAACGTTATGTTTATAAGCTAAGCACCTAGCTAACTTTTCAGAGATATTCCTAAAAATAATAGTTTACATTATTTTTACCGAAATTTATTTTTATAGCAATGCTCGGTCCCCTTACTGAGGTAGACCACCTAAGTACTAAAAAAAAAAAGTTATTTGTTGTTGTTTGTTTTTGTTTGTTCAAAAATGTCATTGTCTGTTGTTTCCCTTAATGCCAGGGGGTTAAGACAAATCTGTAAACGCAAAGCCTTATTTTGTATGCAAAAAAATTTAAAAGTGATTTTTGTTTTTTTCAAGAAAGCCACTCCATAACTGATGACGCAAACTTCTGGAAGTCCCAATGGGGTAGTGATATATGGTATTCACACGGGTCAGAGAGATCTGCTGGGGTTACAACATTAAAAGGTACTTTTGGTGGAACTGTTTACATTCAGATTGTGATGCTTTAGGTCACTACATTTGTCTAGTAATTGAATACAATCACTCAGTTTTTATTATTGTAAATATCTATGGTTATAACACCAAACCTGAAAATGATCAACTATTTGACTCATTAGATTCAAGAATTACTTTTTGGCTCTCCAAATATCCTAACTCAATTCTCTTAATTGGTGGGGATTTTAATATTACAATAAATAATTCCATAGACCGATGGCCTCCAACACAAAACTCTAGACATAACTTAAAAATTAAAGCATTTATGGAAAAGTTTGATGTAGTTGACATATGGAGAGAAAAGTTTCCTAATGATACATCCTTTACATGGAGTAATTGTTCAGGTTTCAAGAAAATCACGTATAGATTTTTGGTTAGTTTCTTCCAATATCTCTAGAGATGATGTTACGGTCAATATACTTACAACACCACTTACTGATCATCAAGCTATTTACATAAGGTTACAACTGTTTGCTTCCAATAACCCTAGGTCTTCATATTGGAAATTAAATAGTTTGCTTTTAAGGCACCTTGAGGTTAAATCTGAAATTACACGATTAATTAAACATTTTTGGAATAAAGGCAGAATTGAGAAATCCTATGGTGTTAATTGGAACTTTTTAAATTTGAGGCTGGAAAGTTTTTAAGACAATATGGAGCTAAAGTGGCTAAACAAAAGGCAGCAGAAGAAGAAAAATTAATTGTCCAAATTTCATCAATCTACCAGTTACCACCAGATGAAGTCTCGGAGGAGGATAAATTACAATTAAGAAATTTCAATTTAAACTTGATGAGCTGTACCGCCAAAAGGCTGAAGGAGCCTTTGTTAGGTCAAGAAAAAGATGGATAGAAGAGGGAGAGCAGAATTCTGCTTATTTCTTTCGCTTAGAAAAACACAGATCTAAAACCAATACTATTCAGCAGCTGAACATTAATGGAGCAATCACTGATGATGCCAAAACAATTTCTCAATTTGCTGTAATTTTTATACCAATCTCTACAATTCAAATTATACTGTAGATATTGCTGTTAAATTTATTGATTCTGTAAACAATACAAAAGTTATAGAAAACTCAGATAAGCATTATTGTGACAGCCCACTAACAGAAGAAGAAGTTGGTAAAGCTATTGCTCTTCTAAAGAATAATAAATCTCCGGCACTGATGGTTTGGTTGCCGAATTTTATAAAGCTTTTTCTGATCTGTTGGCACCTTTTCTGTTACAGGTTTTCACTGAAACTATGAAAGAGGTGCTCTTCCACCGACTCTAACTCAAGGCCTTATTCATTCACTCATTGATCCCTAAGCCTAAAAAAGATTTACTGTACATTGATAACTGGAGACCAATATGCCTTTTGAATAACGACTACAAAATTATGGCTTTGATACTGGCAAGTAGAATTAAAGATGTTTTAGATGATATAATCGATGAGACGCAGTCAGGCTTTATGAGGAACAGGCATATCTCTAACAATCTTAGACTTTTACTAGATATTTGGATTATTCAGACCTAATAACAGATGATTCCTATGTCCTCCTCCTAGACTTCTACAAAGCCTTTGATTCAATCGAACATGAATTTATATTTCTTTCCCTTAAAAAATTTGGTTTGGTGATGTTTTTTGTAATGCTGTCAAGGCCTTGTACTCCAATGCAAATAGCTCTATTAGAATGAAAAATGGGACAACTTCTAGATTTAATTTAAAACGCGGAATCAGACAAGGCTGTCCTATTAGCCCTTATCTGTTTTTACTTTGCACTCAAGTTCTTGCCTCACATATTTCTAACAGTGCTATGAAAGGCATAAACATAGCCGGTAGAGAAGTTATCATCAGTCAGCTGGCTGATGATACTACAATTTTTCTTAAAGATGCCAGTCAGGTGCCTGTTGCCCTACACGTTATTGAAGAATTTTCTAAAGCCTCTGGTTTGACTTTAAATTTAAATAAATGTCAGTTGTTGCCTGTTAAAATTGCAATGATCAAAACATATGTAATATATCTGTCCAAAACGAAGTCACTTACTTAGGATTGGTTATTTGTAAAGATCCAAAGAATAGAATACTTACAAATTTCCCGCCAATTATCAAAAAACACAGACCAAATTAAATCAATGGTTGCAAAGAGATCTGACTGTAAGAGGAAGAGTTTTGCTTTCAAAGGCAGAAGGCCTATCTCGATTGACTTATGCAGCTCTTTCTCTTTATGTGGACAATAAAACTTGTAAGGATATTGACCGTATGCTATTCAACTTTCTCTGGAAAAACAAAACGCATTATATCAGGAAAAGTGTTGTAATGAATGATTATGAACATGGTGGTTTAAATGTTTTAGACTTCACTTCTCTAAACAATACGTTTAAGATTAACTGGGCCAAACATTTTCTTAAAAATCCTTTCTCTATTTGGAATTTATTCCTAATTTTATTTTTTCTAGGTTTGGTGGCTTAAATTTTATCCTGGGTTGCAATTACAATGTAGCAAAAATTCCAGAAAAACTCTCTCTGTTTCACAAACAAGTACTACTAGCATGGTCCCTAATATACAAACATAATTTTCCCCACATAATTATATAATATGGAATAATAGAAATATCTTACATAAAAACAAATCCTTATTCTTTTCTAGCTGGGTTGAAAAGCAGATTGTATTTGTTATCCAACTTTTTAATCAAAATGGTCAGCTTATGTCTTATCCAGAGTTCTTAGACACGTTTAATTTTCCAGCCACTCCTAAAGAATACGCCATATGTATTTGATGCTCTACCTACGGGTACTTTAATGTTGTTTAGAAATGTTCAGCATTTACAATCTGTTTCTCTCCCAAATGCTGTAGATACAGAAACTGGAAAAATATGTTTGAAACATTCTAAAGATAGCAATAGACATATTCGCCAGCTGTTCAGAGAGAAGTTATTTCTATTCCCCATGTGGTCTTTCACTGGAATTCTTTTGTGAGTGATATCGACTGGGAAAAGTGTGGACAATCCCCAATAAGTTTTTTGTAACAAACAGGTGAAAGAAGTGTCATTTAAAATTATTCACAGATATTATCCTGCAAATCATTACATGACAAAATTTAAAAGGGACATTGATGTGAACTGTTCTTTTTGTGGAAATCACCCAGAGACTGTCCAGCACCTCTTCTGGATCTGCTCATACTCAACAACATTTTGGAAAGACTTCAGTAGATTCGTCATCAGAGAACTTTATAAGGACTTCAGCTTAAAATGGGAAAATGTCATTTTTTGTTTTTTTAAAAAGAAAGAAGATCGATTCTTTGTTATCAACCTCCTCATTGTACTAGCAAAGTTTTACTTACACAAATGTAAATATAGTAAGCAAAGACCCAGCTTTAAACATTTTTACAATGATACTTTAACATATATGAATCTTTTAAGTGGCTCGTTGAACAAAAAGGCTTCAAAAACAATCAGCATTTGTATTAAGTATAAATTGTTTGAATGTGTATAACTGTACACCCCCTGGCAAGCAATTTGATATTTGTATACAAGTTGTATACTATTCTTGTTACAAAATAAAGATATAATAAAAAAAAAAAAAATAAAATAAAAAAAAAAAAAAAGAGCATTTAACTCCATGTTGCAGGTATACAAATAACTATAATTCATTCATATTGAAGTAGCTGGGTGCGTCTTCTCTGCAGATCGAGTGTGTTGTGGTGTTATAGATCATACCTTGCCTCATGTAAAACCCTGTTCAACACTGTTCAGCGGTTCATACAAGTTTACTGCATGTCTTTATTAGGCCTAAATGTATTTATTCTGAGTGTCTGGTTGGATTTGGCTTTGTTTTATAGCGAGTTATGCATAATGCTGTAGAGTACATTTTTACAGTAACTGTTTAAGCAGAATTAAAAAAAAAAAAAGTTTAAATTAGGGCTGGGCCATTAATCGAAAAATTGAGAGATTGAATAGAAATGAATCGTCAATTATTTGGTGGTGGGTTTTGAATCAAAGCTCAAAAGCCAACTTTTTGTCAGTAAAATTGTGCAGTTTGGATCAAAAGTCAAACTTTGAGGGAGAATATTGATAGGTATATAGTTTCAAAAAAATAATAATAAAATCGAAATATTCAAAGTTTTTGTTTTGTTTATGTTCATAGTTGGCCATTTTAATTCGTTTTTGAAAAGGTTTGGCAAAATTGAATCGAAAATCGAGATCGATCAATATGAGAAAAAAATTTCAAGATCACCCAGCCCTAGATTAAGCAGAATAATCAACAGCTTAAAGTGACTAATAAACCGTTTAAACTGTATAATAAAATAATATACAGTGAATAAAATTATACAGGCTACATGATTAGTTTGTGATTAGTGATTAATCTCACAGAAAAGATATCTGAAGCCCAGATTTGCTAACAGCTAGGCTACAATGTTTTTAGTTACATTTTTTGCATGTACAAAAAGTCACTGACTGATAAAACCAATACTTCAGACTCTCGTCTCCTCTGTCAGTCGTCCACGGGCAGGTAGTGAGTCAGATGTAAAGCTCTCTGGGTGTCATGAAAAGCCTGCTCAAGTCCAATGAATTATTAATAAAACCAATTGGCTCAGAACAAGCACAATTTATCATATTCACATAAATTAACACAGAGGCAATTTAACTTCACAAACGTGTCCAGCAGCAGCATGTGTTTGTGATCCTCAACCCGACCAGAACCCAAACGAGCCAGGACCAGGCCTCGGTCCAGGACCAGGCCTCAGTCCAGGTTTAGGCCCAGGTCCAACCCCAGGCCCAGGTCCAGCTGGTTCACGTTGTGTTGATGTTGTAATGATGATGTAGTGATGATGTAATGTTTTAGGTCTCACGGAGGGAGGTGTGAAGGATCTGAGCTGGACATTGGCTCAGACCGAGCACTGGGCCTGGGTCCAACCGTGGGTCTGAGTCCGAGAGCAGGCAGAGACCCAGGAGATGGACTCACAAGAGGGAGGGAAGAAAGAAGAGGAGGAGGAGGAGAGGGGGATGTGGTCCAAATGGGTCAAAACCAAGACTGCACATGAAAAGCCCAGCAGTGTTTGGATTTAGGCTTATAAAAATACACATTTTGAATAACACTTTAGATAAACTATAATAATTCTTGTTTATTTTGTTGTTGCATAAAAGCCGACAGTCAAATTAGCTGACTAATTTGTGTTTATTGATTTTAGGTCTAATTAAACTTCAAACTGCAGAATATAAAAATACAAAACCTGTGATTTTTATTTAAAAAAAAAAAAATTCTCAAATGACTGTAAATGTTGAGCAAAAACAACAACATAATGCTGTTTTCCGAATACAATTTGCTGATTGTGCAATGGAGCAGAATAATAAAACCTTAAAACACTGGCATATTGACATTTGCTAAATATCAAATTAATCAAATAAATCACATTAATTTGTGCAGGATAAAATACATTTATCTGCCAATCAATCTAAAATATTAAATATATATAATACATTAAACAAATAATAACTTAAACTAATTTTCACATCAAACTAAAAAACTAAACTTCACAAACTGATTTTGTGAGTTGTGCGTCGCTTTTGCTCTTTTGACTTTGTGACTTTTGTCGGTGATATTTCCTCAGGCTCAGAACTCAAACATGTCGTCTTCTGTCATCGTCAAATTAACAAACTCATTTACATAAGCACATTAGCCCCGCCCACTCATTTACATATTCATCTAACAGAGGAAGCTGCAGGGAACAGCTGTCAATCATTTAGGTTTAAACAGGATTTAATCTGACCAGTGACCATCAAAAGACAAAAGATTTAAGCAGGACCAAACTAAACTGAACCAGGATAAACAGTGCAGAGGACTAATAAGACAAAGACACACTTTATTGTCTCCATAAAGAAATGTGTCCTCTGCATTTGACCGGACAAAACCAGGACTAAAGTTAGACTAAAGATTGACATACAATAAAACAGGCGATTAGTCTGATTAGTCTGGACCATAGAAACGTTTTAACACACACAAAAAGACAATTTGAAATGTCAAAAAAGAATAAACTTTATCTGATTGTATTTGTACTGTGTATATATAACGGTAAGATGCATTTTCTTTAAACCTTCAGTCACAATATTTTACAAATTATTTTTACACATTTGTTTAAAATGTGTTTCAGAAGTCTTAGTGTTAAATGCACTAAAATATATTACGGTTAAAAATAACCCAGCATTTTAGGGTGTTAAAATAATCTGTAAATAACATAGTTGTTTGTTTCAACATATTCATAATTAAACTCTGACTTGGACTGAGTTTGACCAGAGCGAGTTCAGACAAAGCAAAGTTATGACCTTCAAGAGTTTTGTCCAAATTATTTTGGGTGTAACATAAAGTTCATTAGCATAATGACCCCAGGCCCCGCCCTCATTTGCATATGCAGTCGTCTGATTGGCCTGCAGCGAGGCTGAAGCCTGTCAGTCATGTTTCAGACTGATACAGAGTGACAGGAGAAACTGCTCACAAACGTTTCACCTGCTTCAGAAAAGGCCACACACAAGACTGTTTGACCAACAGAAGTGTGAGAGAGTTTGCATGTTCTGCCTGTGTCTGCAGGTTATCTGGGTTTCTCAAGCACTCAGAACTTTGGAGCTCAGACTATCAGAGCTTTGGAATCGGCATCACATGTCAAATAACATTTTGCTGCTCTCACAACTGTTATTCATGCAAACATTATTTTTATTGTTTGTATGAACACACGTATTCATTTTTAGAAAATGTCTGAGAAACTTTTAGTTACATCTCCACAAGCTCAAATTTATTGAAAGTGGAATTCTTGTTTTTGTTAAGAGTAAGGTTTTTTTAGTGTCTCAACTGGGGCCTTTTGGACAGAGGTGCAAAACACAATATTGGGTTGTAGTAGGGCTGTGTAATTGACTAATTGTGATTATTAACTGTGACGCATAAGTGAGTTTGTAAGTGCTCAGATTATTCCTTGTGTTGTAAAAGTAGATCCCAGACTATTTCTTTACAATTGTAAATTATATATTTACAACAATTCATTTTTATATCTCACCCATTTAATTTGATCTCTTCACTCTCTGCATTTAAGGAGCGTTAATGCTCTGCACTCTCTCTAAGCAAATAATCGCTATAACAAGTGTTTTTTATAATTATTCTTTGAATAATCGTGATTAATATTTTAATCATAATCGAGCACCCCTTGGTCATACTGTCTCTTTCATTAGTGTAATTGTAAGTAAATATTACTGCTAACCTTAACCATAACACACTCAACTGCTAAAGACTAGAATCAGGTCCAGAACCAGACCAGGTGTAAACTACTAACCCAAAATTAAACCATTAAACAAGAGCAAATTTAAATATGTTTTGTAATGTTTGGAAGCTGGGTTGAGGGTCAGATTTAAGCTGGAGAGCCTGCAAAGCTTTTCTGTGTTGTGCAGAGAAATTACATTATCTGTACTTCTATTATTCTGATGTGAGCTGGGTTTCACTTGTTCTTTTTGGTGTCTCACATGAACTCATATCTTGTTTTTTTCTTTGTGTTATTGTGACTCCAGATCTTCGTTTCCCTGCGGCTTCTCCATCACAGACTCACATCATTACTCCATTTTCTGCTCAAGTGACAGTGGAGGTTTGACCAGAGCCTCGGAGCCTGCGGAGCCCTGAGTCTGTCCCAGAGCTCACAGTCTGACCTTTCACAAACGACCACGGTGAGGCAAAGAGCACGGGTCAGTTTTACATTTCCATGTTTAAGACTTTGGGCATCTGCAGAACGTTCTGTGACAAGATCTGAGACTGATCTGCTCCAGAGACAAACAGACCAAAGCACAGCAGCTCCTGAAGCTCAAGTCAAGGGTTTTTACATGACGTTTTCTTTACATATCAATTTTTTGTGTCAGATTTTTTTGTAAATAAATTTTTTAAAATTATTTTTATATACACATCTGTTGTTGTTTGCATATCTGATTTTTTACATATTCATATACATACACATAAATTTTCTTGGGTGACCAGATTTTTCAAAATTTAAAACTGGGACACACTGGAGTTTTTGTGAAAATAACGGATACATAAGGTATATTCTTATGCATTTAGTCGATTCGAGGCTCCTTCACACTCACTGTATATCAGTGGTGGGCCGTGCATTTCTTGCCTAGGCCTTCAGTGATGCTCCTTTTAGATATATTCACTTGTCAATAACCAGCTGATGGTTATTAAACTATTCTATTACGCAGGCACGCGATAAAGAGCAAAGCATCATTACTTCTATAGCCAGTATAAACGCATTTACACACACATCCAAAAATATTTACTCACCAATAGTCTGAAGTACTTGTACACCAAAAACGCAAATGATATTGTCCAGAATTACCGGGGAGCTGGTGGTAGGTGCGCGTGGATCTTGCGCTAGACTCCGTCCCCCGGGGCACCGGCGACACTTCCAGTGGCCTCGTAGATTTTCCTCAGATGGGCTCCTCTCTCGCGCAGCTATGTTTCCCTCCGCACTGCACCTCCGCCAAAAGTTTTGGAAAGCACCTTTGCTTGTAAGTGTCCCGCAGCAAAGTACCGTATCAAATAATAAGCACATCAAACCTTTGTCAATGCAAATTGATGCATTTTCGTTGTGTTTTGGTTATTTTCAAGCATGATTTTGTCTTGTTTGAGTAAAGAAAACGCGAAATATTTCTCCCTTCGCTGTTGGGAAGTGTCAAAATGGTCAAAACTGGGACGTGTCTTGTCTAAAACTGGGACAAAACAATGGTTTTGGATACATTTGCTGGGACATGGGGAACAGGGCTCAAAATAGGGACTGTCCCAGGTAAATCGAGATGTCACCCTACATTTTACACACCTGATGTTTGGTTCAAGATTCAGATTTCCTGTGTGATCCAAACATCAAACATTCATTATTGTTCTATCCAGCCAAAAGCTTATTGTACATAAGATTTTTGTACAGGTTTTGTGAATCATAAACTTTGCGATTATGTTTATTGTTTAATCACTTCCCCAAAGTTAATTTGTGAAATAGTTTCTGAATTTGTTCTCCAACAGGCTAGACCGGATCTGAACTGGGCCTAAACCAGGTCTAAGTCTGTGAGTTTCTCGTGATGAGTTCAGGGCCATCAGGACAGTGTGGACCAGAGGCTACTGAGCGCGCTCAGTGCAGCCGAGCGGACCGCATTAGTCTGAGTGGGACTGGCCCTTGTCCAGGACGCCTCAAACAGGACGTAGACCAGGCCTGACCCCAATCTGCACGAGAGGAGAGGAACTTTAGACCAGAAAGTCCTGGTTTAGTTTTGGTTTAGTCTCACACTTTCTGTTGGCTGTAAGAACGTTCAAAACAGTTCAGATTCTGATCATGTGATGCACTTCCTGCCAAAACCTGGTCACGTGACTGGTCCTGGCTCCGGTCCTGTCCTGGCTCTGGTCCGGTCTTGGCTCTAGTCCGGTCTTTGGAGACTTAAACCAGGCCTGAGTCCAGGTCTGACAGATGCTTTTAGCTCTGAGCGTTTCAGGCAAAATGTGAGAAATCTCACAAACTGACACAAATATAAATAAACCAGAATTAATCTCACCATAAAAAGTGTATATGTTGTTTTTATTTAAGACATGATCCCGTACCTTTTGCACTGAACTTGACCTGATGAAAACTGAAATTCTGCTTTTGCTGCTCAAATTCACCTGATCAATTATGACTCCAACAAATAATAAAAATAATTGAAACAAGAAAATACTTAAAATCTGTCTTGCCTCAGTACAAATGTAACCGGCTCTTCATATATTGACATTAAAATTACACAGGCTTGTCTTTTGTTTTGGTTCATCTGACTGGAATAAAGTCGGGGTCTCAACTTTCTTATGTGCAGAGCCTTGGGAAGAAGCAGTCATAATTGTAATCCTGTGTTTTAAGTGTCTTTTTGTTATTTTACTTTTAGGCCACATTTGTATTTAAGTTGATGTTGAGCTCTGATGCTGCTCCATTGTTTTGTTTGTTTTGTTTTACTGACGTGAAGGTATATAAAGCTAATTCTGTCCTTTCTCTTTCTCCTGTAGTTTCAGCCGGACTGATTGTCTCATTGTCTACGGGACATTTTGACCAATGGGCCGCTAAATAAAGAAGGGAAAGGTAACATCTGTTTTTCTTTCAGTAATAATTCTTTTAAAGTATTTTTTTGTTCAACGCAATGTAAAAATCATGGGGTTTATTCGCAGCAATCTAAAAATAAGTAACAAGCAATGAATGAATGAATGAATAAATTAAATATAATTTAAAATAGACCTGGGCAAATTGCGGCCTGGGGGCCAAATGTGGCCCGTTTCCTGTTTCAGTCAGGGCCCTGGCATGTTTTTGAGAAACAGAAATGCATGAGGAAGTTTAAGAGACAAAAACTAGAACAATAAACAAACTTGTAGCATTTTGAGATTAAATTCACAGTGTTATGAGAACAAAGTCAAAGCCATAAAAAGTTATTATTCAATATTAAGCTTGAAGTATTATGAGATTAAAATTGTACTTTGGATCATGGAACATTGTTATAAATGTAAAAATCGATTGTGTGTTTTAATGCATTTGACTCGTCCCAATCCAAGTCCTGTTAATAATTTTTTTTTCCCTTGTAAAATGACCATAATAAACTTGTAACATTTTGAGATTAAGCCAATCATTTTTCTAAAAATAAAATTGAAGCTTAAGAAAGTTATGATATTACAAAACTCATTATTTCAGAAAAAAAATCTCATAATAAAGTTGAAACCATAAAAGAAGCCTAACCCTACCCTTTTATAGATTAAACTAAGATTATATTTATGAGATTAAAATAACAAAAATAACGATTTGGCTGGATACTATTTTATTTGTCTTCTAAAGTCTGTTGAAGAAATGTGTTTGCACGATGAGGATTAGTTATAAGAATGTTAGCAGTCCGGCCCTTCACCATTATTCTGGGTTTGAAAATGATCCTCGAGTCAAAATAATTGCCCAGCCCGGATATAGAAGATCATGTGCCACAAAGAAGCTTTGTGTCGTTCACGACCCAGAATGAATCCAAATGAGAGAACAGGTATTGAGGCCTAAAGTTCCTCTGCTCTACACAGTGGCACTGGGGTCCTGGTCTAGTCCTGGTTAGGGATGTCACGATATCAAATTTTAGAATCACGATTATGACAAAAGGAAAAATCACGATTTTGCAATTATTCACGATTATCGGCATAAAGAAAAAATAAACACATATATTTATTTTTTAAATCTAAATTATTGGTATTTGATTTGCTGACAGTGACAATACACTGATTGTATTACATAAATATGATGTAGCCTAGAATAAAAATAATAAATGCAATTATTTTAAATAATTATCCTTTGAAAAAAAAAATGTAATGTTTTAAACAAATTATTATTCAAACATTTAAATAAAAAACATTATTGTCTCTTTAATGATTGCTTTAATATTCCTTTACTTGGACGAACAGCGAGGGATGATCGTATCGAAGATGCTGGATAATGTTTTTAGCGGCAACTTTTCAATGACACGTTTTGTGTATTGGACACTCTTCAGCCCGCACAAAACCCTGGTTATCTTAAAAACAACCCTCGACTTGATACTTTGGATGGATACAACTCCTGAGGCGCTAACCGCAGCAGCCTTTCAACTTAGCGGTGAGTTAACGACACACACGCTGTTCTCGCCTCACGCTGCCGAGCACGGCACACGGCAGTCACGTCACAGAAGACGTAAGACGTGTTTGCGGTTTACCGTGAGTTGTAAAAAGTCTACGAATAACCTACCGTGGGGGAAAATATTCACGATTATTGAAAAACCGGTTAATCTTGACATCCCTAGTCCTGGTCTAGTCCTGGTCCAGTCCTGGTCTAGTCCTGGTCTAGTCCTGGTCCTGTTTTGAGATGTCCTGGATCAGAGCCAGTCCCACTCAGACTAATGCGGTCCGCTCGGCTGCACTGAGCACGCTCAGTAGCCTCCAGTCCAAACAGTCCTGACGAGAGGCTCCTGTCACACAGACTTAGACCAGACCCGGTCCAGACCCGGTCCAGGTCCTGTCACATCAGGTCTGGAGGTCTGAAATGACCCACAGTTTCAAAGTTTCTGCACAAACTTCATGACCTTTGAGTTAAAACGTCAAAGTGTCTCCAGCGGCAGAAAAACATGTGTCACAGTCTCAGATCGAGCAGATACAACTCTGAAAACTTACTTTGATTTGGTTTATTTAATAGTTGACCCATTTTGAGTTGAAAATGTGTTTTTGACAGAGTTTTGTCTCACGTACCAGTTGTCCTACCTGAAAATCAAAAAGTCTGTAAGATCTGATATACTCATATTAATGAAGCAGCAAATATTAAAGTGTCTGTCAGCAGGTCAGTGTCAGCACGGATTCATATATTTTTCATATGATTTGTTTAAGAGTAAAAGTTTCTACAAGTAATAACACTCTGTATCTTTCTAGTTTCTAAAGGTCACTTTGATTATCATTAGGTTTATTAAAGCAATTGTATTTAATGTTTCACATTTCAAGCATTTAATTTGCTTTGTGAGGTTTTGTTAGAAGAAAATACAAAAAAACATTCTCTGAAATACTGTACCTCCGCTGCTTTTAAAACCTGATCTCACAACTCTGATGGTCGTCTGCCGCGACTGCCTGGTGGCCACAACAACACTGTTACAGCAGGTTTGGCCACATGTGAACACAGTCACATGAAAACAACGAGAGCATATGCACCGATTATAACTTTAGGAGAGTACTATAAACACATACTGTTTTTTTTTTTCAGTTTTTTATACATTCCTGTGTGACATTTCTGTGCCCTGCGTTCAAGCTCTTTCCACTGTGGCTTCTCCCACAGCAGTGGACTCATGTGCTCTTCAAACCTGCTGCACTTCTCTTCTTTGCCTGTTCTGTCCCGCTGTAAAGAGCACTGAGGTTGGTCACTAATTATTATGAACGCAAGGATTACCTGGCTGTTCAGGACCCACGTGACCCACCTGTGAGTGAGAGCCAAGCTGTGGCTTCATCAGCGTGGATGTAGTGGCTTTACTTCTCGTCATGACCTGTCTTCATGCTTTTCTGTGTGAGTTCATGTCATGTGCCCCTTGTCCCAGCTGAAGTTCTCTTACTGACCACTAATGACGTGTCTTCATCTGGAACTTCAAACTTGTATAGTATAATTGCTTTAACTCTTTCCTGCCACTTATTGTGCACCTCCATACAATAGGTTTTTTGCTTATTTCAGCCAATTGTGACAGCCTGGCAGAAAACAATTTTTATTTTATTTATTTATTTGATAATCAGCAGAGCATTTAAAATATATGCCACAGATGAAACAGACAAAAACATACAAACAGTTATATACTTTTAAGTCCACAATGCTCAAAAGGAAAAGAAAGAAGTTGTGGTGAAAAACAATATAAACTACCTGTATTTACCTTTTATTGTTTTGAGCTGCTTTTGTGTCATTAATGTAACAGACACTTTTGTGAATGAACCTGCAGCTGTTGACGAGTCATGTGACCTTACACACATTATTCCCGCCAAAACCTGGTCATGTGACTGGTCCTGGCTCTGGTCCGGTCTTGGCTCTAGTCCGGTCTTTGGAGACTTAAACCAGGCTTGAGTCCAGGTCTGACAGATGCTTTCAGCTCTGTGCGTTTGGCAGGTTTTAGACCAAATCTGAGAAACGGCAACAAACACAGGAAACCACCAGGAGAAAAAACAGGACTAAGTAGTGAATAAATGTAAATGTGACCATAAAGTCTCTGGATCTTAACAATCAAACTGATTTTGAGCTGCAGCTTAGAGAATCTCACGTGGCCCCGGGAATTTGAGTTCTGTCACAAAACCTCTAAAATACACCGGAATACAGCTAGATACGTTTACTTTTCCAGCATTTTCCACTTTAATTAAATTTTGTTATCACTTGTGTTTGTATGTTGTAAAAAAATATATGACATCGACAAATTATAGTGTTATAGGTTTGTTATAGGCCAGGGGTATGAAGAACTAGACTAGGAAAAAGTCTAGTCTAGTCTTAACAGTCTTGTACAGTGGTCCCTCTTTTGAAAGAGATTTAACTCAAAATAAAGGTTATATGAAACATTATGTGTTTAGTTTAAATTGGCAGTTATTTATATACTGATTATATAATTTCTAAATGTATTGACCAAACGCACAAGTGCATTACACAATGAAAAACAGTGCTAAGTGAAACATACTGAGAAGTCTTGTCATCAAATTCATTTTTTTACACATTCTAGAGATGCACTGATCCAGCTTTTTCTGTTCCAATTCCGATACTTTGTCTTGAAGTATCTGCTGATACTTGATATCAACCGTTGCCAATGTAAGGACTAAAATTGCTTTTGTTATCAAATCAAAATCATTTTGTCATGTAGTGTTATATAATTGTTATTAGGGATTTTCGGCCGACGTCACTCTCCGCTCTACAGCGCATGCGTTATGCAGAAAGAGCCGCTCTCTGCTTGTTTACATGTTACAAACTTCCTCCAATAAACAACGAAACAGAACAAAAGCTAGAGGTTTTGATCAGGTATGAACCGGTCTGACAGACAGTTTGTCTCCTGAAGCTTGAGAGAGTGCTGTTTTCGCTCTGTTGAATGTAACTTTTAAGGGTTATAGGGTCAAATTTCATTCACAAATGTTGATTTAGCAGCATAACTTTTGTTTTCACACAGTGATCAGGCAACGGTGCTTTTTCGACTTGTTTCCACTGTTTGTGTCTTTGAGCAGTGGCTCTTTCTACAGGCAGGGTCGCATCGCTTGTGTTTATAAACAAAAAATCCCTCTATAGTGCAAGCCACAACTTAACAACTTAATGTGACTAAAATGTCCAATAATATTAGACGTTCTGGATCAACATCAGCCAATAAATAAGTCTCTTTATATCGAATTAAAGGCACAATGGAGCCTATACCCGATCCAGCAGAATTTCCTGGATCGTCACCGGTATTCAATCCCAGTATCGGAGCAGTGCATCACTAACACAAATATTTCTTTTTTTGGACTAAATACAGTTGCGGCTCTTTCTGGCTTTGACTTGGTTTAAATTAGGTAAATGTGGCTCTTTTTTAAAGGTTGCAGAATCCTGAAACAGCCTAAAATCCTTATTTTTATAGAATGTAACTTATTCCAGCCTATTGACCTACCCTGACTTCAATCATTTCAGTCTGAGCTCTGACCTTCATTATAATCTTTGTATTTTTTAACTGCAGCGCCTGTCCTGGTGCAGAGTCTGTCCGGGTGCAGAGTCTGTTTTTACAGTGCAGAATGTGTTTACTGAGCTCCGCTGAAGCTCGCTGAAGCGTGCTCTGAATGAACACGATCACATATTATAAGTTCATAATTATCATAATGTGTTTATGAGTGAGCCTTTGTGCCCTGGAGCCAAACACTGCGACACCAGCAGAGTCTGAACTGTTCATAATACAACAGGCAGAAGAAACTGGTGAAAGCTTTTACACAGAATATAAGACATTGTTTGTTTACTCAGGTGTTTAGAGGAAATCACATTTAAAGCATTTAGGCTGAACTTAAAAAACCCCAAACAAACCTGATTCGATTCATATATAAAGAGCTCTTATACCTCAAACAAAAATGAACTATTTCACTGCTACAAAGTTTGTTTATTTTTATTTATGCTTGTACCATCTTTTTAAAGCTGGGACAGGCCTCTACTAAATAATATTTTTATTAATTCATTTTAATAAACAATAAATAGTGTGTATAAAATAATAAAAAATAATAGACTAAATATTATTTGGTTCATTTGCCTATATGTATTTAAAAGTTTTTTATTTGTAAAAATGTTTTTGAACATGCAAATTTAATATCCAAGATCTTTAAACGTTCTTAACAAGTGTTGCAGTAATTTCTTTAAAATTTTTCTTCCAGATCGTTCTACATTTCGTGAAGCTTTTTTTTTTTTTTTTCGTCTTACACTTTATTTAACCAGGAATGTCCCACTGAGATTCAGAATCTCAGTGGGACATGTTTTTAGTGACAGGGGAACCCGGAAACTAGGCTGTAGTTCTTTAGTCGACTAATTCTTTTGTTTATATTATAAGAAATTTGTATTCAACAGTACCAGAATCATTGCTCTGAACTGCCTTTTATATAACACACAGTTTCCTCTTCATTTCTGCATAAACTATAGTTTTTGAATGAACTACATAATAATATGAGTCTTTTGAGTTGTCACAATACTAACATTTCCAACTTGATTTGATACAAAGGAATAAACTTGATTCTCGATAGCACACTGAGAATTAGAATGTTCTTTCAACCCTAAAGTCAGATTTTTATACATGGACTGACACTGATCAAACATTTTAGTTTCAAACCAGTTTTGATGAAACTCAGGATTATTTAGAACTTTCAGAAACATTTTTTTTTTTTTTGCAGGAAATGGCAGACATTTTTTGTCCTGTTTATGTTATCTGTATTGTTCAAATGAGTATCTAATTTGACACCAGTTTTAACGTTAATTTGCATTATTTTTTGACAATTCTACTTTTAGCTTCAGAGCGTTGCCACGCCCCCTTTTAGTCGATTAATCAGTCAATGGAACATGTATTTAGTCGATAAAGAATTTCTTTGGTCAACTACAGCACTGCAGACATGGGTAGAACATGCAAACTCCACATACAATCTCTTAGTCGACTGGGAATTGAACAGACCTTCTTGCAATGAGGCCAGAGCGCTAACCACTGTGCCACCGTGTCACCCACAGTAAATCATTTCAGAATAATCAGTTGTTTGTTTGAGATGCTTTAAAACATTATGCTGGAAACTCTGACCTGGCAGAGATGTTTTCTCCAAGTTTAGGTTCCAGAATTGATGTTTTTACCTCACACACGTGAAGCTAAGTTTGAGTTTCTTTCTAACACAGTATTTCCAAGCTGGAATTTGGAAAAGCCAATCTCTGCTTTTATATTCAGCATTTGTGTTTGTGTTAAGCATATTCTGACACTATAGAGTTTTAGAGATGTACCAGTCGTGACTTAACCGTTTGTCTTTACAAGAAGAAGAAATGTCATTGTCATAAACATTGTCGAATTTCATTATGTAACATTTGTAGAATCAGGACATATCATTTGTGTACTATTATCTGTGACGCAGCATCCTCTCTGTTTTATTTATTTATTTCACAAGGACATTGCACAATAAATATATTACACAAACCAGATAAAGCTACAAGAGAAGTTTTAGTGAGCAGCAGGTCATCAATAAAAAAGCCATACCGTTTTAAAATGCAGTTAAAACATAGTTACAACAAGCACATTTTGACAACTTCAATATTTACAATTTTACTTATTTCCTACACTAATGCTTACACACCTGGTTCTCTTAAAGCCATTTTGTAAGTGTAAAAATACAGTAAGTAATTCCATGCAAAAAGGGCTTATTTCACATTGCTTTTAAGTCTGAGACAAGTCTTTTCTGTTGGTTTCACACTCAGCTCTGTTCACAAATACTGTGGTGCAGTTTTATTGGTGCACAGTTGTATCTTCAATGCAGATTCTGTTTGTGAACGTTAACCTGCACAGACAGGACGGACTCGGCCTCGCGCAGTTCAAAACTCATCCATAAAAATGAGTTTAATCTCCACACGACTGAACGCCATCGTAATGCAAATGTTACCGGGGAAAGCTTTAAGAACCAGGCAAACTGAGACTTATTTTATTGCTTTATCTTATTTGCAAGATTGGAAGCACATGTTTACACGTTTATTTAAAAAACCGCTGTGTCCAAAGGCGGCCGATGTTTCTGAGGAAAGTGTGTGGTTTGTGTGACTTCAGAACAACTCATTAAACTTAGATGAGAGGGTCCGAAGCAGAGGCGTCCAGAGGGGCCCGACACAGCAGCGAGAGATGGAGGAGTGTGTCAGGGGCCGGGGGAGAGCAGAGGGTGAGGGGACGTCTGTGTGAGGGGACGGCTGTGTGAGGGGGGTTTGAGGAGCTCCGGGGCCCACGAGACTCAGAGCTGCAGATGTTCACGTGTTAAGCTCGTCTGCAGCAGCTCCTCTGAAACATTTATCACATTTTTATTCATTTGATCTGAGTCTGTGTCAGGCAACAAACTGCTCCAGCCACGGCACGACTCGGGGCCCCTAACACCTCGGGGTCTCTCTCACACACGCTGCTCAGGGGCCCGTCACAGCAGAGCTCGGAGGGACAGAGGTGCTGGAGGACGTGAGAGTTGGACACAGTCTGTTCAGTCATGTCTCTTTTGACAGCAGCGTGTGGAGAGGAGAGTTTCACTGAGGCCACACACACACAGAGTGGCCCCTTGATTGTGTGCCACATCGCACTGGTCAAGTCTGTGTAACAGGGGCCATTGGTTTCTGAGCTTTTCTATATTCTCGGAGCTCGTACAGGTCTGAACCTCACCCAACCTGGACTCATTGTACACAGTGAAACAAACATGTTCCAGCAAGCTGCAACAAACACTTCCTAAGCTTGAGCTGCAGTCTTCATGTTTAGGATGTTTTTTTACAATACATTGAGCTACATTCGGGCCAAACTTGGGCATAGGCTAACTAGACTGTTGCCTAGGGCACCATCTGGTGGTGAGGGTGCCAATTGCGGCCTCATAAAATTCTCCCACTCATAATCTATATTTCCCAGGTCACCGAAAGGCGGCCTCCGGTCCTGATTCGGACCCAAACGCCTTGCTGTCCGGACCGGATTGCGCTGCCCTCCTGCCAAACAGCGCATTAACAGAAGTGCTCGCACATTGCACTCGTCTTTCTCACTTTTGGCACAGCGCTGTTTGTATAATTCTCATGCGTAAAGTTGGAGAGGGTCGCGTGTGTCCTATCGCCAATCAGCCAATCACATGGCTTCATTCAGTGATTGCTTTGGCCGGTGGACAGAGAGAGACGGACGTGGGACAGAACATGGTAGAGTCAGAATAGACTTAGAATAACTCCATCACAAAAACACTATTCTCCTCCATCGCACAGGTCAGATTTATCCACCAAATACACTTTTAAAAGGGCGGTAGAATAATTCATTAAAAACAAGCCTTTATACCACTAAATTATGTAGAATATTGTGAACAGTAAATATTTTTGTAATTATTCTGATGCATTAAGTCAAATTTAAAAATGTCTTAAAAGAAACTCCGCCGTGAAGTTCCGGACCTTGGCTTGAAAAAAAAAAATTCTCCCAACTGGACCTCGATGAAATCTTATTGGTGACCCCTGCTCTATTAGCTGCTTTTTTATTTCACGTCAATAGGACACATATTCTTTGAGTTATGACCACAAATAACTGATGGACTTATACGATCGCAGATTGCAAACAACTACGGCGATAGAAGCCTCATAAAACATGAGGCTATTTGTCCTGTCAGAAGTTCAAGCTTTAGTATTTCTCTTCACAAAATCCGTGTGAGAAAACAAGATTGAGCTGAGAAACGGACATCTTACAAGTTTGTATTAGGTTGTGTTTTGCTCGTAGGTACACTTTCAGTAAAAATTACACTTGAAGTTTTATAAATAAGACCCCATGATGTTCACATGCACCTCATTGTTTGTGTCTAAAATGGTTTGTTTACCTAATCGCAGTTGTAGTGTTTGTCGTCTGTGAATAGCCCAATGACTCACTTTAGATTACACAAAACGCAGAGGCCCCTGGAGCAGACTCTGGGGCCCCTGAAGATAAAAACCCTGTGGAGAAGTGAAATAAACAGGTCAAAAGTGAGACTGAAGAAGAGCGAAGTGTCCATCAGAAGACTGAGTGTGTGAGAGACTGGAGAACTGTGACCAGAGTCAGCAGGATCTGAACCAGGATCAGAACCAGGACTGTGTCTCTGCTCCTCCTCAGGTCCTGATCTCTGTTTGAGTCTCGTCTTCTTCCACGTCTGACTCTGGGAATATGTTTGTGAAAGCAGAGGCCCTCGGGTGACCTTTGGCCTCTGTGTGGGGCCCCGGACACGGTTTAATTATCATTATCATCAGTGCGTGGCATCATATTTAGCTCTTCTGTCAACAAACAGCTTCAGAAACTGGTTCTACGATTAAACTACAAAACATAATTGTTTTCATGTAATTTGTGGACACAGGTCTTAACAATGATGATGTGGTTGAACATTTGTGCCTCTAACGTGTTTGATCTTTCCTCTTGTTTACTCCAACATTAGAAACTCAAAATATAAAATTCAACAGCTTTTTTTTCTTCCAAAACAGCCAAAGACTCTTTTAATCTATTTACGGTGATAAAATTCAAACATCCAACTTTGCAGCATTCTGTCCACTTTTCTGTCCTGTTCTGTCCAAACTTTTCCTCAAACATTGACCTCCAGTTGCTACGACAACAAGGTTATTCCTGTTCACAGACTAGATTAGATAGATTGATTTTATTGTCATTTCCGTATAACTTCATACACAGAACGAAACACTGTAACCCAGGTCAAGGTTGTCAGCAGCTTAAAACATTTAAAAAGAATGTTTAAAAATATTAATAAATACATAAATAAATAAAGTGCCTTGATATTGTCATCATAGTTCACATGACAGAGTTAATCTGTCTCACAGCTTCAGGATAGAAGCTGTTCCTCAATCTGGAGGTCCTGGCCTGTAGGTGGCGCAGCCTTCTGCCTGATGGAAGCAGTGTAAAAAGTGCATGTGCTGGGGGGTGGAGTCCTCCATTATGCTGTGGGCTTTCTTCTTGCACCTACTGTTGTAAATGTCTTTCATGCAGGGTAAACTGCAGCCACAGATCTTTTCAGCAGTTTTACAATCCTCTGCAGCGCTTTTCTCTCCACTACTGTGCAGCTACTAAACCACACAGTCATGTTGGTAGTGAGGATGCTCTCCACCGCACACCTGTAGAAACTGGTAAGCACACCAGTACTCACACCTGCTTTTTTAAGACGTCTGAGGAAATAAAGACGCTGATGTGCTTTTCCCAGTAGATAGCTGGTGTTGCTGGTCCAAGTGAAATTGTCCATTATTTGTACTCCCAGGTATTTGAAGCAGGTGACTATTTCTACCATGTCACCATTGATGTAAAGAGGAGACATGGCAGCTGCATTTCTGCGAAAATCTACAATCTTAGTTTGATTAATCTTTAGCGCTTTAATTGTGGAAAAAAACGACCATTTCATTTGAAGGTAAAAATAAGCCGCAGAGTCATTATTAATTCATTTATAAACGGTTCATGAATTGAAAACACAGACGTACACATTCACACGGCTTTAGAGTTACATGAGGACGTCTGAGTTTGGAGAATTACAGGAGGTAAAATTCGGGGGAAACTTTACAGACATTTTTACAGACATGGACGATTCACACGGGACTAGAAACTCAGACGACGTCCGTAATTATTACATTTTACATGAGCTAGGTAAATATAAGGCTGTGCGAATAGGACATAAGTCAATAAAATAGCAAACACAACTTTTTTATTTAGCTTATTATGCTTTGTGAATGTTTGTTTTCTTGTTTGAGGCTTTGGGACTAAGCATTAAATTAATCTGTGTTGTGTTTTTTTTTCTTCTGAAGATTTGTGCTAAATTTGAAAATCTAATTCGGTTTGATTTTTTTACTCTTATAATCACTTTTGACCCAAATCCAGAGCGAACAGACCGTTGAAGTCACTTCTGCTTTGTCGCGCAGTATTTACATGTTTGATCTGTGAATAATTCTGAGCTTTTATTTCCATATTTGTGCAGTTTCTCTGTTCTGGGAGGAGCAAAAGGACAGTGTGTGCTGCAGATTTAATGTGACTTTGTCCCTGAGGCCGCTGCTGCGTTTAACACGACCTGGAGCTGAGCCTGTTGGAGCGTTCACGAGGGACACGAGAGAGAACGCACGTGAAGAGAGGAGTGTGCAAGGAGACAGGTGCAGCATATCTATGACAGGTGCAGAACCTGAGAGTTACTGTAAATGTGCCGTTTCTCTCAGATGCAGCTGGAATTTCTTTTCTGTTATATTTTCTAATGGCACAGCAGTTAGCACAAGCAAGGTCTGGGGTTCGATTCCAAGCAAACTCTTTGTGGAGTTTACATTTCTAATAGTGTCTGCCTAGGTTTCCTCCAGGTTTCCCAGTTTCCCCTACCACTAAAAACATGTACACTTGGCTCCTTCTCTCTACCCTCTCCCAGGACTACAGATGGAAATTAACAATAAAAGCTACAATCTGGTTGCTTGGAAAATCCAGACACTTTTTCAAATTGTCACTTAGTGACTCAGACAGATTAATTAACCAATCAGATGTGAAAGCCAACACGAATACATGCAAAAACTATCACATGAAACTGTAAAACCATGCGGATTTCTGCAGAATTAATGGGCAAAGCAAAAAATTATTTTGATGTGAGGTTAGTGTGTAGATAGAGTTTGTTCTAAATGAAAGACGACTGATCAGCTCCTTTGTTTCATGTAAATCTCACAAAAAAACAAATCTGATTGGCCGGAACATGGTGGAATTGATCTGAATTTGATCTGAAACACAAGTGGAGGTGGGGGCCGTGGTGCCCAGACCCATTCCTCTCTTCGTAATTTGCTCTGAATAACAGGCAAACAATCTGGTACAAGCGTCTCTACTATTGTGTTCTATGTAATTGCCCTAATAAATCCATTGATCAATATTTTTGACCCAGTGGCTGAGTGGCATTCATGCTTATTTATTATTTTATTTATTAGTTTAGTTGATTACCTTTTATAAGAAAGACATATACATGTACATCATACACAAACAGAGAAAACACACATTAAACATGAGCAGGGCTGTTGCTGACACATCCAAGATTTAGTCACTTTTTTTTTTTTTTTTTAAATGGCCAAGCGTGGTCAAAGATTTTAAAAAGACAAGGAACATGTTCCACACAAGATTGTTTGGGCAATAGATGTTTTGCGAAAAGGTACTACAGTCTCCAGGAGAGACTGCTCATGTCGACCTGCCACAGCTTTGTAATTTGGTTATAAAATTGCTCAAAGGCTTTGGAGCTAAACTATTAACACATTTAATAACAGTTTAACAATGCTGATGTTAATAAAATTTGAAAAGAATAAAATGTTGCATCATTGCTTCCGAGCAAGAGGATTCTGGTCATAACTTCCAGGCTTTTTAAACCTTTCTATGAGGAGTTTGTGTTTCTTTTGAGTGAGACCAACTTAAAACATGCAGCACTGAGAATATTCAGCTGAGATAGTGCAGAAGCAGAAGTTTTAGAGTTGCATCTCCAAACAGTAACTCACAGCTCCTGACAGGTGCCCATAGTGGCTCTGAAAGGCGGCCAAGTGCAGGGAGTGAGTTTCTCTCCTTAACTTTAATACTGATATTTTTGCTGTTTTAATGGCACCATAATGCTGCTTTGTATGTCATGATAAAAATGTAAACCAACAGCAATAAAAAGAGATTAGTACATTTGATTTTACATTATTTTAGTTGTAGGCTACTTTTTGTTTGTGGTTTCATGCCAGCTCAGTCCTGGTTCAGTCTTTGTTCAGTCCTGTTCTGTCCTGGTTTAGTCTTGGTTTAGTCCTGGTTCAGTCTTTGTTCAGTCCTGTTCTGTCCTGGTTTAGTCTTGGTTTAGTCCTGGTTCAGTCTTTGTTCAGTCCTGGTTCAGTACATAGAGTTGACACCAGGGGGAGGCAGGTGAAAGTCTTTTCTATTTCAGACAGTTTTCTTCAATTGCTGCGTTTTAGTCTGTTTCAGCTCAGCTTCTTAGCTTCTGTCTTATGTATTTAATTTATTTCTTTAGATATAAAATGCTTAACTGCAAAGCATAAGCTGACTTTGAAATAACCCTGTAACAGAAAGCAGAGGATTTAGACTAAAGATGTGTGGTTACTTTGTGCTCCAGTGCAAATACATGAACCTGCAGCAGATACTCCACATGTAAATTTCATGAGTCAAACATATTTGTGGACGATAGAAAACGTGTCCCCGGGCCTGGACTTTGACATATGTGCCATAAAATATGTATGAGACAAAACACAGAGGAGACAGTTAGCGTGATGCTGCGATTAGCTCAGGGACACATTAATTATGATAAACACTGGAGCACGCTAAATATGCTAATGTGGCTAACAGGCTAAATGTCACGGGAGCAAATGTCTCTGAAGTCCAGGCAAACACACACTTGTCTTACAGGAAAACTGTCTCTGAAGTCCAGGCAAACACACACTTGTCTTACAGGTAAACTGTCTCTGAAGTCCAGGCAAACACACGCTTGTCTTACAGGTAAACTGTCTCTGAAGTCCAGGCAAACACACACTTGTCTTACAGGTAAACTGTCTCTGAAGTCCAGGCAAACACACACTTGTCTTACAGGTAAACTGTCTCTGAAGTCCAGGCAAACACACGCTTGTCTTACAGGTAAACTGTCTCTGAAGTCCAGGCAAACACACACTTGTCTTACAGTTTAAACTGTCTCTGAAGTCCAGGCAAACACACACTTGTCTTACAGGTAAACCGTCTCTGAAGTCCAGGCAAACACACACTTGTCTTACAGGTAAAATGTCTCTGAAGTCCAGGCGAACACACACTTGTCTTAAAGGTAAACTGTCTCTGAAGTCCAGGCAAACACACACTTGTCTTACAGGTAAATGCCCAGAATTTTGCTACGTGACCTCCCACTGACTGACATCAGACCCGAGCAAACTCTGGCCCGGGGACCAGACAAAGCCCTCGAACTGTTTTAATGTGCCCCCGAGAATTAGTGTTACAGTACTGTTTAAAGTTCTTTCATTTGATTGACTTTGTTATGGAGCGTGTGTTTGCTGTGTCGTATATTCACAATAAATGATCAAAATAGTAGATCTTACAAAAATGCGCAACAATAATGATAATTTGTTACACCACTGACGCAGTCTGGTCCACCTGTTCCAATATGGCTCACAGAAAAAATAGTTATCCACCTGTTCTTATCACAGGATCAAGTTTTTTGTTTTGCGAAATTCCTCTAGGTCTTGTCTTATTGCTGGTCTGAGTCTGAGTCATATTAATTATGCAAAGCAAAATTAAAGAGCACGAACCAATCAGAGCGGCCTGTGGCAGTGTCACTGTGACGACCGTCACTTGTGTCACTAGAAGTATTCGACATAAACCCTCAAGGACTCATGCAAAAACAAAAATCAACCGGGATGAGAACTATATGGTTCTTGTTTAGTCCTGCTTTAGACCTGTTTAGTTCTTTTTAAGTCCTGCTTTAGACTGGTTCAGTCCTTGTTTAGTCCTGCTTTAGACCTGTTCAGTCCTTGTTTAGTCCTGCTTTTAGACTTGTTCAGTCCTTGTTTTGTCCTGCGTTGGACCTGATTCTCTTTTCTTTATAGTCCCGCTTTAGACCTGTTTCAGTCCTTGTTTAGTCCTGCTTTAGACCTGCTTCAGTCCTTGTTTAGTCCTGCTTTAGACCTGTTTCAGTCCTCCTGCTTTAGACCTGTTTCAGTCCTCCTGCTTTAGACTGTTCAGTCCTGGTTTAGTCCTGCTTTAGACTGTTCCAGTCCGTCTTTGGACTGGTTTTCGGCCTGTTTCAGACCCACCTGGTTCGGTCCTGGTGATGGATGCTCCTCGCGGCTGCAGTTTGTCAGATCACAGTTGGCACACACAGGTCTGGACCTGGGCCAGGATTTGGACTTGGACCAGTTCTTGGACCAGATCCAGACCTTGTTATTGTCCCATCAGGTCAGATTTAGCTTCATGTGTTTCCAAGATTTTTGCAGGTAAACAGAAAAATTGCCCTAAATATGATTTTTTTTTAAGTAATATAGTTTGTCCTCATATTCAGCCGCTGTGCCTCAGTGGTTAAGCACATGCCCACTTACCAGGGGGTTTGTGCTTTTAATACATGGTGACTGATGTGTTGGTAGTTTTTACTCAGATCACAGATGTGGCATTGGAATCCCCAGGCTTTCTCATCAATTACTTTTTTTTTAACCTTTATTTTACTTAGAAAAATCCAATATTCAACTTATCACATTAAGTTGTCCTGAGAATATTCAACACTAACGCAGACCTGGACAAACTGTTTTATAGAAATGTGTTTGCAATAATGAGAACTTGTTACACCAATGGTCCGGCCCTTCTCCACTCGTTTGAATTTGAATACGCCCTCGGGGAAAAACAATCGCCCGTCTCTGCTCTAATGTAATGTTATGATTACACACACATGTCCCACTTCTCTTAAGTCAGGCTCATGTCCTGCTCATATGGCCCACACTAACGCTCACTCTAGCTTTAAAGAGCCCTGTTAAGGTTGGGTAGCTGACTTTATTAGTTGTAAATGTATTGTGTAAATGCAGTACTTTGTGAGGAAAAAATCAAACCAATGTGTACTGTTTGAATTGCAGAAGAAAGTATTTTAGTTCTCATCAACATTTATTATTTTTACTCTCTGCAATTTCAAGACTTGGTGTTTCTTTCTGTCCCAAGTGTCCACACAGAGACGGGTAAGTGGCATTTTGATTTTCGGCACAATTTAAATGTACTCCAAAAGGTCTTGAATTAGAATCTATGATATGTAATTGCTTTTTGAAAACATTTTTGTATGTAATGTTATTTGTAAATTTAATGCTGCCGTCTTCACAAGGAGTTTCATGAAAAATATCTTAGTACTGCCCTGATTTTCTGTGCTTGGGTGATCCGCTCCACTTTCACTTTGTTGTTTGTAAAAAGATGTTCTTAAGCCATCTTACTCACAAAAACAAATTCATGTAAGGTAATGTTTATTAAGGACAATGTACAATTACATTAAGCACAAAGGCAGAGATGCTTGTACCAGATTGTAGCTTCACAGCTAATTTCCATCTGTATCCTGGGGAGGCACATTGGACATGTTTTTAGTTGTAGGAGGAAACCGGAGTACCCGGAGGAAACCTACGCAGACACGGGGAGAACATGCAAACTCCACATAGAAAGGGCCCAGGAGTCGAACCCGGGACCTTCTTGCTATGAGGCCAGAGCGCTAACCACTGCGCCACCGAGTCGCCCTTAAAAAGTATAAAGCATGTGCTGAAGGATTTGTGAGAGTGAGGAAATGTTGGACAGATGAAAAAACCTATTGAGTGAAAAAAATCAGGTATCTAAGGTTTTACTAAAAAAAAAAATATTGAAACATGTTTCTTTTTTTGGTTTTGTTTGTGAAATATTGAAATGCATCTCACTTTGACTTTAACTACAACTTTAACTTTAACTCTATTTTCAACTTTAATTTTACGTCAGACTTTATCATCTAACTTTGTCTTAAACTTGTGTTTTTAGTCTATATCTATACCACGGTTGTGTCCCACCAGAGTGGGGTAGCCGAGACAGGGCACACATTCTCATTTTTTTAGTGTTTGACCATTTTTCTGTTCTCTCATATGACTAGATTTCCATAGAAAATATTTACAGTGACATTTCATATCATGTTTTCCAAATGTTAAAAATATGGTTTAACTTGGCCATACCTGCTTGTCAAAGCCTGATCCCGTCAGATCTCAGAAGCTAAGCAATAAAGGGCCTGGTTAGTACTTGGATGGGAGACTGTTAGAACACCAGGTGCCACAGTGGGACGACAGGAGTAGATTGTCGTGTTCTTGGGCAAGGCACTTAACCCACATTGCCTCAGTGTCTGTTACACTGGGTGAGTGGATGCTAGATTGTAAAGCGCTTTGAGTGCCTGGAAAGGTAGAAAAGCGCTATATAAATAGACCATTTTTACCATTTACTTACCTGGTCTATCCCTGGTCTAACTCTGGACTAAAGCTGGACTAAACCCGGTCTAAACCTGGATCTGAGGCGGTGTGTGAATGGAGTCTTTGAAGGATTAGACTCTGATCTTGGATTAAACAAAGAGTCTTTATTCGACTGAAACCAAAGATCAGACTGAAGCAGGACTGAAGCAGAAGAGCAGCAGGGTTTATGTGAACGCACAGACTAACACTGCACACGTAAAACAAAATCTGATCTTTCAGATTATCTAAATATTCTGTGAACAGTTTTATCCAGTGTGACTGAGTTGACTACACTCTTACTTGACATGAAGAATCATGGGGAGTTGAACCCAGGACCTTCCTGCTGCGAGGCAAGAACGTCACAAGACACCAAAGTAGTTTAGTAGTCAAGACTTTTCCAAGACCTTTCTGAGTCCCAAAACAAGACCAAGACCACTGAGGGCCGAGACCGAGATGAGACCAAGACTGCAGTCCATTGAAACTAAATCAAGACCACCTTTGTAATTTTATACAAATATCAGTGTCTACATGATCTTATTGTGCAGTGCTTATTGCAAACTGTGCCTGGGACAGGTCACTGTGCTCCTTGAGGCAAGTTTAACAGAGCTGGGTTTGGTCTGAGTGTCCAAGACAAGGCCGAGTCCAAATGTGCTTGAGTCTGAGACAAGACCAAGATCTGAAAGTGAAACTAAACTCGCATACAACACACTCAGACACTTCTTAAACGCTGTATATTGAGCTTAATTAGGATTACTTACTATTCCAATCACTTTTTGCAGTTTTAGAGCAAATTGAGCAAGTTACTAAGTTTTGCTGCAAAGGCCAATGCCATTTCTAGACTCTATGTGACATCAGCTTGTATTGTTACTCAAACCTGAGCACTAATTGCAGACGCCTGTTGTCAAACTAATCACACTGCTGCTTTCCACTGTGAGACCCTCATTTTCTCTTTCCCAATGCTTTTCAAGGAGGTTTCTGTGATTGGAATGTGTTGGTGGAGTTTAGGGGGTTAGCTTGAGTAACTACGCTCACCAAAATCTCTTTACTACTGGTTTTGTGATCATTCTACATGAGATTTTTGAGTGTGAGTGAACAGCTCTCATGAAGGCCCTGGATTCAACCCCTTTAACATGTTTGTCTGTGTTTCTGGGTGGAAATCCCGTGTCGTCACAAATCACAGAAATGTAAAATCCTCAAGTTAAAAATGTTTAGATGTGTTCTGCTGCTCCTGACAGGCACTGCTCAATAATGGATTTGACATATTTGACTTTCACTTTTGTTTCACTGTAAAACAAACAGTGGAAGTGCAAAAAAAAAAGGTCAGAGTCAAATAAAATAATATAGTCTATTGTAAACATCAATTCAAGAGAAAATAGTGTGCATTATCATCTAATTACAGTTTGCTTCTGGAATGTTGTTGTTAGCTTTATCATGAGAGCAAATGAACAAAATGTGACTGGTATATAATATTAAATACTTCTGATATTTATGTTTCTAAGATGGTAAAAAGTTGTATGAACACTGTTCTGAGCTTGACCGGTTTTCCCCACTAGGGCTGTGCAAATCGAATTTCCATTTTAAATACGATTATCGCTGTTATCGCTTACAAAAATGGTGTTATCGAGTAATCGTGATTATTGCCCGAAAATTATAAGTCTATTCATAAGCACAAATTTATTTCCTTATTTTGGGAAATTGGTTGAATAATCATGGTTTCAATGATGATTTAAATAATCGTGATTTTTATTTTTATCATAATCGAGCAGCCCTATTTCCCACACGTCATTTTCACATCAAACCAGGACCAAGCCTTAACTAGATCTGGACCAAGCATTACTAAATTTAGCTCTAAATATAAGACCAAATAACAACACATGAATGCAGAGTTTGTTTTGGATACAATAAAAAACGTAACAAATAAAAGAAAAGAAAAATTGACAAAGTAAAACAGATATAACCACGACTAGAGCTGGACTAAAACATGACTAAAGCCGCACTAAACCAGGACTGAGCAGCGACTGGCCGAAGGAGAAACGGGGACCGGAGCCAAGTGAATCCTGGTGCCAAACTGTGACAGAATCAGACCCAAAGGGATAAAAGATGAGCCCAGAACCTGTCAGAGAAAAGAGCACATGAGGGGGGCAAACACGTATTTGATTTTACACAAAGCGTCATGTTTGAGGAAATGTATTTGTGTTTTATGTGTGTTAAAATCTTCTAAATGATCCATGTCGGTTCTATCGCTGACATGTTTTACTGCCTCTTAACTTAGATTTAAAAGGTTTTCTCAACTCAGATTACGCACATACTTAGATTATTATTATTAGACACATTACTTTTGTTCGCAGAATGGAAATTAAAATGTCTGCACACTTATAAAGAGTCATGAAGGACATTATTGGATTTTGGTTGATGCTTTTCTCAGCTGGACTCAGGTCTGTGGCTCCTTCTGTCGTTGAACACCACAGATGTGACTCTGCTTCTCTGGAGACAAAACTGTTTTCATGTTTGACTTAGAGCTTCTGTTTCTGGCACAGGTGTGAGCTGCTGCAGATGTTTCTACTGCTCCTGTCTGCTCCTGCCTGCTCCTGTCTGGTCCTGTCTGCTCCTGCCTGGTCCTGTCTGCTCCTGTCAGCTCCTGCCTGCTCCTGTCTGCTCCTGCCTGCTCCTGTCTGCTTCTGTCTGCACCTGCCTGCTTCTGTCTACACCTGCCTGCTCCTGTCTGCACCTGTCTGCTCCTGCCTGCTCCTGTCTGCTTCTGTCTGCACCTGCCTGCTCCTGTCTGCACCTGTCTGCTCCTGCCTGCTTCTGTCTACACCTGCCTGTACCTGTCTGCTCCTGCCTGCTCCTGTCTGCAGCCAGCGGTTCCATACTGTAAGTGTTGCAGTTGTATGTTTCAGAGATACACGGGCCTATCTGCTTTTACTAAAAAAAAAAATAAATAAAAAAAAAATTGTGTTTTGGAAAATGTCTAAATAAAAGCAGCGTTTTTATTGAATTATTTATATTTTTGCTAAATTTAATAATGCCGTATTTGTGGCTCAATTCAATTCTAAAATTAAGAAATAAAATAGAAATAATGTGACGTTGAGACTCATTCATTGGCCAATTTACAAATGTTCACAGTTTTTCTTCAAAACACAAAATATTTTCTTTGAACTGCTAAATCTATTTTACTGACTAAAACTAAAACACTATCACACGGTTCTGATGAAAGTGTGTCCCAGGCGCGCCTCAGTCCTGCAGACACTTCATCACCACTGAACCAGGCACAATAGCTCCTTTATTTGGACACTCATAATTATTGTAATGAAACACAGTCCTACCAACTTCATCTTCATCCATCCGTCCCGACCGAGCGCTCGGCGCTGCTTTGACCCGGTGTGTCTTTGATTCGCACCGGTGTAGTGGTCCACCAGATCCATGCGGTCCACCCGGGCCGTTGTTGGCCGCTCACACCGCACACACGGCGCTGGGAAAGGTGGAGGAGGCTCGAGGCTGAGCTGAGCGCGGGCGGAAACTAAACAGGAAAATGATGGCACAGTTTAACCGCTTCCATGTGTGCGCAGCGCGGTAGCCCCCGCTTCTGCCGCCTCTGTCGCTCGTCCTGCCACTCGCCGCTTGAAATAACATACTTCTGTTGTATGTTTGACACCTGATGAGTGATCTAAAAGTTTACAAACGAACTTCTGTTGTGCGTAATCTTTTCTTCGATCCTCAGCTTTGAGCCCCGTGACGTCACTCGCGTGCACGTCGTCTACCTGCGCCGTCACGTGACCGCACAAGTTTGGATCAAGTTCAACTCGCTTTGGCCCCGAGTCTGACCCGAGGACGTGAGGACGCAGAGCGAGGAAGGAGCGAAGAGGCAGAGAGAGCGGGAGAGGAGAACAGAGCACCGTCTGTCCGAGCTCTGGAGCTGCAGGAGCTGCACCGGGGCAAGTGGAGCTGTCCGGCTTGGAGCTGCACGGGGCAAGTGGAGCTGTCCTGTCCGAGCTGTGGCTGTGAATGGTCTGTGGATGAAGGAAACGAAGAGACGGACTGGAAAGTGCAACTTGAACGCAAGAGGAAAGAAACTGCTCAGAAAAGTCTTTTAAAACTTTCAGCGCGTGTACTTTGAGGATCTGGCAGTTTTATTAAGGCGCTTTGATCTGATCCAAACAGGAAGAAATGGACTTTGGTTTGAGAATCTTCTTTTGGTTTGATGGGAGTTTTCAAAAGACTGTGCGTAATTATTGTTTTTCTGCAGAAACTCTGGACTTTTTTGCCGAGTCGCAGTGTTATTTTTTCTTTCTAAAATGGATAAGTAAAGACAGATGCACAAATGAAGCGTAAATGGAAAATGGAGCTGAAATTGTTGTTGTGATTGGGACGATAAAGACCTTTTGGATTTGAAGCGTTTGGTTTTGCAACACTAAAGTTGGATAGAACTTTTTATAAGTAGGGCTACAGACATTTTGAAGGAATGAAAAGTAGATTTCTGATCAGAACCTGAGGTGTGGATCAGACCCTCGAGACCGAAGCTCCGGTGCCGCTGAAGCGCTAAAAGAGTTTCTTCTCTCCGCTTCTGTGCGCGGCCCCGGGGACGTGCTGCGCGTGCCTGTGAACCCCTGCGCGTGCCCGTGAGCCGGTGGCGCTCGTGCCTCGTCTCTCCGCGCCTCTTTTATCAGCGCCGTCGCTTTGATCGCTGCTTGTTCTCTGTTTGTCGCCGCCTTGGCTCCTGCGCTGCGCGGACTGTGACGCGGCAGAAAGCGGCAGTGAGCGGTGTGACGCGCGGTGCCGCTCGGGGATGAGGCTCGCGGACAGCGGCATGGCGGCAGGAAAAGGCTCAGAAGGCTCCATCAAATGGCAGCTGTGCTACGACATCTCCGCGCGCACCTGGTGGATGGTGAGTTTTGACTTCTGTGTCTGTTTGTGCCAGATGCCCTCCCACTGCGCCTCTGCCAGCGCGTTTCACTGCTTTGGCTCGGGTTTGCCCTGCTGCGGGACTTAAGTTTGACACGAGCGCTGAAAGTCCTTTGCCGTGGAAGCTGGAATCAGATTAATGGGCCTTCACTTTTTAAAATCAGAGAAAATATTTTGTTTGTTTGTCTTTTAATTCTTTCTGTTCGCTTCTGGAAACATTGAATTTAATCTTTATTTTATTTTAATACCATCCAGGACCAGATTCTGTGCGTGTGTGACTATTTATTTAAAACACGTTTAACGTTATAAAATAGATGTTCTTGAGTCGGATTCGTAGTTTTACGGTCTGACACTGACTCTTTTATTCTCCTTTGTCTCTGTTGTTTAATTGATCCGTGTGACTGATTCAGGACGAAATCTTATTCATATTTATGTTTTAAATTAAGGTCAGTTTGCTGAGGGGTGGATTATTCAGGCGCACGTACCTCCGGAGCCGTACGTCCGTGTTTTACGCACCTTTTACGCGCGGACATTTGTTTTATTGATTCAGTCTTTTCAGAATGTACAGTATGCCATACACAGGCCTGTACAGTTGTGTTATGTACAAAAATGAATTTATTTTATTGTATTTTATTAGATTTTAGGGCCTGTATCTTCACCTCAAAATACAACCTTCTTTTGATGCGAATAATTCTCACATTTAATTTAAAAGTTTATTTATTTTGTTTTCTGTATCATTCTAATTCAAACCGTGATCAGATGAATGCTTGTCCTTTTCCTCTGAGCAGAAGCAGAGCGCGTGTCGTGGTTTGGAGCGCGTGGACTTCACGGCCACGCACAGAATACAAAAAGTTACGTTTTTATTATTTTTTTTCTAATTTTCTCTTTCATCTTAGTGACGTGTTAAATATACGCACGAGCTTGACTGGATTTATTTTTTCTTTAAAATTACAAATACCGTTCTTTGCGTTAACCTGACAGACGAACAGCTTTTTCTAATTGTCAGAATAGAATTTTATTAATTGCGCAAAACAAGAACAGTTTAAATACAATGAAGATTTTACTGTTTGGTCAAAGTCTGGAAAACGCTCATTTTTTTCCTTCTAGTTCGTGCTTACGTGTTTATCCAATTCTCACTTTCTCTGCTTCTCTTTCGAAAAACCAAACAGAATCTCGTCCAATCGATCAAGAACATTATTGATAAATGGCGTTAAAATGTCCTTTTTAAATGTTATGATTAAACGGAAGACGCATCACTTTACGCACAGACGTTTTAGCTTGAAATGAATAAGACGTCAAAATGGTTTAATTCCACATTTGCGCAGCACTTTCACAACACACACTTCCGTTTTTAATATTCTAAATAAATATCAGTGTATCTGAAAAATGTTTCTTTTAATGAATTTTCTCGGTGCCGTTTTACGCACGGCTTTTCCTCTCCAAACATTCACTGACGCTCCGTAAATTTATCTCTTTACATATACTTGTTTAATTATAAAAATGGCTTTCCAAGTTTTTATTTTATTGTTTTGAGAATTAATATATATAAACTCACAAAGAACAGTAAAAAAAATAATACAAATGAATACTAGTAAATAAAAAAGTGTTCAGTTTAATCTTAGAACAGGCATAGAAGCAGGAAAAGACAACGATCAGATAAAAGAAAAACATCTATAACATGGCCTTTTGCGATGCTATAAATTAAAATATACAGTAAGAGAAATAAACTTAAATAAATGTCTAATAATGAATGTCTCACAAAACACACTACGATTAAATCTTCTTTTGTTTAGGCCTTTTTAATTAATATTTCTTTTTTTTCCCTTGAATTCTTGAATAAATAAATGTGTACCAAGACTAGATATTTTTTTTTATTTGAATTTAAAAACCTGAAGTTCACAATAAGGACATTTTAGGCTTTTGTTGGGCAAGAAAATGTACTTGGATTTTTGGTGAAAGAAAATATAAGAAATCAAACTCTTTGTATTTATTTTTTTATCTATTACAAAGTAGCTCTAATATATTGCATTTTTATGTTTTATGTAAAAATAGCTTAGAGGCCTAATTCTTCTTCTTTTTTTTTTTTCTTCTTGTCTTGTAGAAGCTGCAGTCTCGTGTCTCGGCTTAAGAAAACTGTGTCGCGTCCCAACCTTGCAAATAAGACTTTATTATTGTAGACAGATAAATTCTTTTCCACAAGCATCAACGACTAAAATACATCAATGTTTCTTTCTGCAATGGAAGAGATTTATATTCGAATTTGACTTTAAGACTAAAAGATTGTGCTGTCATATTTCGGTAGCCCAGAAAAAGAAAATCAGACATTACAGGATTAAAATCTCAAGAAATATTATCTTATTCTGTACTTGGCTGTGCAAATACTAGATTTGGCAAGTATTTATACACAAGTTCTGTACTTAAGTTTTTTTATTTGAATATCTGTGCTTTACTTGATTATTCGATACTCTTTATTCCAGCGTCATGGTCCATATTAATAAAGACAACATACAATAAGTAAGCAATAAACAACGAGGAGCCGTGCGTTATGCAGTTTTAACGCACGGCTCCAAGTTGTTTATTGCGCTTATACCACGGCTACAAAGTGTAATAGCTCACCTGTGGACATTAAAATTGTGCTTATGATATGTTAATGTCTGAGATATTAGTTATTTCTGTGTTTTACACAAAACTAGTTCCTCTACACTGATAGAAGTTGTTTACATTTGGTTGCCTGTTGTTATAGTGATGAGCCCATCTTAAAGAAATTATAGCAACTGTTGCCATGAAAAAATAGAATGCACAAGTTGTTCATTTAGTTAATAATGATACAATAATTATAAACAACAAATATAATTTAATTTAACGAGAATAAATGTTTAATGAGATTAAATAATCAACCCTACAAAGTCAAAGATAAAACATCATACTTAGATTTAGAGATTAAACTGGACATTTCCATTAATGATACAGTTAATAAGGGGACACACTAGATAGAACATTGCTCCATGCTTTTCTCTCCTTGTCTCTTGCAGAAAAGGTCCTACACACTTCTTCACTTTGATTTTGCTTTGTCTCCTCTTCTTCCCATTCTTCAAAATTTTGATGGTCCAAAAATATTAAAATGTACATTGAAATCATCATATTTATGGCTCACTTTCTCATCTGGCAGCATTTATTTACCCGTTGTTATGGTGACGGCCACAGAGCAGTGATTTGGAATGTGATTTGGCTGTTGCCTGAACTACCTGTGCGTTATGCATTCTTAACGCACGGCAGTTAGCATTGGCATTCTCATGACCGTGGTATTGACCCTATTTTGTCCCGCCTACTTTTCTAGGACTTGCACTTCCTGTTTAGCTGCATTTAGCCTGTAGATTTCAGTCGATGGGTTTATTTTAACTGTTATTATATTTAATTAAAATTGCCCCACAAGACAGACAAACAAACACGTTAGCTACCTTAACAGAGCTAAACAGGAAGTGCATTTCCAAGCCAAGTGGGCGGGACAAAATAAGGTCAATAAAACACATAAAACAACAGCTGACAGTTGTAACAGTGTTTACGGGATAGAAAATCGATCAAAAACATTGAAAATCGTTCGAAGTTTGCAGCAGTCGAATTGAAAGGCCAGAATCGATCCGTTTTTTTATACTGACACTGACTTACACACTCACTCTGTATTTGTATAATACACATAATAAGACAATTAAAGCCACAATGTTTGAAGTAACTATGTGCATTATTAGTTGCATTAACAATTGATGGGTTAACAACTCTAAATATGGACACTAAATATTAGTGTTTACTGTTTGGATGTTTGATAAAAAGAAACTTCTAACTCTATGAATCGAACCGTGGCTTAAGTTAGTTTCCACAGCGCAGATGTAACGGATGTCACTGTGTCCAGGGTTAATCAACAATAAAATCGCCACATTTACAGAGATATCCAGCCGACACATACATTATAAGCCTTCTTATACAGTTTGAGTGTGTTAATTCTGTTGGACACATAGAGCTCACTACGCTTGTCCATCTGGGCTTTTTTAACAACATTCTTATAGGCCACTTTTAGTCTCTTTCCCTCTTCCCTCTCCCTACAATTTAAAAACAAGTTACATTATAGATCCATAAACAGATTCATTAAAATTAATTTACTGTAAAGCTCATCTCTCACTCCAAACATTACAAACTAACTTGTGCACTGCAAAACATGTACCGTAATTTCTGGATTAAAAGCTACTTTTTCACGAGCTTTGAACTGTGCGGCTTATAAGGCAACGCAGTAAAATTATAGACTCTCATAGACTTACTCTTAACAAGGTCGGCTTATATACTGTATGTACTTTATCTTTTTTCTTACTTAAATCTAGTGGGTGCAGCTTATATTCAGGTGTGCTCAATAGGGCAGAAATTACAGTAATTAGATTGATTAAAAAAGGCTTAAAATCTGGATTTTAATTAGGTCTTTTGTTTTTTTGTCTGGTTAAGATGATGTTACTTGATGGACCCATGGAAGTATAATTATAACATACATCCATGGATGGACCTAAATTATTTGTCTTGTTTTGAGATGTTTTCGCTTGTTTTTAATAGGGATGCACCGATCCCAGCTTTTTCTGTTCCGATATCGATCCCGATATTTGGCTTTAACTATCTGCCGATACCCGATATCAACCGATACCAGTGAAAGGACTGAAGGTGCTTCTTTTACTTATAAAAACTTAATACATTTGGTCATATGTGTTATGTAACTGTTGTTTATAGTGTAAGTCACAACTTAACAACTTAATCTGAATAAAATGTCCAATTTTATGAATTACTATGGATCAACACCAGCCTGTAAATTAGTCTCATTATGTCCACGGTGGCTGAGCGGTTAGCGCTCTTGCCTCACAGTAAGAAGCTCGCGATTCCCGCACGGGCCGGACCTTTCTGTGTGGAGTTTGCATGTTTCTCCCCGTGTCTGGGTGGGGTTTTCTCCGGGCACTCCGGTTTCCCCCACCAACCAATAACATGCACGTTAGGGTAAAATCCTCCAGCTACGGTAGTCCTGACCAAGCCTAGCAACAACATCTGGGTTAGTTCCCGAGCGCTGCACTGCGGCGATCACTGCTCCTGAGGAGATGCCCCAGAGGCATTGAAGGATGGGTCAAATGCAGAGGACAAATTTCCCTACGGGGACAATAAAGTGTACCTTAACCTTAACCTTAAACAATTAAAGGCAGTCACGATATCGACTGAACCGATATCATGGAGCCGATATCCGATCCAGCAAAATGTCCTGGATCGGCGCCGATATCCGATCCAGGTATCGGATCGGTGCATCCCTAGTTTTTAATAAATTTGTTCTTATGTTGAAAAACATTTTTGCTCACCGCTACGGCAAATTTCACCTCAAATCTCTTGAAAACAGAATGCTTTGTGAAATTTGCAAGTTTTTTGTTTTTTTAACAATCTGGCTAAAATAAGGATGAATATTCTGAATTCTACTCGTCTTAACAACTAGAAACTAGAGAATCACATTTGTACTTTTTAATTTTTCAGGCAATTTCATCACTTTGACTTCTACCAGTGTCATTTTTACACTTAATTACCTATAATTTTATTTGAGTTGTAACATCATTAATCTCATTTCAAATTCAGTTTTAATTGTTGCTGTGGTCAAGCACATTTCAGTGAGATCTGCTTGTTGTGTGTTCATAACTGATCATATATAATATTTTCTTAAGTTCCCAGACAGTTTTTTTTTTTATACTTGTAGAATACATTTGCAACATTTTTCTGTTTCATTTGATCTCCTCACTCTTTGCATTTATGGAGCACTCTGGTTTCTCTTTCTAAACACGTAATATTTTGAATAAATCAACAAGAAAGCAGGTCAGGAGTGCAGGAGCTCGTCGAAACTGTAAAATTGTTAATGTTGTTTTGAAGATGTGCAAAAATTGAATATCGTGTACAGTGTCTGTTGGCGGCTCGCAAAAAGGTCGAGGGTTCAATTCCTGCTCGGCCCGGGACCTTTCTGTGTAGAGTTTGCATGTTCCTCCCCGTGTCTGGGTGGTTTCCCTCGGGCACTAAGGTTTACCCACCAACCAATCAGGTTAGGGAACGCTTGGTGTTGGTCGGTTTAGGCGCCAGGTGTTTAGACGAAACGCCTCTGCACTTTGGACATCAGTCTGTGTAAATATGCTAAATAATAATAATAATAATAATAATAATACATTTTATTTACTAGGTCGCTTTCTGGGCACGCAAAGTCGCCTTACAACAAGTACATTACAACAACATTAAAAGACAATTAAAAAAAGCAGACAGTTAAAATATTTACAATTGAAATTAAACATTTAAAAGGACAGTGTTGTTACAGTGAATAAATGTATATCTAATTTATATATATACATAAATAAATCAGAAATTTGCCAAAAAAATTATCGAGGTATATTTTGTCAATAAAGTGGCCGTCGAATGCAGTGAAGGAATAATAATAATAATAATAATACATTTATTTATAAAGCACCTTTCATACACTTCGCAACTCAAACATTAAAATACAACAACACAGAATATAAATATGCATAAAAATACAATAAAAACAGTAAAACAAATGATAAAATATTTCAGTCAAAAGCACGTTTAAAAAGGACCGTTTTGTGACAACGTAGAAATAGCATCTTTAAAAATGACTTGAGCTTAAAGGTGCACTGTGTAACTTTTGGGCAAAATAGACTGAACAAAGGCAAATTTTGTCATTAGATTCTTTATTGCACTAAATAAATAATAAAAATATGCGTCTTTACTTTGAGCAGGCTTGTACGGCTCCAAAATGCACTGTTTTTTGTCCTGGAGGAGGGCCCGCTCATGTTTGTTGCATAAAAAAGTGGTTAGTATAATTGTATTTTTTCACATCATGGCGTCAAATGTATTTAAACCCATTCAGAATGTCCCAAAGTCTGGCTTTAATTTTCAAATTCTAGCGAACTGTGCAGTTGACTTTTCACCTTCAGAAAGTTACACATTGCACCTTTAAATTGTGTAAGAAATTCATGTATTTTAATCAACACGAGTATTGCAGTTTATTTCATGTTTGCTCCTTCAGCACATACGAGTGTTTTTTTACAGTGCGTCTCATTACAGCAGTGTCTCTCTTTGTGTTAAAATATTATTCATGAGTGGATTCATAAACATTACGTTACACACTCGACCTTCACACTGCGTTTGGTTCGCTCTTGTTTCTCATTTCTTTAAACAGATTGCATTAATTTAGATCTTTTGTTTAAGGCGAGACACTCAAAGATTTTACGTGGAAGCAATTACATGAATTTAGAAAAATACACACTAACTTCAGTTATTTAAAAATAAAAAAAAACGTCTGTGCCCTCTTTTATCTTCTTACTCCTGCCTCTTCTCTTTTTCTCCTTTTGCCCACCCCCTTCTCTCTCTTCCCTCTTTCTCTCCCTAGCCTTTTTTCTCTTTTCTCCTTTTATCTCTCTCTTTATCCCCTTCTCTCTCCTCTCCTCTCTCTTTCTCTTCTCTCTCTTCTTTTTCTTTCCTCTCTCTTTTTCTCTCTTTCTTTTTCCCTCCTCTTCTCCTCTCTCTTTTTTCTCTTTGTCTTCTCTCTCCTCTCTCTTTTTTCTCCCTCGTTCTCTCTCTCTGTCTCTTCTCTCCTCTCTCCTCTCTCTCTCTCTCTCTCCTCTCTTCTCTCTCTCTCTCTTCTCTCTCCTCTCTCTCTCTCTCTCTCTTCTCCTCTCTTCTTTCTTCTCTCTCTCTCCCTCTTCTCTCCCTCTCTGCTCTCTTCTCTCTTCTCTCTCTCTCTTCTCTCTCTTCTCTCTCTCTTTTCTCTCTCTCTTCTCTCATCTCTCCCTTCTCTTCTCTCTCTCTCTCTTCTCTCTCTTTCTCTCTCTTCTCTCTCTCTCTCTCTCTCTCTCTCTCTCTCTCTCCTCTCTCTTCTCTCTCTCTTTCTCTCTCTCTCTTCTCTCTTCTCTTTTCTCTCTCTCTCTTCTCTCTCTCTCTCTCTCCTTTCTCTTCTCTCTCTTCTTCTCCTCCCTCTTCTCTTCTCTCCTCTCTTCTTCTCTCCTCTCTCTTCCTCTCTCTCTCCTCATCTCTTCTCTCTCTCTCTCTCTCTCTCTCTCTCTCTTCTCTCCTCCTCTTTCTCTCTCTCTCTTCTCTCTCCTCTCTCTCTCTTCTTCTCTCTCCTCTCCTCTCCTCTCTCTCTCTCTCTCTCTCTCTCTCTCTCTCCTCTCTCTCTCTCCTCTCTCTCTCTCTCTCTCTCTCCTCTCTCTCTCTCTCTCTCTCTCTCTCCTCCTCCTCTCTCTCTCTCTCTCTCCTCTCCTCTCTCTCTCTCTCTCCCTTCTCTCTCCTCTCTCTCTCCTCTCTTCCTCTCTCTCCTCCATCTCTTCTCTCTCTCTCTCTCTTCTCTCTCTCTCTCTCTCTCTCTCTCTCTCTCTCTCTCTCTCTCTCTCTCTCCCCCTCTCTCTCTCTCTCTCCTCTCTCCCTTCCTCTCTCCTCTCTCTCTCTCTCTCTCTCTCTCTTCTCTCTCTCTCTCTCTTTCTCTCTCTCTCTCTCTCTCTCTCTTCTCTCTCTCTCTCTCTTCTTCTCTCTCTCTCTAATGACTCTTGTTAATGAAAGCCCTTCTGTTCAGTTTGTGTTGTTGTCTGTCTCTTTTGTCTCTCGTCGTTTTTGGCTCCTGACATTTCTCGCTGCAGTGATTGACCCTGACACACTCTGTCCTGGTTCACCCACACACTTTTGCCTCGGATGCCCCTCCCGTTAGTCACACTGTTTTCATTTTAAAATCTCAAACTCTCTGAGACACAATTACAAGAATGTTCATGGCTTCAGAACAACCACAATGTGAATGTAAAGCAGCAGGAAGACCACAATGACACAGAGAAATCAACTCTCACAAAAACGCAATATAGTGACAAAATATATTATTAAAATCTTTGAGAATTAGATGTGGAATGAATAATGCAGAATGTCAAGTGTCTTTTGGGTGTCTTGAATAGCGCTGTGTAAATCCAATGCATTGGTTACAAATTGGCTGCACAAGAGCCAAATATTTAACTGGAAAATGAACTTGTACGTGCATTTAAACTACATAGGATTTACCACAGACATGCAGACTATTTCTCTGAAGGATGAAGCAATGAAAGCAGAGCACTCATTCTCAGTGAAGTCGTCATTCCATTAACCTGGCCTTGTCACATTCAGCAGGAGCACGTTCACAGCGCAGATTAACTTTTTAAAGCCTGAATTAGCGTTGTTCAGACCCAGGCTTATTTTCTTTCATTGAACGAGTTGAGGCTTAAGTTGGAGATAAAAGCTAGTTTCAGCTCAGCCTAGACTTGTAAGCCACTTTCCTGGAATACCCCCCATAGCTTGTTCTTTGTGTACTCTGTTAACTCTATAAATCAGGAGCCCATTGTGTCTCATTTGAACCAGAATCTGTTATCCCATTTTAAATGATTATTGGTATATTTTATATTTATCACAGAAAAAAGTGAATTTCGATTAAACGGTACAATTTCAAGTTGTTACTGAATATAAATACACATTTGTAATTCACATTTGTAGTCCAGCCCTTAGACCAGGAGTCTCACACTCAAATGGAGCTGGGGCCAAAATTATCAAAGTCAAAGGTGGTCAAGGGCTCTGACTATGTTATTAAGTTAAGTTAAGTTAAGTTACACTTTATTGTCCCCGTAGGGAAATTTGTCCTCTGCATTTGACCCATCCTTCAATGCCTCTGGGGCATCTCCTCAGGAGCCAGTGATCGCCGCAGTGCAGTGCTTGGGGACCCATCTCCAGATGTTGTGCTAGGCTTGGTCAGGACTACCGTAGCTGGAGGATATTACCCTAACATGCATGTGATTGGTTGGTGGGAGAAACCGGAGTGCCCGGAGAAAACCACCCAGACACGGGGAGAAACATGCAAACTCCACACAGAAAGGCCCGGCCCGTGCGGGAATCGAACCCGCGACCTTCTTGCTGTGAGGCAAGAGCGCTAACCGCTCAGCCACCGTGCCGCCCAATTTATTATGTAACATATAAAATATGTTCATATTCATTCTTTTATATTGTTTTTCTTTACATAGGCCTCCATGTGATTAATTAAAAAAGGGATTAAATGTTGGTAACTATAGGCCAGGACTGTTCTTCCCAGAAAAAAGTTAGAAAGGTATGTAATTTGCAGTATCCCCAGGTAATTTTAGATTTTATAGTCACTAGGGTTGTAACAGTACAATAAACACAAATTCAGTTGTTGTGTACACATGTTATGTTATGATTTTTGGCGGGCCAGTACTAATCAGAGATCATTCTGGGGCCACATGAAATCATCCAAAGCGTCGCATTTGGCCCCCGGGCCGCCTGTTTGAGACCCCGCCTTAGACCATAGCCCTTCAAAAAATCTGACCCACTGGTAAATATAATTGAACAGTCCTGCTTGAGAAGTACAAAATGTCTCTAAAAGTAGAGGACTCAACTTGTGGGGCACTGACTTGAGACTTGATGCCAAAGACACTTACAAAACAATGACTTTAGTCTTGCCTCTAGTATTAAACATTATTAATCTTACGAATGCAGTGACGCGATGTGAACGAAACCTCTTACTTCCATTCTCTGGGACGTTTAAAGAGCACGTCCTGATCCGTGTGTGTGACGTGTTGTGTTAGTGTTTTCTGTATCTGGGCTTTAGTCAGAGCCACATGTGTTGAGTGTTATTCTGCTCACACACACCTGCACCTCTGGACCTCAGCGTATACTCCCCCGTGTGTGCCTCCGTGTGTGCCTCTGTGTGTGTATTTGTGCGCCGCAGTGAGCCGGTCCAACTGTCTGGTCCTGATTTGCTGCTGGGATTCGGTCCAGGTCTGATTACTCCAGAGGAAATGAGAGGATCACCGCTGTCTCAGGAAACTTCCTCTGAGAGACATTTCATTTAACCAAGACGTTAGAGGGAGGAGGAATCTAACCCGCAACCTCAGGACAACCACTCTGCCACTCGCTGTGAAGTTACAGAGTGAGAGATTGTATCACATTGTTCTTTAGTAAATAGAACTAGTTTTCACGAATAATGTTTTAATATCAGATTAAACTCTCTTTTACAAGTCACTCTGAACACCGCACAGTTTATTTTGAGCTCATAAATAGTGAACAAACCATTTTTTTTTTTCAGAAAGCAGAATCAATCTCTCCTGTTATTGGGCGTCTGCAGGCTTGTAAGTGTAGCCAGGCTGGTGCCACCTTGTGTCTCCATTCAGTTTCATTTGTTCTAGTCCTGGATTTTAATAGTTCAAATAAATAGCTCTTCCTATTTGAACAGAGGTACTGTAGAGCTGCAAATGGTTCCCAAAAACCAGAAAGTACAATCAGCCAATCAGTGAAAAGAGATGAAGCCGTGTGTTTACCAGAACCAACCCAAGTTGAGATAACGGACTGTACAGAAGTATATTATTGGTCGACGTCACTTTCAGCTGTACTACGCATGTCGCCTGCAGAAAGAGACACTGTGTGTGCTGTTGGCTGGGTGAACTTCTTTGATAAGAACAACCAAATGGGACGAGAGCAGCTGTTTGGATCAGGTCTAAACCGGTCTGATGGATGTGTGGTTCCTGAAGCTTGAGACAGTTTTTTCACTCATTTGAATGTAACGTGTACAGGCCATAAAGACAGATTTCATTTAGAAATGTTGATTTAGTAGCATAGCTTGTCTTGTCTTGGAGCATATTTAGACTTGGACTCAATATTGTATTGGACAAGAAAAGACACATGAAACAAAAAATGTGAATGTAAATAAGATAAAAACATAATGAAAACATGTCAAAGATTGAGAGTTGACATTTGTATATTTCCATTTGAGATTTTTCTTCAAAAACCTGGAATTCCCGGACCCCTCTGAGTAATGACGTGATCAGACTGTACAGTTGTGAATTCAGACTATGTGAGAAATGCAGTGTGTCTCCTGTGGGACCAGAGTCTTACCTGAGCCTCAGTCTTTAGTCCTGTTCAGTCTCATAAAAGCAGCAGGTGCATCAGAGTGGCGCCTCCTCTCTCTGTCTCTCTCTGCTTCAGAGAGGATCTGGCCGGACTCAACAGAGGCTCTTTGTTTCAGACCTGGACCTGGTCCAGATCAGGTCCAGATCAGGTCTTTGTTCAGACTGAAACTGTGACACAGGAAAAATGTGACTCGCACCGAACAGATCAAAACAGAGTCAGAATCAAGCTGAACAAGAGTTTGCACGTGAGAGCTGGAATCTCATTAACAAAACATCTACAACAATGTTACTTACATAACTTGTATGGTACGTTTGTGATCCGTAAATGACAACTTCACTTAGTTTAATTGGTTTGAAATGTGGAATATTATGAAGATTATGAGGAAAAGGCAAAGATGATCTTACCCAGAGCAGAACAGCCAAAGGAGGAGGAACAGAATGACATTCTGCAGTTTCTGTTGGGGCACTGTAACTAACAACAACATAGCATGCTAGTGGCACACTTCCTGCATATACAGAATGAAAAGGCTCCTTAATTAGATGTGATTGAGGAGCCTTATTCACATTTGACCCTTGATTTCTTCCACTTTGTCCTGTGTCGGGTTCCAGGACAACAGTCCACACTTCTGCATCCTTCAGCTCTTTTGGTGGAGTATCGAGTCGTTCCCAGAGCAGTCTAGAGAAGTATTACCTCCAACGTTTCCTGTTTCTTCCTGAGGGCCTCAGCCATCTCAGCTGACTCCTCTCGACCTGGAGCAGCAACTCTACTACGAGTTCCTTGTATTAACTGAGCTCCTCGCCCCATCTCAAAGATAACGTCCAGTTAACCTGATGGGAATCTCATTTGACCACTTGTATCCGCACAATTAGGTATAGAGCCTTTATATTCAATAGTTCTGTTCTCAGTTATAAAAATAGGACACAGTCAGCCTAATGCATCTTGTTTTAACCCATCACTGCTTTTTAGCATAAACATATTTCACTACTAATCGCTTCCAATAAGGAGTTTGGGTTCGTCGTTCTTGATTCTTGGTGGTTCATGTTTTTCTGTGGTACTCGTTCCTCCACTCCAAAGACATGGTTATAATCATCATGTAAATTTCCTCAGTGAAAATGAAGAATGGTCTTACTGCGATGATTGGACTCCAGCCAAAATAAAGGCACAGCAGAAAGGGATGCTGATAAATCATAATGTTACGTTTTGTGAGTAACTTACAATTAAAAGTACAATATCAATCTTAAATAAATGATTTACACAAAAAGAAGAAAAATGCATAACTCAGTTGTTTTGGCCAACACACTGCTTCATCTTTCTTCACTGATTTGACAATTGTACTCCATCGTCTTGGAAACTGTCTGCAGTTCTGCGATACCTGATGATAGCAGCTGTTGTTGAGCAGAGGCACTTGATGGCACTAGATTGGATTCAACAGTAACTTCTTTGATATCTTTCTCTCTGACATATATTAGATCTTACTGTTATTCACATTTGTTATATAGGCTTAGTAGGTCACAGGTCTTATTTCTACATGGTCATATTTCACTCTGTGCTTTCAAATTATCAAACAGATTGTCCAGTTTTAGACGCTCTGAAATATAGACCATTGTCTTTTTTCATCAAAAAGAAAACTGCAGATTCTTCAATACTGACTATAAGTTATATGTCATAAAGAGATGTGCATGACTCTGAATTGACTGAGGCACAATAATATACAATCTTATCACTACTTTATTATTTACTCCGACCCTCATCCGTTCAAGTTTGTACCTTATTGAACCCTACATCCTGTAGTAAACTGTGCGTTGCAGTGTAGTGGACTCAGACTGACCCTGGATGACCCTCTGGACAGGTGGATCCGGTGTCCAGTCCTCACAGTCCTCCCTTTGTCCAAGACCCAAGACCTGGACCAGACCGAAAACTGAGACCGGACCATCTGGACTGTGAGGGAGTGGCTCCAGACCTGCCTCAGACCTGTGTAGATCTCCTGCAGACACGTGACTATAGTCGTGTTGTGACCGCCATTAAGACACTGACAACTAATGATATTCATCTGTTTGGATTGTATCTTTGTTGATAAATAAAGCTGTACCATTAATGCGTCTTAAAAGCAAATCAAACAGACATTATCGCTTCCCTTTAGACCTCAGTAAGACGTTTTCTTTCTTTAGACTGTGCCTTGTTACTCTAATCTTCTAAATAATATGCTTTTTTTGTCTTTATTGTACAGTTTGGGGGATTTTTTTTATAAAGCCTATTTGGAAAATGTTCGAGCATGTCTTCAACACATTAGTTTATTGGCACAAAGATAAATTTTGGACTTAAGACGCGTTCTACTGATCAATTACTTGACTAAAAGGCCACGCCTCCTTTTCAAAACTAGTAATTCTTATTGATTTGATTAAATATTCACGCAAAATAATTATTCAGAAAGATAAAAAGTAAGTAAACAAGATTTTCAAATGTTAAAAAGCTCATAATCCTTCTTATATCGGTAAAATAAATGACCCAAGACAAAATCAGAATATACAGTTATTTGAAAGTTTACAATACATTTAAGCAGTTCTTTTGGATGCACAATTTTATTTTATTATTTGTAATGAACAATATACTCAATATTATATTGTTGCTTCAAAATTATATTCACAATATTGTCCAAAATTCGATATGGCCCACCTAGTTGTTATTCCTTCTTACATGCTGTTTTGTAATTGGAGCTGATCTCACGTAATAAATGCACACATGTAGCCTACACAGTCCAGTTATTTATTGGTGTAGCAGTGCTCATGAGTCTGCTTTTTTAAGGTCTTGGTCTCGTCTTGGACTGAGCACATTTGGATTCTGTCTTGTCTTTGTCTCGAGGGTGCTTGGACTCGATTTTGTACCTCGCTCTGCTAAATTGTACCAGGAGCACCGTGACTTATCTAGGCAGTTTGTAATAAGCTCTGCACAATGAGATCATGTAAATACTGATAATTGGATAAAGGTCTTGATTTGGGCTCGATGGATTGCGGTCTTGGTCTCGTCTCAGTCTCGACCTATAAAAGTCTCAGTCTTGTCTCGGTCTTGACTCTCAATGGTCTTGGTCTTGTCTCGATCTTGGGACTCTGTGGTCTGGGAAAGGTCTTGGTCTTGATTAGTGCGGTCTTGACTACCACAGTATTATTTATGAATATGAACACAATCCTAATCTTAACCAACTTCAAGCCCCAGACCTAAACTGACCCAAACTTTCAGACCCAAACTTAGCCGTTAAATTGAAAGAAAATGTCTCCACGTGACTTAAACGCCTTGTAGACGCTGAGAAAATAGTTTTCTCTATTGGACACTTTTCACAGAGTCTATAACAGAGACTCAAAAAAGGACTAGAAACACGCTTGTAATACACGATTAAGATGTTGCACAGTTCAGTGAGGAGCTTGTCCTCTTCAGTCATTTGCCTGAAGAAGATCGCATGGCTGAAACATAAAATAAATATCTTAATTCTACATCAATATATCCTACACACTGACCTCACAATAATGAACAGTGTCCTGCTTTTTTCCCTTGTATTTTGGAACTTAGAATCTTCTACTGATGTGTCACCATTGCCACGATTATTCTTTTGTTCTTAAAATAATCACAATTTCTCATTAATCTACATAATAATCCTGACATAGGCACAGACTGATAAACATGGAGATATGTACTGGATAGCGTGACAACTGCAGGAGCTGAGTACTTTTGCTTCAGTCTTGATACGTTTCAGACAGACTTCCCCTGCTCCTCTGTGTCAGATGTTGGAGCTGCAGCAGGACCAGAGCCAGGACTGTGACGGCTCGTCTCGGGGCGGCTCTGGCAGGTTTTGGCGCTGGTTTGTGGCACGGTTCTGCGGGGGAACAGCTGGAGCTCCTCTGGGGATTTTAGACACGAGTTCTGACAAAACTGGACTTCTGTCGCTGCCGCAAAGCAAAACACATGTATCTCTAAGAAGCATTATTTGTATAGGAAGGGTTTTATCAAAAGAAATACATTACACAGATAAAGCAAAGGAATAATATTTTTCTATATTCTGAAAGCTTTTTTTTTTCTTTTTCACCTTTTCTTTTTTTTTTCTTTGGACTTAAAAATATATAATTGTGTCACAAAATGCATGACCAGGTGAGCCTTCACCTTGTTTCTATGAAAATGTTGTTTTAGCTTTAATATGATCAAAGATGTAAAGACACGGTGACACAGTGCGGTTAGCGCTCTGGCCTCGAAGGAAGAAGGTTCTGGGTTACAATCAGTCAACCTGGGGCCTTTGCATGTGAAGTTTGCATGTTCTGCCTGTGTCTGTGTAGGTTTCCTTCGGTACTCCGGTTTCCCCTACTACTAAAAACATTTCAATTTATGTGTCCTCTCCCCGAGGACTCCCTTGCAAAAGGGATTTTTAATTTCAGTGGGATTCTTGGTTAAATAAAGGTCAATTAAAAATAAGCACACGAAATTAAACCCATTAGGCTTGTGAACAAGAAAAACATTTTTCATTTGATTTTATTTATTTTATGTATGTATGTATGTATGTATGTATGTATGTATGTATGTATGTATTTGTTTTTGCATCTTTGTGAGAACGTTTTGAGTTTTAACCGACAGAGTAGGACATTTTGGGAAGTAGACATTTGGCCGTCCACACTTGTGAAGGGCCTGTTTGGCTGTTTGAGGTCAAGATGAGGTTAGAGTTAGGGTTAGAATTGGTTAAGTTAATTAGGCTAGGTAGGCTAGGGGTATTGGATGGTTAAGTTAGGGTAAGGGCTGGGTAATACATTATGCTATGAAGTCTACTAAGATAAAAAAAATGTAATGTATATGTATTATTATTTATATTATTTATTTATTTTTTATTTATTTTTTATTTATTTATTTATTTATTTATTTATTTATTTATTTATATCTAACAAAATACAATGATCTCATGAATATAAACATAATCAAACTTAGAACCAGTGATTACAACAGAGACATTTTATTGACATTTATTGCATTGGGAGGGCTAAAGGAGGGGCAAAGAAATTTGATGCAACAACATATTCAAACAAATTACAGGCTACAATAAGTCTTTTTGTATTTGTATTGCCACAGTAGGAAGGGCTAAATTTTGCCTTGAACTATCTTTTGTCATTCACAGGTGTTTAATATTTAACTTCTTAACTAGTTCTTACCACAAAATTAAAAAAAACATGACTTGGAAAAAGTTTCCAAGTCATGTTAAGAACTTAATAATAATAATAATAATAATTGACGATTAGACATGACTAAATCTTCATCTTACAATCTTTAAATGAATTACTTTGTCTAATACCAAGGTTGAATGTTATAGTTTGGGTTTAACTTTTTATTTAAAGAATTATTCTTTGATGTTATCTCTCATCTTATAGCAAAGAAACACCAGGGTTTGACTCTAGGAAGCACAGGGTGGTTCATGTTATTTGAGAAAGAGATAAACACACTCATGATCTTTGGCATTAATAATATTTGTGATTCTACCAAGATCTCTTGTCAGTTCAGTTTGACTCAGATACTTGATCAACTCATAAAAGTATTTGTGTCTTTGATCGACTCAGCCTGATGAACAAGTATCTTCAGTTCAGTCCTGGTCCTGGTTTTGGTGCTGGTCTTGTGGCCTTGGTTTATTCTAGTTTGTGGATTATGCATTCACAGCTGTGGGAGGGCATCAGGTGTAATCCCGTCAGTGGGATTAGCAGCTGTAAAGTGGATTGGAGCAGATGTTCGCAGCATCAGGAAATATCAGCCTTATATGACATTTTGCACTGAATCTAGTTGCACTTTTTGTAACATTCATCCCTCCTGCAAAATAGTATTAATATAGAACATGCAGCAGTGTTAAATATGATAGTTTTCCATCCTTATTTAATAGATATTGTCCCTTGCTGCTGGTGAAGTTGTTACTAAATTCATTCCTTCACACATCTAGGATCCTGTCATAAACTTGAGTAAATGTAAAAGTCGCTGTGGAGCTGTAGTCTCTCAGATTAAAGATGATTATCTGAGTTTTGACCCGAGCGTGAGTCTGTGCACCTGCGAAAGACGAGGAGGGGGTTTTCCACACACGCCTCCCACCCACCACCAACGCTGCTACTGCTGCTGCTGCTCTGATCAGGACAAGAGCTAAACTTGGGGAGAGAGGAGCCCAGGAAAAGAGAGAGAGAGAAGGAGAGGGGAGAGGGATATAGAGAGAAATGAATTTATATTTGTATTTATTTAGACCTCATTAGCTGTATCAAAACAGCTATTCTTCCTGGAGTCAGTCTAGGTAAACAGCAGTTATTGGCGGATCATAACAATACAAATATTAAAAAAATACATAACAATAGACACCACACACACATACACACACCGGACCTAGTTTTTGTTAACACCATTAAATAACTTCAGACAAAGTGTATGAGATCAGGTCTTTACAGATCTATTTTTCTTCAACGACCTGGTATTTCACATGGAATGACACGCTCATTCATTTGATTACATGCAACAGATTTTTTCTATCCTGAATACATATTTAGAGCTAATTTATTTTTTTTTATGATTCACTCATATAGAAGTTTTAATTCTTCCATAGAAAACTTTGAAGCTCTCAAATTGTAATTTTCACAATAGATTGTTAAGTCATCTGCCTACGTTGATATTTTTGTTTTTTGTAACACCGAAGGCAAATCATTTGTGAACTTAGAAAATAGCACCCAGGCAGCTTCCCTTTGTTATACCACTGCAAATATCTCTTCCTGCCGAATAACCCAGCAACAAAGAGAAAGAAAAAGAAAGATGCTGGGTTCATTTTCAATCACAACATTTAGGCAGAGGTCCAAGAATGTCTGCCTGCTTTAAAAACACAAGTGCCCATCAAGTGAGGACACGATACAATATTCTTGCATGCATCTTTAAAGTTACTAGTTATTAAACAGCATCAAAAATATTTTTGAGTTCAGATCATTAACATACATTTTATTCAAAAAAACAACAACAAATAAATAACTTTACACCAGATATGGTGGGAGAACAATTAAGTTTGAAGCCATGAAAAGAAATGATTGAAAAATATGACTTTAAAGGAGACCTGTGTTTTGTTTTTTACATGTATTTAGCAATAAACTAGAACAGGGATGAGACGATTTACTTGAGTCACGATTTGATTCAGCTTTCAATTTTGCTGCCTGATTTTTTATTTGTTAGTTAACTATATTAACTTTTTTTTACCTTAAGACACAAAATAAACCATAACAAATTATGTTTAAAACATAGCCGCTGTTGTTGTTTTGATCAACATTTGAACAGCATCATGTTTAGTATCCATAATTAGTGTCGTTAATCCATCTATTTGTAACGCAACATAATAAAACACATTCAGTCAGGTCTTACACAAGCTCACGCTTGTTTCTTCAAACATCGTGGCTTTTATTGTATTATTATTTGTAATATACAACTAGAGTGTGTGTAAGTCTGTCGCTGCATAAGCAAAACTGATCGATTCTGCCTTACGATCCTAAAACTTCGATTTTCCATCTCTAACTAGAACGTATGTAAATGAATAAATTTGCATTTCGATCATTGTAAAATCCTAAATTTGTCAAAAAGGTTCAGAAATACAGCAGGTCCATTGACTGGGTCAACATGCGTCTAATCTGCGTTCATGTGGTCTCGGGTCTTGTTTCCGAGATAGAGGTTGGGGTTCCTCTAGCATTATGTGCTTTTTACTTCGAAAAATCGGATGTTGGTTAAACATAATAAATAAATGACACAGCATTATTTAACAGGTTATAGAAATAACAGTGAGATCTGATGTAGTTGTCCAAAAACTAACGTAAGGTTGTTAGTATTTATTTCTACTGATTTTCATCATCTCCATTGTCAGTGACGTCAGGTCAGAGCTCGGCAGCTCCGTTTGTCCGAGTTACCGAGCATTGTTCCGAGATGCTTGAGCGTTCATGTGCATTTTTCAATTGGAACAATTTTCGAGTTCCGGCATACTTATGCAAAATAATCATGAAATTGTGCTAATCATGCTTTTGACATGACCTGTTATATCGTGACATTTCCTGTGAGATCAGGTTGGTTGTTTTGGGCGTCCCAACTCAAAAAGGTCTCATAGTCACTGGTTAAAGAAAAGAAATCACTGAAAAACATTTGACTTGTATATTTTAAGTGTCTTGTAAAATTGAAGACAGATAGAGGGCAGCTATGGTTTGAATGCAGTTGTTTGTTTTACTATAAAAAGTTTAAAGGGCCTTGTCATTAATGGAATCTCCAGACTTCACATTTAGAAACTTTTAGATGTTAGTGCAATATTATAAAAATAAACTGTTGAACGTGAATGCAAACTAATGTGAGGAGGAGCCTGATGTGTATTGTGTTGTGTGTGTATTATGTTTGTATCATGTGTTGTTTGTGTGTATTATGTTGTGTTGTGTGAGCCTGACTGGATCTTATGTAGGTTAAGTTTGTGCGGTGTCTATATTTTGTCGTCTTTGACTGGGTGATTCCTCAGTTTGATGGAGCAGCGTTCTCACAGGAACCAGCTGGACCAGGTCTGGGACTGGTGCAGGACCGGACTGAGGACCGAGGACCCCGCTGAGAGAAGGGGGAGGGAGGAAGAGAGGGAAGAAGAGAGAGAGAAGAGTATGTGTGTCCTGACCTTCAGCAGAGCAGCTTTATGTCTCAGGGTCTTTCTCCCCCCCTCTTCTCTGTATCTGTCTCCTTTGTCTCTCTGTCTCCCTGTCCTTGCTCTCTTTTTTTTTCTCTCCTTCATTCTCTCTCTCTTTTGTCTCTCTCTTCTCTCTCTCTCTCTCTCTCGCTACCTTCGGTCCTTAGTCTCTTTCTCTCTCTCTCTCTCTCTCTTCTCTTCTCTCTTATCTGTCTCGTTTGTGTCTCCTCCTCTCTCTCCTCATCTCTCCCTCTCTCTCTCTCTCTTTCACAACCTGGGGACAGATGGAGGGTGAGGAAGGGCATCTGGAGCAGAGCCCAGAGTGGAGCTGGAGCCTTATGAGGGAAAACTACTTTATTTGATAAAAATTGAGATTTTTCATTTTCGGATTCTTCTTGTTCTCTTTTTTTTTTCGTTTTTTACACACCAGGCTTAAATAATATTACTTGGTCATTCTGTAGTAAAGGTCTGGTTCAGTTTAGCTTAAGAGTACCTTTGATAATAAGTACCGTAATTTCTGGGCTATAAGCCGCTACTTTTTTCTTGAGCTTTGAACCATGCGGCTTATAGGGCAATGCAGTAAATGATAGATTCTCATAGACTTACTATTAACAAGTGCGGCCTATATATGTACTTAATCATTTTTCTTACTTAAATCTAGTGGGTGCGGCTTATATTCAGGTGCGCTCAATAGGGCAGAAATTACAGTAAATTAAATAATTCTACAGATGACTGCTTGGTGTTCCTTGCGGCTTACAAAATCTGGTCCTGACTTGATCCTGATATGGTCTTGATCTGGTCCTGACTTGATCCTGATATGGTCTTGATCTGGTCCTGACTTGATCCTGATATGGTCTTGATCTGGTCCTGACTTTAGAAAGCTTCAGAGTTGTAGTCTGGACAATGTATTCCAAGATCGATATGTTTGACTCTCAATAAATCATTTTCAATCTGATAGAAGTGACCTGAGACTGGCTGTATATGTAGTGATTATTTGTTTATCAACACAGGAGATGTGCCACCTGAAATGTAGAGAGCGCCACAGCTGACTGACACGCTGACGAGCCAGCGCTGTTGTCAGCTAACTACAAGAGTTTGTCACTCTGTGGAAAAAAAAGCTATGCTGCTTATTCAACATTGTGAAAGAAATTCGACCCTACGACCCTTAAACGTTACATTCGGGGTGAAAAACAGCAAGAAAAACAGTTTCAAGGTTCAGGAGCCAGACGTGAGTCACACCAGCAGCTCTAGTACCATTGTGTTGTTTTTATCAAAGAAATTTCCCCAGCCAACTAAATTGACAGCGCCTCTTTCTGCAGGCAACATGCACAGAGCAGAAAGTACATTGACGGATGATTCCTCCATACTGAGGGATAAGCTCAGTTTGGTTACTTCAATATCAGACTGAAAATGACTTCCGGGTGAGAGTCAAAACTTTCCAATCTTCCAAAACGCTGTCCAGATGAAAACTCTGAAGCCTTTCTACTATGGATCACTCCTGGACGAATGAATGATAACACCGACTAGTCCTGACCTGGTCCTGTCCTCTCCTGGTCTTGACCTGGTCCTCTCCTGGTCTTGTGCTGGGCCTGACCTGGTCCTGACCTGGTCTTGACCTGGTCTTGTCCTGGTCCTGCCCTGGTCCTCTCCTGGTCTTGACCTGGTCTTGTCCTGGTCTTGTCCTGGTCCTGACATGGTCTTGTCCTGGTCCTGGTCCTGTCCTGGTCCTCTCCTGGTCCTGACCTGGTCTTGTCCTGGTCCTCTCCTGGTCCTGACCTGGTCTTGTCCTGGTCCTGTGCTGGGCTCTGGCTCTCAGGTGGCCGTGGCTCAGTCTGTGTTTGTGTGGTCTCTCTGGATAATTATGGTTTACTCTGTGAGTGATTCTCTAAAATGTTTTCAGATTGTCAGAGTTCAGCTCTGAGGCTCCACAGACTCAAGAGACACTTTTCTTCTTTAAGAAAGTGTTACTTACTTCGGCCCGCTCAGGTCTTACAGCTGTTGTTCAGCAGTTGTTGCAGGTTGTTCTTGACACATCAGCTGAGCAGAACTTTGTTCGGCAGAGCTGTGGGGGCCTCGGCTCTGATTGGCTAGTTTTTCCAAAGTGGCGGGATTTCTCGTAGAATCTACAGAAGAATCTTTTGACATGAAGTTGTGTGCTGCTCACGTAGCAGCAGAACATGCTTGTGTCCCTCGGTCAGCGTAAAGTACGACTGACATCTGATAACGTCCCCCCATTCGGCTGTTTGTTTGTCCCGCTCTTATTAAGAGCCTGTTGTTAATAGAAACATTGAATAATCAACAAAATAACGAGCTACTGATGAAGTCAAAACTCCTCCGTGACTTGCAGTCCTGACTCGGAGTTTCATCTGTTCTATACAATGTGTGTGTCACAATGTTTCGTGTTGTAGCAACAGAGCAGAGCTGCTGATTGTGCATCTATTAATTTAATGTCTATGGTTTAAGTCAGTGGTTCCCAAAGTGGGGGTCGGGACCCCTCGAGGGGTCACGAAGCAAAAACTGGGGGTCGCGAGATGATTTCAAAATGTATTATTACAATTATGACTTGGCATTTAATCAGTTTTTTTTGAGGAATTGTGGTCATAGAAAGCAATGTACTATTAAAAAACACAATTCAACCTAATTTAAATGGTTTTGTAAAAACTTAAAATTTGTGTTAAAATTATTACAAAAGTATATATTTTTTTCCTGTGGGGGTCGCAAGTTGGTTGCACGGTTATTTTGGGGTTCCAGGGCTGAAAAGTTTGGGAACCCCTGGTTTAAGTAATAAAAATATTGTCAAGCTAACAACTAGCATGATTTAGCTGTAGCTCCTCCAGAGTCACTGCAGCAGACCCTCTCAGGACGGTCTCAGGACGGTCCCAGGACGGTCTCAGGACGGTCTCAGGACGGTCCCAGGACGGTCCCAGGACGGTCTCAGGACGGTCTCAGGACAATCTCAGGACGGTCTCAGGACGGTCTCAGGACAATCTCAGGACGGTCTCAGGACGGTCTCAGGACGGTCCCAGGACGGTCTCAGGACGGTCTCAGGACAATCTCAGGACGGTCTCAGGACGGTCTCAGGACAATCTCAGGACGGTCTCAGGACGGTCCCAGGACGGTCTCAGGACGGTCCCAGGACGGTCTCAGGACGGTCTCAAGACGGTCCCAGACTGGAGCAGCGGTGCAAACGTGTCCATATCAAAGCTCCAGTTCTGGCCTCACACGAGTCACAGATGTGGTGCCAGCTTTGCCCGGTCACCTTGGCCCCCCGTTTCCCCCCGCGGAGGATTAACAGGGAGCCAGCTGGAGGGGTGAGGGAGGGGGCGAGTGGGGGGTCTGGGAGGGCATCAGACTCACCCACAGTCCTGCTCAGGCCCAACAAACACACAGCGCCATCATTTCTCTTCTCTGACCTGGGCACAGCCTGATTTATGAACACCGCCATAATCAAAGACTCAGATCAATCACGACGAAGCAGAAGATCAAGTTTGTCACAGAATTTCTTTAAAACCAGAAGTACATGGAAAGAATCATGCAGTTGTTTGTTTTACTATAAAAAGTGTAAAGGCCAACTATGTAAAACATGTATTTGTTACATAGTTGGCCAATGTTTTTTTTTATTGTTTGGTTTTTATTCAACATTAAAAAAAGAGAGAAAAAAAACACCATGAAAACATTTTGGATGCTAAATGTTTATAGAGAGGGGCTGGTCATGTGACCTAATGCCTGCGTCGTGCGACTCTGCGCCTGCGCCTGCCTCCCGCGCCCCGCCTTCTACGGCGGCGCTTGGGTGCAGCAGGATCAGCCACTCGTCTGCGTCTGCGAGCCATTATGACCAGTGACACTTTCAAATCAAAACAAATGATTCATGTTCCACTGATGATGTCACTAGTGTCACAGTGTTATGTCAGCCATGTTTGGAAAACTTTATTTAAAACAGCAACAGAACATTCACATGAGACCTTTTTGTTGTTCTCAGGACACTGTGAACTTGCAGTAAGAATAATAAGCTTGTGTTTTATTGTAAATAATCAAACCTTTGTTTCTTTTTATGATTCGTTGCACATTTAAACATTTTTATGAATAAAGCAGCCTACACAATAGTCACGGAGGTTTCGTCCAGCTCCAGTGACGAGTTTAGTGACAACACTGATGATGAGGAATCTGTATTTTTGTGGCCATACCAGTATGCAATGGGAGACCGGTGGAGGAACCTCAGGTGCCACAGTGGGACGAACAGAAGAGAAACTCGTTATTGTGTCCTGAGGCAAGACACTTTACCCACATTGCCTAGTCTGGATCTGGTATGAGTGTGAATGGTTGGTGGTGGTCGGAGGGGCCGATGGCGCAAAATGGCAGCCTCGCTTCTGTCAGTCTGCCCCAGGGCAGCTGTGGCTACAATAGTAGCACCACTACCCAGTGTGGGATGAATAATGCAGAATGTGAAGCGTCTTGGGTTGTTGCACTATATCAGACATGCCCAAAACTGCGGCCCGGGGGCCAAATGTGGCCTTTGTACTCATTTGGACTCAATTAATCGATTATTTATTTATTTATTTTTTATTGAAGGGCTGAGGTTGCTTGTTTGGGATTTATTTTTACTTGTTTCACTCTGAATATCTGGCAACAAGACAGTCTTTGACAGCTGGATGTAGCCATTGACAAGTAGGAACTTTCTGAAAAATCAGATAGTTCTTTGTACCTCAAATGAAAAAAAAAAAAACCTAACTAAATAAAAAAAAAAAAAATAGACATGAATCGTGATCAAATGGAAACCGTGATCTGGCTTCGAGAAAATCCTGATAACATTTTTTTTGCCTTATCGCCCAACCAAAAGATTGTTGTGAAGTCATATTGTAGTGTTTTAGCTAAATGACAGTGACATAATGATGATAGTTCCTAATAGTTATTGTTATATCTTTGGTAAAACTCTCCTCTGACTCTGTGTCTGTGTGGTCCAGGAGTTTGTAATCACTCGTGCCATGAGTCAAGCTTTATCTCCGCTCTCTAATCTGCCCCCGAGTCCAGTTTGAGGCTGGCTTTAGTCCTGGTCTGGTCCACGGTCCCTCCTCCACCTGCTCCATCATCACCAGCCGTTTACACAAGCTCTGCCCAAATGAGAGGCTGTTCCTGGGGTTAACGCAGAGCCACGCACGCCTCTGCTCCAGATGGTGATGAGCTGTGCGTCGCTGCTCCGTGTAAAAGCCTGTTTACAGATCGGGTTTTTGCAGATTAAAAACATAAACAAACAGAAATACTTAATTTTAAACTTTTTACTTCAGTCCACATCTTTTATTCACTACCTATTGGATTTAAGTCTCTGAAATGTGTTTTAAGAAGGTTTTTTATAACTTTTAGAAGTCAAAGAAGGCAAAGAAACAAGTGCGCTTTGTTTATTTTAGAGGACAAAGGATCTATTATTAGACATATACGGGACTCATTTTCTCTTGAATAGACTACAGCTGGGCAATATGGACAAAAATGTATATACTGTATAATGTATTATATCTCTTGATATCCTTAAAATTACATTTTTATTAAGCCTGTATGCAGATTTTTCACAGTAAAAATACATTTCTACTTTCTAATTGAACTTTTGTGATACCTTCAACATTTTATGCATAGCACAAATTTATAGTTTGAATTTATTTCCTCATTCTCATTGTCTCTTTTCATCAGTTTTATGAGCTCTTTTTATCTAGAATTACACTAAACATAATTACAATATTGATACTTTCTTCAGTAAATTTCTGGATATAGGACATACATCAATATTACGCCCAGCCCTACAATAGACTGGACTTTATAAATATGCAGAGGTGTGGACTGGAGCCAGACTGAAGTCACTGTTTTGATGACTTGACACTTGACTTGATTAAATGGACATTGGACTTGACTTGGACTTGAAGGTCAGTGACTTAGGGCGACTTGTTGCTTCAAATATGAGTTTTTGACTTTTTTGAGACCAGAACGTTATTTAAAAAATTACTGATGTATACAGACTTGAAACTATACTTTTTTTTTCCTTTTTCAATCAACATTTGAACAGTAAACATATTTAGACACCACAATCAGTTAAAACCTAATACATAATGCACATTCAGTCAGGTCTTACATAAGTTCCAATTAGTTCTTCAAACATCTTCAAACATCGTGACTATTATTGTGTGAACTAGTGTACTTTTCAGTGACTGCATTGAGCAACCTGTATAATCATTGGATTTTATTTTAACTGCTTATATTTAATTGAAAGTTTTACCAAAAGCCAATCTTTCCAACCACTATACCACGCAATTTCAAACTGCATGTCATGTGAACGCAATTGTTGTTTTTTGCCTGTGTATTTCATGTGTTGCTGCCCCAGTTCATTTCTTTGGTGAATGTAAAAACGTATTGAATACCATCACAATCCTAATCCTTATCTTAACTAACTTCAAACCTCAGACCTAAACTATCCATTAACACCAAATAAAACCTCCTGTTTGTCATCAACCAACTTGTGTGTCTGTACAATGCCAAGAAAATGAAATAAACACGCAAAAAAGGCAGAAGCATGTTTTGACAATCCGATTGTCATGATGTCGAGTAGACACGCAAGCCATGAGAACATGTTACATTTGCAATGCATTATGTGCAATTTTGGAATTTTACGGTAACTTACAATAAAGATAAAAAAATCTGGTAAGTAACTGTAAAAAGTCTATAATTCCTATACTAACCACAAAGAATATTTCTGGTATAAGGAGAGGACTTGACTTGGACTTGTCTCTCTTTGACTCAGATTTAAGGCCAAAGACTTGAGACTTGAGACCTACAAAACCTTTACAGCAGTCAGATATTTTGTTCACTTACATTACCTTCTGATTTTTCACTAGGATGAGTTTATAAGCACCTTTAACAACTTTTCAGAAACTTTCAGAGTAACCAGCCACTCCTCTGTCCGTCTGCCCTGGGACGACTGTGACAGTGTGTTTGAGTCACTCTTCATTTTAAACTCTGGGAGATGTGATGATGTGGCTCTGCTGAGGTTTTTCCGTTTTGCCTCTGGAGCGACGGGAGAGCAGAGAGCATGCTGGGAGACGCACAGAGGGATTGTGGGATTGATGGTCGAGTGGCAGAGTTAATGAAGCACAAACTTCCCCTGGAGTCGAACTATACAGACCTGACGAGCAGCAGCAGAGACACAAACATATGTATCAATATTATTTACACTATGAGAGAGAGAAGAGGGAAGGGCGGAGAGATGCTTAGTTTTTCTCCAGACAGCTTTGTTTGTTTGTTTATCTGCAGTGATTCTCAGAGTGGCTTCTATCTGCTGTTTGATCTGTTTGCAGTGTGTCTGTTCACAACATAAACATATAACTGACAGTCAGGGCTCGAAGTATAGAAGCTGCTAAACCCATTTGCAAAACAAACGCTCTTCCCGTCTTGTTATCTTGTGTGGTCAACCCGGTGCGACCTGGGTCGCTCGGACTGACCACGCTCCTGCCGCCCGGTGGTCTCTGGAGAATGGAGTCCCAGGTAGGTGAAAGGAGGAACATTTCTTCATCTCAATTGATGGTGTCTGGGCCTCGCTTCCTGATTTCTATGGCCTCCTTAATCCAGCTTTTGAATTTGTTGTTTTCAGCTCCTATGACCCGTGCTCCGTCCCAGTCCATGATGTGATTGTTTCTCTTGCAGTGATCTGATATATTTGAATTAGCTTCTGTTTACGTAGATATGAGGGTTTTTCCAAGCTACCAGAAAAGTTACATAGTGCCCCTTTAAAGTTTATATTTACAAAATTAAATCATTGTGTCCAAACTAGTTTGATTTGGCCATATTTGAGAAGGTGTGCCGCAGAAAGATTTCATCCAAAAAAGTGTGCCATGACTGAAAAAATGTTGGGAAATACTGCCTTAATATTTCTATTGCTGTTAGCAGCAAGCTAATAGCCCACAGAAATCACAAGTTATAAAGAATATCAACTGGTGCAAACCTATTGATCACATCAGGAGAGTCAGAGCCTCGTTAGAAGTCATTGTTGAGTTTTCTAACTGTTTAGTGTCTTTAGTATGACTTACTCATTTGGCAGATGAAGTTATGAGTAAACTGTGCAGAAGACTAGACTCCGTTTGTGCCTTTTAATGACCTACGCTCTCAACGGATCTATTCATAACAAATTTGACAAAATGTATTTAATATTAGTTAAGATTTTGGAAAAAGGGAAACGCCAATAAAATTTGCAAGATGTTAAAATTTCAGACCATTTTACTCAAGTTTTGTGTAGCATAAAGTATGAAACAATATTATCAGAGCTACATTTTTGAGAATCTTCAAATAAGTTTCACAATATGATCTAAAATGTAATATCTTGCTCGTGAAGAAAAAACACAGTCTACATGAATCGTGATAAAATTGAAATCTCCAAAGAAATTGTGGTATTAATTTAAACGTCCAGCCCCCATTCTTCAAAGTCCTAAACTTAACCAAATGAATAAAACCTAATCCCAACCCTAACCAGAGTTTGGAAGTACAAAATATAAACATTTTGCTAGTTTAGCCACCAGCGCAAAAGTATGTTGTGGAGCATATCGTGGTTTTCACTGACAGAGATGCAGTTTGATTGCTTAAAGGCTTTTTCACACCAACACAACTCCCAGTCGCTGTCGGTAGGAGCGACGCACCGTCTGTTCTAGTCTCTTTGGGGCGCATCGATGTAAAAGAATATTCACACAAACATGATCCAAGCAGCCACTAGTCGGCGAACAAATGCCGAGTGAGCATGCGCGTGATGTAAAGCTTGACGAAAAAGACAAAACAGAAGTTCTGCGCGAGTAGTTGTCAAACTCTGTGGCGAACAGATTTTTTATCTTACCTCACGGATTAGGCTAAACTTCTATTTCCGCTACAGTCCAGCCTTCGTACTACAGCTGTACTCCTCCATCTTTGTTTTCCTCAGACCAAGTAGTAGCCATACTTCTTCGTACTTACGTTTGAACCCGGCAAATAACAACAATCCATGCTCAGGTAAATACTGTTTTTCCATAAGCGTCATTTTCGGTTTTCCGCACTATTTTCTTGCACACTGATTCGCTAGCCACAGGCCAATCAAACAGCCGCATATGCGGCAACTAGCGACCATTGGGGATTCCGACTTTACAAGCAAGTCTTCCAAACCTCGCCTCCACGACGTGCTCCGCGCTCCTCTGACCCCCCGACAGCCCATTCACACAAACACACGTGAGCCGCCTGTCGGCAGAAGTTGCCAAACCGGTTCAGACGGGCAACCCTCGGCTTGGTGTGAAGACCCTTTAGACCATAAAGTGACAAGTGTGTGAGAGTAGGAATGCCCCTCGTCTCGGTTTAGTGACTGAACAGCTCATTGATCCAGAGCTGCTGTTATTCTGAGCTCTGTCTTTGTGCATAAGATGCTTTTGTTTCTGAAATCACCTGTAGTTCTTCATCTGACTTTTGTTCTGTGCTGATATTTGTTTTTTTACCTTCTGTTCTAAGCTTTTCTACGTCCAGTTTACACATGTATGTTTAAAACAGTGATTTTCAACCAGTGTGACGGCGAACACTAGTGTGCCTTGAGGTATTGCCAGGTGTGCCTTGAAATATTGTAGAATTTAATTTAAAAAATTTACAAATTGAACAATTCCCATTTTGAGTGTCAAGGGCAAACAAAAATAAAGTAAAGCAATCATTTCTGCCAATTTAGTAGCAAAAACTGGGCCTATGCAGTATAATAAAGAACAGAATTAACCAGTTTTAGCACTCTTGCCCCTCAAGTCAATTTCAAAGTTCTCAACGCTCAACATTAAAGACAAAGATCTATTTTTATTTTATGGATTGCGGCAAATTATCCTTCATAGATAAAACCATTTGATCCATTGAAATCTCAAAACGCGCCCACCAGAGTGTGACTCGGGACGAGGGGCGTACCAACTCTCTCACACCTGGGATACAGTTCTGAAGAGGTCGGACTGCAGATGGCGCCATCGTCCTGCTGTCAAGTATACCTTACCTTACCTGTCCCAAGTAGGAAAATGGCACCAAAACCTGTATAAGCCAGCTGACCAGACACGTCACAGGAACACCAAGTGACACTTCTGAAGAAGGCTACAGTGTGCATCCGAAACTGTCAAGGTCTGAATACAAAAAGAGGTCTGTTCATAAGAAAAACCAACACATAACTATAACAGAAGACCTAATGAATTTGATCGGATTACATTTGATCCTTTACTCAATTTTCTTTTTGTGTTTTTCTTTTTGGGCTTTTTGTACAATAAAATAGATTTCAAGCTTTAACCCCTCTTTTCCAGTTCAGAATTTGGTGGTGTTTAAGTAGCCTGGATGTGTGCCACGACTCAAAAAAGGTTGAAAATCACTGGTTTAAAAGACAGTGTGGCAGAGTATTTTGTATGAGACGTTCTGCTCCGAGTTTATTGGATGTGTGAGGAGTTGGTTTGTCTGGGGTTTTGTCTGGTTTCACTGGTGACTCCAGATGGATTGTGTTAACCAGACTTTATTCAAGTGAGAGAGAGGAAACAAGTATGGAGACGAGGAACGACATGAACAAGATATGCAGAGGCAAAGAGATGAGAGAAACAGAGAGAAGGTTCAAGGTTGCTTTATTCGTACCAAAAGGTAAATTGTGCTTGCAGTAGTGAGTCAGCTCTTAAATTCATGAGCAATACATACATCCGCATAACATCCAAACAAAAGAATTGCTCACAGTGCGTTCTACAGGCTAAAATGACCATAATGCCTATACCATCCAGGCTCATGGTTCACAAAGCAGATAAACATAGAAGGCAAATACTGTATGCAGTATAACAACGACTACAATTAAAGCCAAAAGATTCACTTGTTTAGAGAACAAATGACAGCTGGAACAGACGAGGAGAGAGGAGACAAGGAGAGAGGAGACAAGGAGAGTGGAGATGAGGAGAGAGGAGACAAGGAGAGTGGAGACAAGGAGAGTGGAGATGAGGAGAGAGGAGACAAGGAGAGAGAAGACCTGGAAGTCAGGAAAACTGGATAACTAATCAGTTTTCCAAAGTTCATGTAAATCCGGCGGACCTATTGAGGAATTGTAAACCAGTTTTCATTAATTCGAATTGCTGCACATGGTCCCGACCAATTGTAGTCTGATTTCAGACTCATGTAAACAGACAATCGGTCTGCAGCTGGACGAATGTAACTGAGCATGTTCACAACTCCTGCTCACTGCATATTTCAACAATAAAGTTAACATTTTTACAACAAAAAAGCTCCACATATTTAACTAAATGTTAACACTGTCTTACATGTCCCAGAAAGATCAGTGTGTAATTTTACAGACAATTTTACAACACTTATTAAAAATAAACAATTTAGGTAAATCAACATAATGCAGTCTGAATCATGCAGTAGTGAATCTGACACAGCAGGACCAGTCTCTCCAGGGTAATCGGTTTACTCTCTCACTATGTAAACTGGAGCAAAACCGGTCCGATTGGTTTGTGGGAAAACAAACAGAGTCCAGTTTTCTGGCCTAGTCTGATTTCCCTGTAGGCTACATGTAAACGCACTGATAAGTTTCGGTTCAACGTGGTTGCTATCGGTAACAGTTTCTAGTGTGACGTCATGTTTATAATCAGAGTTGGAAAAAAATGTAATTTTAAAAGATTAGTTTTGTAAGCTGATAATATTGCAGTGAAACAACATATTATACAACATTTAGACTTAACCTGGTCTAGTCCTGTTTAGTCCTGGTCTAGGTCTCTGTTGGTCCTGCTTTAGTCCTGTTTTAATTCTGGTTGGGTCTCTGTTGTCTTATTCAGCCCTGGTCTGTGTTTGTTGTTTATCCTCTTTCAGACCTATTTTATCTTGGTCTGGTTCTGTTGGTCCTGTTCCTGCTTTAGTCCTGCTTTTGTCCTTCTTTAGTCCTGTTTTAGTCCTGGTCTGATTCTCTCTGGTCCTGTTCTCTCTTGGTTCTGTTTAGTCCTGGTCTTGTCTCTGCTTTAGTCCTGGTTTGGTTGTCTCTTGGCCCTGCTTTAGTCCTGTTTTAGTCCTGGTCCTGTTCTCTCTTGGTCCTGCTTTAGTCCTGTTTTAGTCCTGGTCTGGTTCTCTCTTGGTCCTGTTTTAGTCCTGGTCTGGTTCTCTCTTGGTCCTGTTTAGTCCTGGTCCGGTTCTCTCTGGGTCCAGTCTCATGTTTCTGAATCAAACGCATCTGAATAAATAAAACACAGGACGTCCGCCGCCTCAGGCCTCTCTTTATTAGACCCAGACCAGGAGCAGGACTAAAACAGCACTTTACTTTTACTTCACTATTTCACTGCAGATTTCTGTTTATGCGGAAGTGTTTGTCAAACTGTGGGACTGTACACTGGAGCTACACATGTCCAACCAGCATGTGTGTCATTTACATGCTCTGTCCCCGCCAAATGGACCAATAATATATATTTACAGAATACCAATATATACAGGTAAAAAGGAAAAAGAAACATTTTAATTTTGAAAATTCCTTATAAAACAGTACATTTGTAAAATGGGTTAGCCTCATGATTTGAGTCCAATAAGCTGAAGACAGGTGAACAGATTTCTTGGTTCCTCTTGACCAATTGTGAGAACAATAGAGTTCATTACAGGGTCGTTTATGCTCCGAAGTGGCGGAGGGCTGGACTTGGTCATGGATGTGACAAACTTTGAATATTGTAATCACTTTTTTAAACATATTAGACATCAACCAAAGACAATGCTCCATAGCTAAATCAATCAAATAAAAGAATATAAAGAGTAACACTTATCCTCAATATAGGTATGTCTGGGGCCAGATTAAACAGTCCAAGGGCCGCATTTGGCCCAGGCTACAGTTTGCCCAGGTCTGCTCTTCAGCAACAAGAAAGTGCATCTTAATGTTATTTAAAGCTGTAAGAGTGAGTCATCGTCACTGAACAACACTATTGACTTTATTCAAATCTGCACGTCTCTCTGCCGTGGATCAATACTTCTGATCCAGATCTGATCAAATGGTCTCAGTTTGCCAAGAAAACAGTTTTGACACTGAAATATAACTTACTTGAAATCTTCAGGTGGATCAGCAGCTGAACATGCATCATTTTTTGTGACTTTCTGAAAAGGCTTGTATGAAACATATTTACCGCTGAGCTCGGTAGTCTATATGCTAAATACAGTAATACCAGTGGAAAAGGGCTTAGTCCTGATGGCAGCGCCCAGGGGAACGTTCAGTATAAGACCCAGGCCCCCCTCCTCCCTTTGGGAACAGTAAGACCCAGGTCCAGGAGTCTGGTCTAAACAGATCCATGTGGTCCTTGTTAAAGTCTCAGGAAATCTGATTCTACAGGTTCAACTGAGGACTAGACCAGGTCTAAACTGGATCTACTGTAGGACTAGACAGGTCTAAACTGGTCTACTGTAGGACAGACGGTTAAACGGGTCTACTGTAGGACTGACGGTCTAAACTGGTCTACTGTAGACTAGACAGGTCTAAACTGGGTCTACTGTAGGACTAGAACAGGTCTAAACTGGTCTACTGTAGGACTAGACCAGGTCTAAACTGGGTCTACTGTAGGACTAGAAAGGTCTAAACGGATCTACTGTAGGAAGACAGGTTAAACGGGTCTACTGTAGGACTAGACAGGTCTAAACTGGGTCTACTGTAGGACTAGAACAGGTCTAAACTGACAGGTCTAAACTGGGTCTACTGTAGGACAGACCAGGTCTAAACTGGGTCTGTAGGACTAGACGCAGGGTCTTAAACTGGGTTTACCGTAGGACTAACCAGTCTAAACTGGTCTACTGTAGGATAGACCAGGTCTAACTGGATTATGTAGAACTGACCAGGTCTAAACTGGGTCTACTGTAGGACTAGACCAGGTCTAAACTGGGTTTACCGTAGGACTAGACCAGGTCTAAACTGGGTCTACTGTAGGCTAGACCAGGTCTAAACTGGGTTACCGAACTAGACCAGGTCTAAACTCGGTCTACGTAGGACTAGAACAGGTCTAAACGGGGTCTACTGTAGGACTAGACCAGGTCTAAACTGGGTCTACTGTAGGATAGAAAGGTCTAAACTGGGTCTACTCTAGGACTGACCAGGTCTAAACTGGGTCTACTGTAGGACTAGACCAGGTCTAAACTGGGTCTACTGTAGGACTAGACCAGGTCTAAACTGGTCTACTGTAGGACTAGTCTAAACTGGGTCTACTGTAGACTAGACCAGGTCTAAACGGGGTCTACTGTAGGACTAGACCAGGTCTAAACGGGTCTACTGTAGGACTAGACCAGGTCTAAACTGGGTCTACTGTAGGACTAGACCAGTACTTGTTTGAGTCTATCGTAGGACAAAAGCAGGACTACAAAAACAGAACTTCAAATCAAATTAAATGTATTTATTTTTGTAAACCCCAAAACACAACAACAGTCTTCTTTGAGGACTTTCCAATATTGTTAATTTTGCAAACATCAATGTTAGAAAATAAAACGATAAAAAACAGTTGATCTCAGTGTGTGATGTGACTTCAGCACAGTGAGAGTTAATAAGACACAAGAACACACTCTTGTGTTTGAGGAGACAGTACCTTAGAGCTCTACTGCGCATGTTATCTGCAGAAGGAGACGCTGTCTGTCTAGTTGGCTGGGGAAACTTCTTTGATAAAAACAACAAACAGGACTACAGCTGTTCTGGATCAGATTTGAACTGATCTGATGGATGTCTGGCTCCTGAGGCTTGAGACAGTGTTTTCTTGGTGATTTTTCACCTTTAAGGGTCGTAGGATCGAATTTCATTCACAGATGTTGATTTAGCAGAATAACTTTTGTTTTCACGCAGTGATAACTCTTATAGTTAGCTGAGCGTCGGCTCATGTTGTTGCCACAGTTTGTGTGAATCAGTGGAAACTCTTTCTGCATCGCCCGTGTTGATAAACGAATAATAACTCTATATTTTGACGTGGCAAAATAACTTGGCCATTTAAGCCTGTCAGTTGTTTGAGTTCTTTACAGAAATATATTCCTGGCAGCGTGAATTCAGTTGAAAGTTTCCAGAGAGGGGTGAGAATGTGTGGTGGTAGCTGCAGGACTGGAAATGATTTCAGATATTAAAATAAAAAACATTGTATTATCATATAAGAAACAGATCTATAAGGTTTCTGGTACATGTACAGTATTTAAACAAGAAAAATATTTTAGGTCTGTCTTGATGAGGTTTATAATTGTCTTTTGTTTAGCAAATATGATATATAGGGGCAATTCCACATCATTTGACAAATGATATCATCTAGCAACACTTTAATCTTGCTTAAATGACAGCTTCAGCTCCAGGAAACTCAGTTGTGTGTAAATTGTCTTTGCATTTTGATGACATCTGCAGTTTAGACTTTTATTTGTCAATTTCTTTATCATTTGCAACATAACTGCTGTAAAACTATGATAAATATTTACCACTAACTCATCCCACTTACTCAAAATTAGAACAATGCAAGTCATACGTGTTCTAAGTGTATTTTATAGTTTTGCTGAAGTTGTTGTGGACTAGTTTGTATTTTATTATTTCCCCTCATTAGTTTGTTCTCCGCTGCGGGACTTTTTGTGCTGAGCTCGCGCGTCTCCGGTGTCCTCGCGCTGCTTCATGGGATTTTGATGAGTCTCGTGACCCCCAGTTTGACCCCGGTGTCTCGGGTGTCAGCGCAGTGACGGAGCGCGCGCAGCAGAGGGAGCTGTTGCACTGATAAACACAGACCCGGGCTCGCGCACAAACCTCATTAAACCTGCTCAAAATCTACAAAAGCAGCGAATCTGAGGCTTTGAATGAATAGGGCTGCGTTTACGTTCAATTTGGTGATGTCATGACGCTAGTTTTTTACTGTTAATATCATATGAAGGACACAAATCTCTACATTGATCCTTCTAACACAACTTAAAAACACAGTTGTAATTTTCGTTTGTAAGATTTTTTTTTGTTTGAGCATCAGAAGACACTCTTCTGAAAGTTTCTGATGTTTAAATTGTACTTTATCATAAATAAAACGGATAAAAACTGTGTACTTTGACTAGGGATGTCAGATTATCAGGTAATCGTGATTATTCAAGTCACAATATAATCATAAGAACAAAATATGAATAATCGTGCCAAAAGTAGAAGCATGGTTAAGTATTTTTATTCTATACAAACAAAGGGCTGGCAAAAAAAAAAAAAGATTAAAAAGCCAATTTGTATTTTTGTCAGACTTGTTATGCATTCAAACATTGGTATTGACCATTTTAGAAGCAAAATTAGTTATGTTAATACAATATTTATTAAAACATACATCTAATTTTTGTTGTTGTTGTTGTTGTTGTTGTTGTTGTTGTTGTTGTTGTTGCATTAATTTTTTTCATTCAGACATGTCACAAACTTGAGGAAAATAATATTTTATAGTTTGAGAAAGAAAATGAAAGCTGGCTGTTTGATTGATTGTTGTCATAGTAATTGTGAATAATCGCTAAATCGTGATGTTTTAGAGGTTATGCACTGACATCACATTGTTTAGCAACATTTAGAATGAGTGGCATTTCTTCAATGTATTTCTTTGTTGTCGTAGCAACAGCTTGTCTGCTACAAGTTTGTCTGCTAAAACAGTTGATGATTTAGGACATTTTAACTGCAACAAACTGACTCAAAAACATATTTTTTAAGAAGAAAAAGGTAATAACTTCAACTGTGTGTGATTTCAATGTCTGATAAATGTGAGAAGCTAAAGTTTATCTGCTTTACTACAACTGTTGACTTGATTTTCTCTGTTTACATGTCAGTTACAAACCCAGTGCTCAGTAGACTTGTTGTGAGTTGAATTTGTTATCAAACTGTAGTTTATTTTTCCTGTTTTAGCTGTTTATTGAACTCTTACAGTAGAAAATGTCCTTTCTCTCCATTGACTCTCATGCATCCTTGCCACTCAGCATGAACATTTAGAAGGCTGTGAGGTCACCTGCATAACCTCTAAAGTCTAATTCCGTGACATCCCTAACTTTGACAGTTTTTTCAACTTAGTAATCAAACAAGATTTTCTAAACTCAGCCCCTTTTCGTGGGCCATATTAAACACTTTGATTCGTCCAAACTCATTTGATCATTTCTGCAGCGTTAGTGTGCATGAGGCAAGATAAATCCCCTGCATAGAGCTGTAACTCAATTCCTGATGTGGGAAACGCATGACTGTTATTCATTGTGAAAATTCTCCTGTAAGTTTTGTCTAAATGTTAAAAGAAAAACTAAACAAATGTAGAATTGTGTAGTCTAATCTTCGGAAGGGCCAAATCAGAAACACTGACACAGGTATAAGTGGTTATATTTTATTCATATCTAAAGAACTAAAGCTGAAAGAAGACTTTGTCAGAGTCTTAGACCTGGTTTATTGCTGGTTTAGTTTTCCGTTTCAGTTTTCACTTCACTTTTGTAATTTTGTTTGTAGTTCTGTTGACGTGCCTCAAGATGGCGCCTCTTTCTCTCATTTCTCTATGAACCCATCAGAAGTTGCATTTACATCACATATAATAGTTATAATTCATTTATTCATTTATGTATTGTTTTGTTTATTTTTTGTCCACCCGCTGTTCTGTATCTTATTGTGATCATAAGTTATTGATCATGAATTGGACATTTTCACTTGTCAATGTGTAACACTGTGACTAGTTTTTGGTTTGACCTTTAGATTTCATTTTAATTCATGAATGCTTCACAATTTTCTGAATCAGGGACATTAAATTACAAGAAGAAAAGATAATTGAGAATTAATATGCATTGTTGTTGAGATTCTGTTAATAATGTAAAACAATAATATTAATGCGTTTTAGTGATCAATAACTTTTGAACAGAAGAAGCTACATGACAGTAATTAAATTATATCTTGTTATTAATCATTTCTTAATTTGAATATTTTATATTTTATATCTGTTCTTAAAGTTGACCGACGTCCAATAACCATACAACTAACCCTGCAGGACGTTTTTACCACCTCACTTTTTTCAGCTTAGAAAGTTATCTGTCTTCTCTTAATTCACCATTCAAGATTTCATTATGAAGTTTTAAATTTTTTTCAATCTCATTCAAGCTGAGATACAGTGAGAGTGACAACCAGCCCTGTTCTCCCGACAGTAAAGATGCACTGTGTAACTTAAACAAAAGCATGTTTTTGTCATTGCGTTAAAACAATAATAAAAAATCTTTTTTTTTTACTTTGAGCTTGCATGGTCACAAACTAAACTGTTTTTTTCCCCAGAGGAGTGTCTCCTGTATGTTTCCTTGGAAAAGATGTTTCTTTAGCTGTATTTTTGCTTAAGACGTAGTTATCCTCATTCAGAATATCCCAAAGTATGGTTTAAAATATTTTCATTTTACAGTAGTGTAGTTGACTTTTCACCTCCAGAAAGTGACACAGTGCACCTTTAAGCACAAAGACAGAGATGCTTTTACCAGATTGTAGCTTTTACAGCTCATTTCCATCTGTAATCCTGGAGAGGAGAAAGGCTAGACACAACTTGACATGTTTGTGATGGTAGGTAGGGGACACCAGAGCACCTGGAGGAAACCTACGCAGACACAGGTAGAACATACTCCACATAGACAGGCCCGGTCCTGGACCGTCTGGGAGTCAAACAGAACCTTCTTGTTATGAGTCCAGACGCTCACTGCACCACCGTCTGATTTGTATATAGATAGGGCTTGGTACTGTTAGTTTTTTTTTTCGATACCAGTACTTTAACAGTACTTGCTTTTAAAGACTGGTTCCTTAACGGTGCTTTTTTCAGTTCTTGCTTCTTTTTCAAATGTTAATTCTAAGCCCAAGACCATGTTTTCAGCCTTTAACAATGTTACATTTGTCAAACTATATTTTAAAACACACCTATAGTCTGTTCCGTTACTTTAACTTTATAACAAATATGTACCTATAGAAAGATATAAATTGTGTTGTAGTCACAAGTACAACATACAGTATGTACTAAACGCAGTTGGTAATACATTTCAGAAATAAAATGTGTTTTAGTAAGTGTGCTGTTCCAATAATGTGGTTTATTACATTACTTCTATTATTAGGCTATTATAGTATTGTTATTGTTATTATTAGTAGTGATTAGTATGTTTCTTTGTGTTCTGCTGCTTTCAGACTAGACACAGTTTTTTGTTCCTCTCATGAACACACTTGTGCACACGCGCTGGTTATTCTGACCTGCAGCTCCACTCTCTTTATGATCTGATTAAACCATGATTTGACCACAAAGACCAGGAGGTGGCGCCGCTAATGACCCGCTCCATAATACAGCTCCTAAAACAGCTCATAACACCAGCTCCTCAACCATAAACCCAGCTCCTAAACCAGCTCCTAAACCACTCCTAAACCAGCTCCATAACACCAGTCCTAAACCAGCTCCATAACACCAGTCTCAACCAGCTCCCTACACCCCTCAAACCAGCTCCTCAAACCAGCTCCTCAACCAGCTCATAACACCAGCTCCTCAAACCAGCTCCATAACACCAGCTCCTCAAACCAGCTCCATAACACCAGCTCCTCAAACCAGCTCCATAACACCAGCTCCTCAAACCAGCTCCTAAACCAGCTCCTAAACCAGCTCCATAACACCAGCTCCTCAAACCAGCTCCATAAACCAGCTCCTAAACCAGCTCAGGGCAGATGTTTGTGAAGGTTTGTGGCTTTTTCAGTCACATTAGAACAGGTGTAAGTGTCTGCAGAGCTCACACGGACCTGTTATGATGTAGGTTTTTCTTTTTTTAATTTTGTACAGCTTTTTTTGATGACTTTTTGCATATCTTCAAAACAACAATCACGTTATTAATGTATAAACTGTATCTTGATATATTTTCTTCAGATCTCAAGATACATCGACATTTCTGAAATTACATTTTTGAAGTGATGTGTTTTGTTTTCTCTTGATATAGAAGGTAGAAATGTAAGTTTACATAGAAGAAATTAGCTTGGTGATTGCTTTTTATTATTTTACTGTTACAACAAATAGAAAGTGGAATTACTCTTTTTGTTCTCAGTTTCATCAGCTCTTTTATTAGGTTACACTATATCAATATAAGCTGCGGCCAAATTCAATCTAGTCCAGAAATTATCTCAATACAACTGCAAAAAAGGCTTTTCAAAAAATAAAAAATGTTGCTTATTTTGAGGTAAAATGTCTTTTTTTCAGTGCAGTAAGAAACTTTGACTAATGTTTAGACGAGATTTTTATTCAAATCTTTTCTTGATTCAAGCAATTACGATCAAAACAATACACATTTCCTTACAATACGTTTTTATATCTAGATAAGGTAAATCAGGACAGAATTAGTGCTGTCAATCAAGATTAATTAATCATGATCTGTAATGAATTAATCTAATAATTTATTTTTAATCTCACCTAAAACACTCAACTTAAGTGTTTTTGTTTTGTTTTTATCTAATTTAATAATTATATTATTGTTGCAGATGAAATATTATATACTAATGAAGACTTTAGGAAGTTTTTGTTGCTATTGTCAAGTTGAACAAACCTAATGTCACTTGTAACTCACATATAGAAACATAAGTTAAAGATTAAATAGATTAATGTGATTAAAAAATTAACTCGATTAATATGTCTGTAATTAATTAATCTCAATTAATGCACTAATTAGACAGCACTAGATAGAATATCTTAAAACAAGTCAAATAATCTTAGACTAATCTTAAAATTAGATTATTGTGCTTAATTCAAGTGTGAGGGAGACGGAAAATAACAATGTGTTTACATTTCACTTTCATTTGGATTTGTTTAGATCATTTGTTTCACTGATTTTACTCACAGCTTTTCCTCAGAAAACATGATCACTTTAGTTGGAAGAAACACAAGTAAAGTTAAAGCAGACTTTAAAGTGTGTTACCACAGTAGTTTTGTGTTTTATTAAAATAAGATTACAGACTTAAGGTGGTTTAAATGTAAAAACAAATATGAATTGTTGCAGTTTCATGTGTTACAGTTGCCTCTTTTTGATTTTCTTGTCTTAAAATGAAACAGCTTCAAATTAAATAGTTTCACTGAATCCAAACCTGCTCGTTGAGCCAAGATCTTTCATTTCATTTCATTTTAAGTTTTTAACCAAGATTAAGTTGATGTGTAAAATTTAGAAAAAGTGTTACCTCTCTCTTACCTTAACCTAGCCTATATTCTTAGTTGATACTTTGCACTCATTTCTTACACTGAATTGGAATATTTAAAATACAGCATTTTAAATAAAATCTGTCTCATGTAAAAGTGTGACAACCGACCCGACTCTGGCTTTGTCTGTCGTCCCATATAAACCCATAACAACTAACCCTGACAGGACGTTTTTTACTTACAATCAATTGAATTCAGTTCAGTTGAAGTGTCGCTTTAACTCGCGCAGATGTGACTTTAGCGACGCGCGCGGTCCTGCGGGTGGAGGCGGAGGTGCCCCTCTCTCCCCGGGACAGCCCCCCTCGGCAGCCCCCCTCCCTCCCTCTCCCGCTCCGGCGCTTTACGATCGGACATAAATTACCGGGAAGCAGAGGCGAGGCGGCCGAGAGAGACCAGCTCAGGGACCGGCGCTGCTCCACGCGCTCTGTCCGCTTCTGTCACTGCGGACGAGCCTCTGCGGCACCGCCACGCTCCGGACCTCAGCACCGTCATGCCTCCGGACGCCGTGGTGTTGTGTTGGACCCGGCAGCTCTCGCCTCGCTCTCCCCGGCGCTGGACTCACTTCCCCGGGCCGCTGAGCTCTGACTCTCCGCTCTTCTCTCGCGGTTCTCTCGGACTTGTTGTGTTTCGCTTTTGGAAATGTCCCGTTTCTGTTCTGACTCTGGAGTGAACACGGCGCGCTCTCGGTGCGCGTGCACGTGTGTGTCCCGCTGTAGTGTCCCGGTACAGCAGCGCGTGCGCGTGTAGCCCAAGCGCGCGCGCGGAGGTCGAAGTTCGCTGCGCTTTTGGAGATGTGAACGCGCCCCGCAGGAGACAACTGTTACTCCTCTTTTCCCTTTCTCTCTCTCTTTCTGCACTCTTCCTCTCCTTTCCCCTCTTCCCCACGCACGTGCACGTGTCCTGCCCCCCTCTCACACACGCACGCGCACGGACAGTCCTCTCGCGAGCCTCGGAGCAGCCCCGGGACAGATATGTATTCTCCGCTATGCCTGACGCAGGTGAGTGACACTTTTTTGATTTTGACTGAAAACTTGAACTTTGCGCGTGCTCCGGGGAGGCGCGCGCGTGCACAGCGGTCTCCCCCGTTATGTCTCGAGCCTGGTGTGACTGTTTCCGGTGTTGTGGGCCCTGCTGCGGGCTCACACGGGCTTCTGTTGCCGCTGTCGGAGTCTGCGCTTTGGACAAACTTCTGCGGAACTTCCTCTCGTCCTGGCGCTTTCTTTCTCCGCCGCGTCCCTCTGGCTTTTCTCTCTCTTTCTCTCACTTTCCTCTCGTGCTCTGCTCCCTCTTTCCTCCGCGGGGAAAGGGGCGGTGTTGGTGTGAGTTCGCAGCCGTGTTCCTCGCTCCTCGGGCCGGCTGCAGTCGCTCCAAAGCCCGCTCCCGTTCAAGCCTTTTCCCGCTGGACTCTTCTCACTTTTCTCAGACTTTTCTCGCTCGTGCAGTCAGTTTGTAGCAGAGACGTACGCGCTCGTGCAGTTCTCACTCTGTCAGATCCAAAACATTGTGTTCTTTTCACAGTTTGGACTTTCAGAACTCACCATGTTTTAACCCTTTAACTGTGGGACTTTATTCACAAACAGAAATATTAGAGAACTTGGACTAACTTGACCTGCCATCATTTCAAACTCAGACACTTTTCCTTCAAAGATGACACAGATTAAATTAGTTTTAATAATACAAAAGTCAAATGTAAGTGTGTATGAAGTAGGACATTTCAGTAAAATGCAGTCAATTTCACTAAACAGTTTTGCTAATTTTCACCTATTGTGATGGGTTTATAATTGTCTTTTTTCCTGCAAATATGACATCTGCGTCCAGGTGTATATCCACAACTGTTACCTAGCAAACACATCGCTATAGACTAAATGTATTTTTATTTATTTAAACTCGAGCTAATTCTGACTGGAGCAGGTTTGCGACGTCAGACCCACAGCAGCGTGTCTTTGTGATTAAGGGATTTGTTCTAATTCAGGATTAATCTGCCGAAATTAGCTCCGCTCCGGCTGAATTAAAAACACTTCCACCAGCTCCAGATATTCCCTCCGTTCGACCCGTTTCTCGCTCGATTGATCTGCGATGTTTCAGTCCAAACTCTCATGGATTTGTCGTATTTCTTCGCTTCAGACGATAAAACATTTTCATATAGTTTCTTCAGATTTTTGTAGATTATTTCTTCTATATTCTTCTTCTCTTCTTCTCCTCTCTTCTCTCTGCTCCAAACCTTCTGCAGCAAATTACACCTGGAAGTTGGGTGTAATTGTGTTTTTAAAAGCCTCATGCTCGTCGCTTAAAAATATCTTAACATACGTGGAACTAGTGTTATATTATGTACAAATAGGTTGCATTCCGTGAAAATATATTTAACCATATCATTAAGAATCATTAAGAACATAATAAACTACACTGCAAAAAAGACCTTTCAAACAATAGAACGATTACCTTATTTTGAGGTAAAAATGTCTTGGTAACACTTAAGAATAACTACAAAAATTAGACTTAATAAATCATTAATAACACCTTAATAAAGACTTAATTTATCATGACAAATGATTAAGTAACACATGAAAAAGTTTATTAATGCTTAGCAACTACTTAATTACTCAGAATCCTGCCACCTAACGTTTTCATTCATTAATTCACCATTTGTCAATGAATAATTAAGGTTTTATTTATGCTTTATTTATGGTTTACTGAGGCCAATTAAGGTGTAATTATTATAAAGTGGTACCAATGTCTTATTTCAAGAGAAATAATCTGCCAATGCAGGAAGAACATTTGACTAGTTTCAAGTTCTCTTTACAAACTTTAAGCAAATCTTTTCTTTATTCTAGTAATGGCTTAAATAAGTTTTTATATCTAGATAAGGTAAGGATAGAATATCTTAAAACAAGTCAAATAATTGTTGTAAGTCTTGGTCTTATTAAGTGAAAAAATCTTAAAATGTTCTTTTTAAGATTAAAATGCCTAATTTAAGTCTTTTTTATCTAAGTTAGATTTTCCTTTTTGCAGTGTAGGAACTTGCTTTGATGCTAAAGTGCAACCTAGTAATAAAAATATAGAATAAAACTATAAAAATGTACAGTATATATACCAGAGATATAAGTACAGTTACAAAATATAATTCAGTGGGCGGAGCAATAGTGCAAATAGATAATATTAATGTGACTACTACAGTGACAGTGTAAAGTTTATACGACTTAAATTTAATTAATTTAATTTACTTAATAAAAAATAATAATAATAATTTAATTGACTTTTGTTTAACCAGGAAAGTCCCTGAGATTGAGAATCTTTTTGCAGGGGAGAGAGGAGGCATTTAAATAAAGTAGCTGATTTTTACACAATTTTTTTAAACTTCCTTCTCCTTTAATCCTTGGTTAATATCGACGTGTGTTCATTTTTTGTTGCAATTTTGAGCAAAAAAACCCCACAAACAAACACTTTTTACAAACCTCAAAATGAGTCTAGAGAGGAACACCTAAGCTCTCTCAGAGTACAGCATTCAGCTCCTGATGAGAAAACATTCTTATTAGTCATTCAGACAGTACACAGTGGTCTTATTTTTACACAAAGTGCAGCATTTATAGACTTTTTATTAGAAAACACAAAGTCTTCTAATTTATTACATAAAAGTAAGTTATTTCAACTTTAATTGGACATGCAAACTCCATAAAAAGACATCGAGTGACCTGGGAACTGACTCTGATTGTCAGCTGACATGTTCACTTCCTGTTTAGTTCATTTCTATGAGGTTTCTCATCTCATGAGTGTTTTTTTTCTAACATCTAACACGTGATGTGAACCATTAGGTTGCTGACAACACACATCGTTTTAAACACACTTTGGTCCTTTGGTGAAGTTTTCTACTGATCTGTAAAGTACTGAACATGTTTTCAGAGAAAACCAACAACTCACTGCTCATAGCTGTTCTACACTCCAAAAGAGACTTCAAAAAAAGAAGCCCAAGGTTGCAATAAAGACTTGGATTTGGCAACTCTGAGACTCTATGAGTAATAGATTGGAAAAAATCACAGACATATAATTAGTAGAAGCGCAGTCCGACTCTGATGCTAACGAACACTTAGCATCTGAGCTAGTCCGGTAAGATTTAAGCTAGTCCGGAGCATTCTACTGTTTATTTCCTATAGCCGTTAGCATTAGCCCGCAAAAAACACAAGTTATGAAAGATCCAGAGAGTGTCAGCTGTACAAACCTACCGACCACATTCAGCAAAGGTCAAAGGTCAGAGCCTTGTTACAAATTGTTGTTGAGTTTACAAACCTTTTAGTATTTTATTGTAGAGGAAAAATTGTGTATAAAACTGCTAACGGCATCTTTTAAGGTCTAGTACACCAAACGTCTGCTTTTACATGTAACTAGTGAGAAAAGCAGACACGTTACATAAATAACACCAAACAAAGTTATAGCTTCACTTCTCTGTGGAGGCGTCTCTCGCATCGACAAGTGATGATGCATTTCAGTCTAAGAATATAGTAGTTTGAGAAATATAATCTCACATCGCCAAAGTTGTTTAAAAAAGCTTCATAAGACACAAATCAGTCCGTTTTGCTCATGGTTTTGCTGAAATCGCTTGTTTAAGCTCGTTTTATCCATAAAAGTGCAACTTCTGCCATTGAGTTCAATTGATTTGCGTCATCACCTCTACTGGAGGAATATGGCGTCGCGCTGTTTGTGTTGTAGCAACAGAGCAGAGCTGCTGATTGCGCGTCTACTAATTTAATGTCTATGGGAAAAATAGTCTATATTTGAACAAACAGATGCAGCAAATAGAGAAAAAGGGAAATCACAATACGACGATTTCACCAAAAAAGTAGATTGTTGAAGAGATGAGCTCACGATTTGATTTTTATCACAATATTGAACAGCCCTAATCTCGATATTTACGATACAGCCAAATTTTGTCTTTTAAATATGTCGATATACAATATATATTGATATATCGCCCAGCCCTATGAAAACGTAAAGCCACATGACGACATTTTCTTTGGGGTTAAAGGGTAAATCTTAACCTAAACCAGTCTCCAGTCCAAAATGTCTTCATTTTAGTAACTTGAAGCCTAAACTTACTCATTAAACTCAAAGAAAATGTTGCCACGTTGCTTCAACCATGTTTTTTAACTGACATGTTGTGTATCTACGTTTTCTTCGGAGACTGTGTGTTGCTGTATTACATATTATTATCTGTTGTGATAACTTATTCTAAATGAAAGGTATGGAAGGTATGGTAAGTATACTTTTGTCCCCGTAGGATTTGTCCTCTGCATTGACCATTCTTCAATGCTCTGGGCATCTCTCAGGAGCAGTGATCGCCGCAGTGCAGCGCTCGGGACCCATCTCAGATGTTCTTGCTAGGCTTGGTCAGATACGTAGCTGGAGGTATTACCTAACATGCATGTTATTGGTTGTGGGGAAACCGGAGTGCCGAGAAACCCACCAGACAAGGAGCCAAATTCAAAGATATCGCTCAACAAATCACTCTCCAAGTCATTTATTTATTTTTTAGTCCTTTATTTTACAGTAAATGTGATTTTTCTCAGGTCTGGTCATAATAGAAAAGATGAGATTAAATATGTGTAAATTTACCCAACTATAACGGTTGTATCTGGTCGTGACAGTTCTTCTTGTTCTTCTTGTGTTTCGCTGGAGCCTGAACAAAACGTTGCTCGAGGCATTTTTTAAAACAGAATCTGGAATCGGTCCAAAAACTCTCCGCACGGGACTGAAAGAAGTCTAAACCAGGTCTAAACCAGGTCTAAACCAGGACTAAACCAGGACTAGACAAACCCAGAACTAGACCAGGACTGAAGCAGAATACAAACAGGACTAGGTTGAGATTGTGACTTGGGTCCGGCTGGTTGGAGCTGGAGAGATTTGTAACTGTGACTCTGGTTCCTTTTCTATTAAACCGGTTCTGTTGCTGGTGTTCCTTTCAGAGCTGTTTTTTTTTTTTTTTTTTTAATTTTCCATAAAAAAATGTTGTTCCTCATTCCAAAACTGGTTCTGACTCATTGACTATGGCTTAAGAACAGCTTTTTACAAACAGCAAAATGAAACTGACGTGAACCGCCCGAGCTCAGCCAATCAGAGAGCTGCTCCTGGCTTTGTTTGAGGACAAAATATAAATATAAGGATCTGATTTTGTCAGAATGTGCTGTAATTATAAAATAGTTTGCTACAGTACAAGATTTTTGCAGAGTTTGAGCTGAGGTAGCGTCGCTTTAGAACGTTCTGAAGGTGAAGATTTACAGGCAAACTGGTGCTTATATCAAATATTTCTTGGAGATCGGTCTCAAAATGCTGTTTTAAGGTCTTGGTCTTGGTCTTGGTCTTGGTCTTGGTCTTGGTCTTGGTCTTGGTCTTAGTCTCAGACTTGAGCATGCTTGGACTCGGTCTTACCTTGGACTTGATCTTGGATTCGGTCTTTATTAAATTACAAAGGTGGTCTTCATTTGGTCTCTTGATCTCGTCTTGGTCTCCACCTGTAAAAGTCTCGGTCTTGTCTTGGTCTTCAGTGGTCTTGGTCTTGGACTAGGTCAGGGGTCTGCAACCTTCAACAGCAAAAGAGCCACAATTGCCAATTTCAAACCAAATTAAAGCTAGTAAGAGCCGCAACTGCATTTAATAATAAAAACAACAAAAAACACAAACAACCAAACTAAATACTGAACACTTATTAAGTGTATTTTCACAATGCTTTACAAAACAAATGTCAAAAATGTATTTTATAGCGAGACTAATCTTTTTTTCATATGTAATATACTTGTGCCTGAGTCACAAGATGATTTAAAGATGTACTTTTACAACTATGATCTGGTATTTATTCAGTTTTTTGACTGAAAGCAGCATGCCGAGTGAATTTTGGTCACATAAAGCAAAAAATTACTCAAATTATTACATTTGACCCAATTTTAATGATTTTCCAACTTGTAATTATTACCTATGTTCCTTTTCTTTTGGTTTGGGGTTGCGAGTTGGTTGCATAGATTTTTTTCTGAAAGGTATGGAACCTTGGCACTAAGCAACTGCTCATCTAAATAAACACATAGTGTAAATAGGATAGACTAGTAAAGAATGTTCTTGAACTTTTTTTCCTAGTTTATTTCCTCATTCTCAAGCAAATCTCAAAGAGCCGCGCTGATGTCTTTAAAGAGCCGCAGGTTGCAGACCCCTGGACTAGGTCTTGTCTTGCACACCAAGACCACATTTTATTAACACCAGGTCTGCTAAATTGCACCAGTAGCAGTGACCTGTCCCAGACACAGTTTGTAATAAACCCTGCACAATAAGATCATTAGTCACTGATAACTGTATAAAATTACCACGGACTGCGGTCTTGGTCTCGTTTTGAACTCGACCTGTAACAGTCTCAGTCTTGTCTCGGTCTTCAGTGGACGTGGTCTTGAGACTCGGTGGTCTCAGAAAGGTCTTGGTCGCGAATAGTGTGGTCTTCTTGACTACTACACTACCAAATTACACAAATTGCATGTCTTTGCTTCATGGCCTGTCCTGAAACCAATATTAAGACAATTCTTTGAAATTAATTGGCGCTTTGTCATTACACTGCAGAGTTATTATTATTTGTTCTCGGTTAAAACTACTAAAATTCAAAATATTCATCCTAATTTTAGTCGTTTTACACAGTTTAGAATAGATACAGTCGGCAACGCAATCACTTTATTCATCTACATATCTTTGTGTCTATATTTGACACAATATATTTCCTTAAGTCCACATTTGTTGTTGTTGAAGAGTGAAGCTGTTGTTCTGATTCTCTCTCTGTGTTAAGTTTCCCTCTCGGAGGTCCGTTGGTGAGCGTGGTCTTTGATGCCGACTGTATCTAGCATATATCACTTGTTTCAAAACCTTCACGACTGTTTGCAAAGAGATTTAAGCTTGAATCAAATTTGCAAATGGGGTGAGTAAAAATGTCTTACTCCATTGTCAAATATTTTGGCTCGAAATAAGACCAGTTTTTTTTTTTAAAAAGGCACAAACACCTTGAAACAAACAAATTATCCAGGTCTTAGGTCATCAGTAAGACCATCTTAACCAGAAAAAATAGAGACTGAAATATAGACATTTAGCCAATCTAGAAATATATATTTTTGCAATCGATTACCTTGTTATAACTTTAATCTCAGTCCTAAATGTCACGATCTTGTTGTCGTTGCAGGATGAGTTCCATCCGTTCATCGAGGCGCTGCTGCCACACGTTCGTGCGTTCGCCTACACCTGGTTCAACCTTCAGGCGAGGAAAAGAAAGTACTTTAAGAAACACGAGAAGCGCATGTCGAAGGAGGAGGAGCGCGCCGTCAAAGATGAACTGCTCAGCGAGAAACCCGAGGTCAAACAGAAGTGGGCCTCTCGCCTTTTGGCCAAACTACGCAAAGACATCCGGCCCGAGTTCAGAGAAGACTTTGTCCTGACGGTGACCGGGAAGAAAGCTCCGTGCTGCGTTTTGTCCAACCCGGATCAGAAAGGGAAAATGCGGCGCATCGACTGCCTGCGTCAGGCTGATAAAGTGTGGAGACTGGACCTGGTGATGGTGATTCTGTTTAAGGGCATTCCTCTGGAGAGCACAGACGGAGAGAGACTAGTGAAGAGCCCACAGTGTGCTAATCCTTCACTGTGTGTCCAGCCGCACCACATCGGAGTCTCCGTCAAAGAACTGGACCTGTACCTGGCTTACTTCGTCCACGCAGGTCTGTACAAGCTTCACACACAAGTTTAACACAACACATGAAGGATGACTTGCAGTGTAGACACAAATAATGATGCATGATTTTATTCACTGGATGATAATGATGATGGTTATTTACTGTATATGCAGCAGAGGGGTTGTGAAGCAAAATCTGGGGTCGCGTAATGGTTTCATGATGGAATTTAACATTTTGACTTGGTCTTGAAGCAGTTTTTTTAACTGGAAGCATCATATTTGACAGAATTTTCATCATACAAAGCAATACTATACTAAATAAATGTGTTTTAATTTAATTTCAATAGTTTTCCAACTTTAAATTATTGCAGACAGCTATTTAATTTTACTGTGAGGGTTGTGAGTTGGTTACATGGTTATTTTTGGGGTCCTGGTCTGAAAAGTTGGGAACCCTGGTCTAAATGGTACTACTTTCCCCTGGGCCCAGGGCAGGAGAAGGCCTCCAAAACATGTCCTTTTTGCTTGTGAGAAGATTATTGGTGATGTCAGTGAGCTTCATCTTCTTATAAAACCGAACAAATAGACTTTGGCCATAAATAAAGAGGGTAAATAATTGGGCAAAATATTGACAAGTATAATAGCTTGAAAATGTAATATTATAAGCCACATGTGTCAAACTCAAAATGCGGCCCTCCACTTCATTTCTTCTGGCCCTCGAGGTTTTATAAGGTTTACTTTAATCTTATAGTATAATAGTGCAGGAGTAATCTGGGTGTCTTAACCTATAAAATGATTTGTCTGAAGCTTTTGAAGCTTTGTCATTTCAGTAAATATACAAAAATCAAATACAACTATTTGTAGTATGTCAAAGAATAGTGAGGTTAATTTTAGCTCCGAGGACAACCTAATGCCAATGTGGCCCTTTGTCAAAATAAGTTCGACACCCCAGTTATAAGCAAAGATTGCAGATTTCAGTGAACAAAAAGCTAGAGTTTGACAAAGGGTTGGGCGATTTGGCAAAAAATTAACATCACAATTTTCTTGGAGCCAGAGATCACAATTTAAATTTTATCACGATTCTTGTAAACTGTTCATTTTCAAATTGCTTTTGAGGTAAATACGATCATCTGCTTTTTTAGAAAGTTCCTTCTTAACGGACAATGTCTAGGTCCGGCCGTCCTAGACTGATCAGTGTTGCCAGATTTTTAGAGAAAAACAAGCGACCGATCCCAAAACAAGTCCATTATATATTTTTATCTGACTTAATAAATAGCTAAAATCCACCTCTTTTGTGACTTGAAAGTGCAGCCCAAAAACACAACCTTCAAATTCATAAGACTTTGAAAAAAACAAACAAAAAAACATTATTGCTCTAAAGAAGAAAACTTGTTAATTGCTTTTTATTACAAACTTTACACACAATTATTAATTTTAATGTTGTTTATCTGTTGTGCCACAATATGACAGTAGAAACAAGACTAAAAACAACAACTGTAGCTACAAAATGGTCTGAAATGTCTCCAGTGAAGGTGTGCAGTTCAAAAACACAATGAGGGACTTTTTGTATCACCACTTTATGACATCACAAGGTGGAACGGTGTGATTTCAGTTCAAGGAAAACACTCTAACAATGCAGGATGTACAAGTTAAAATTGGCGAGTGAAGCAAAACACAATGTCAGACTTGTTTTTAACGAGGAAACGGCTTTAAAACATGAATCAAAATTAGAGTAACATGGATCCTTTAAACTCAAACAGCAGTGGGACCGTCTCAGATCCTGGTCTAGTCTCGGTCTGGACTTCAGCTGTAGACTTTTGTGGACATACTGTATATTTAAGTTTTGCAGTGTTTCTGAAGGGCCGGCTGCTCTTACGGTGATTAAAGCTGCAGATTAAAGGCAGAGCGGTGTGAGTTTGAGCTCGTAAAGCGGAGTTTGGCTGCGGCGGGACGTTTATGATCCATCTGTGATCGGACATAATTGGTCTGAGCGTCAAAGTGACCATCAGGATTAAAGATCGAAGAGGCGGAGCTAAAGCACCTCTGAGACACTCACTGTAATCTGCTTTATTTATGCTTCGTGATGTCAAGATATAGAAGTGATTGTAAGAAGAAACTTGACTTAAAACGATCCAAGTTACTGTAAATTCAGTCATGTGTAAATTAAGGCTTCAGTTTCAATTATGATTATGGCTGAAAATGGAGTAATGAGTGATTATCAACCACAACTAATAAGTGTGTTTATAAAAGCTTGATTGGAAAGGTAGTTCTCAATTTCCTCACAGTTGTACAATACATTTACAGAGATCTGTCATCGATTTAGTTTTATCTCTTCACTCTTTGCATTTAGATAATAGAGCTGTAGTTGACCAAAGAACTTGACTGAAGACATCTTCCATCGACCAATTAGTTGACTAAAAAGTGTGCTGGCATAACTCTAAAAACTAAAAATTATTTTCTTGAACTGACCCAATCTGTTTTAAAAATGCAATTTATGCAGTGAGTGAATGACTAAAGAACAACAGATTAAACCAATGATTTAGCATCAAATTGTTTCATTGTTTCATTGCTGTCAATATAAACCCTCATAATGTAAATCAAATAATTAGTCGACTTATACAAATTTTGGTCATCTAAAGCTCAATCAACCGCTTAATCGACTAACCGACTGAAAGACTACAGCGCTATAAGACAATGCCTGTGCTTTCAAAAGATCATTTGAATAATCGTTATTTTAACTGGTTCTGTGCCAAGCCCTGGTGATCAAAGATGGTGGAGCTGTGCATCAATTGCTTTTGCTCAGTGGCCTTCGTAGCCATCATGGCGTTAGCTTTAGCCTTTTCCTTGCCACTACAGGCTATGGAACATGCACAGTTGTGCTTCCTCAATAATTCTTTGTGTGAGGACTCGGGACAAGCTCGAGCCGAGTCAATCCGAATTAATCTGAAATCTCACACGTGACCCTTCGGACCAATCACAGTGGAAGTTACAAAGCAAGCAGCGGTAGCCAAAGCTAAAGCTTAAAAAGTCGTTTTATACAAAACTAAAACATTTTGAACCAGAAAAAAAGTATGTAAGAGTCTGATCGTTTTTAAAAGCTGTAAATGCTATTTTTGCCGAACACAAGGGAAAAATGCTTTCTAGCCTGTAGAGGGATTTTCCCGCTGCAGAACCATAGAGCGACCACTGGGGCTGATTTACAACAGCTACAAGCTAACATTGTCCTATCCAGATAAATAATTGATCCATGTTCTGTGCACAGAATGTCAGTTGGCTTATTTATTTTCAAAAACGCTAACTTCCTGTTGGCATGTTTATTTCATGTTTAGTTTATTTCTATGGGGTTTCACTGCCTTAGTCTAAAATCACACCTGTTATACTGCTGCTTATATTTACCAAGGAAAAGTTAGGCAAACTTTAAAAATCTGATGTTCTTTTGTGCAGAGCTTGTTCTCGGTTATAACTAGAGTCACTCAGGCCAAAACTACAAAGTCTCAGCTTCACAAAGAGTTCCAGCCAAATGTTTGTGCTCGAATTAATCAAAAACATTGACAGACAAAGCATTAATTAATCTCTCCGAACAACTGATCATACAATTAGAAAAACAATACAATCTGAAGGGGCAGATCATTTGTCAGGTAAAGCTTCTGTCGCTGCTGGGTTAGAGTAATGTTTATGACCCTCCTGCGCGGATACACACCAAGAGGTCAAAGGTCGAGGTGTCAAACACATCCAGCACGTGCCAGAAGTCAGAGGTCACGACCTTTTGGGGGTAAACACTTCCTGATCGTAAACAGAGGCAGGTCACACAGCTTGTTTTAGTCTCAATAAACCGTCTGACATGAGACAGGTTTGTGCAGTGTGGATGGACGTTTTTCTACTTTCAGCTGTTTTCTCATCGTTATTGATCATGTAGTTTAGTTTAGCAGAAGAACTACATAGACCATGATGCTTTACTCCATTTTACTTGATTGTGTTTAGCCTTGGTATTTGAACTTAAACATAAATAATAAAATGGCAAAACTAACTTTTTTATGCATTTTCAGTCATAAAACTCTAATAATCCAAGTTCAGGGTAAAGTGGTGAAAAACGTCTAGTCTTTTCTTGAGCCTGACTCCTAAAAAAGTGAGACGTGAGATGAGAAAATGGAAATTATTGCACCAGAGCCGGACCTTCTTATGGAGACACATCTCCAGATGTTCTTGCTAGGCTTGGTCAGGACTACCGTAGCCGGTGGACATTGCCCAAACATGCATGTTATTGGTTGGTGGGGGAAAACCGCAGTGCCCGGAGGAAACCCACCTAGACACGGGGAGAAACATGCAAACTCCACACAGGTCTTTTTTTCAGATTTTAGTATTTCTGTTCAAAAAGTCCAGCGCGATGCAGCTTATTGTCTGTTACACCGTCAGTGTCACAGGAACAGAGGCAGAGGTCACAGGGGGACTGAGGGTTGAGGCCCCACTGAGGAACACTCACACCAAGTGAAACTTGAGAAGTGCAATCATTAAATTACACATAAAGTGACTATTGTTAAAAGATTTGTGTCTAAAATAAACTCCAGATTTAGAGAAAATGCATCTGTTTTATTCAAAAGTGACTTAAATCACAGTAAAAACTATCTAGACTCAGAATCAGATTTTTAATCCAGATTTAAGCTGTTTTAGCTGAATAAGATTTAATTGCTTATGTAATGTAGAATATTTTACTTGTTTCAAAACATTTTCAACTGATTATAAGAGAATCGGTGACAGAGCTTAAATTACTGTAAGAACAAAAATGGCCAATTGGTAAGAAGAGTTTTCTTACCCCGTTGTCAAATAATTTGGCTCAAAATAAGAAGCAATGTCTTGAAACCAGTTTGAAACACTTTATACAAGAAAAATAATCTATCTCCCTACAATAAATCAAGGTTAAATTAGTCAAAATGCTTGAAATTTGATTTGATCCTAGAATCCAGCAACTTTAGCTTGTCTTGAAATTCATTTTTTGTAGTGCTTACATTATCTCATTAGTGTGAGATTTTAACCTACAACTATTTTCGTCTGTCACTTTGTGTAATATTATAATTATAATGCAATAAGTCCATTTAAACACTGCTTTGACTTGACTGATTAAGGTTCATAGAAAAGATCTGACGGCCCCCTAAGCTGATTTTTGCTCAGGGCCCCCAAAGTTTAGATCTGGCTCTGTATTTGAGCATGGACGACTCTTTAAGACTTTAATGACTCTGTATCATATAATTTATTCCCACTTAGTCTGATTAACTTAGTGTGATTACACTTATAAAATACAGCAGTAAAAATGGACCGAGCCGTGTCATTTATCATCAGGAAAACTCTGTATAGTTTCAGTCGAGGCAGAGAGTCTGGGAAGGATCTAATGTTCTTTTAGTTTACTTGTTACTTTAAAATGGTTTACCTGATGTTTGTTTGTCATTTCTACCAAACAGTAAATAATAACAGCAACACTTTATGACAAAACCAGCCTTTGTGTGCTTTCTGAGTCGAATAATAAAGTATTCTGATCCCATGATAAACAAAAGCAGCGTTCTGATTGGCCGAGCCTGGGTGGTCCTCTCCAGTTTGTGTAAAAAGCTGCTCTTGACGTCAGCGGCAGGTCTGTGTTTGGCTTTGGCTCGGGTCCAGCAGAAGCAGGACGTCTCCCTCTGTTCACTTTAATTATTCACACAAAGAAGATTTTAAAAGAAAGAGAGAATTATTCACAACATTCTGTTCCGACGCCTCGACACCAGAGGCATCGGCGCAGCACATATGCCACCGTCACATTTTTAAGCTTGTTTGAAAAGATATATCTGCATTTACCTTCATTTATACCATCATCAATGATAATCCTGACGTTTACCTCAGTGTGTTGAAAATGTCTATCGCACAGGTCGCTCCGGCAGAAGTTAAATCACACTGGCTGTGTCTGAAAGTGCGCCCAAACTACTTTATAATGCACTATTCAGGGGTCACACCTTTAGTGGTGAATGTCCAGCAGGCAGGGCTGGGCAATACTGACAAAAATGAATAGCTCGATAATTTTTTGGCATATCTAAATTACGATATTCAGAAGATTTTATTTCAAACCAACCAGATTTTTTTTTAATGTACTAGTTTCAAAAAGCAGCTGCTTCGAACAACAAAAAGAAACTAGGTCTTTCAAACTCTGGGGTGAATTTGTGGAATGGATTAAATGAAGATTAAAAAAAAAGCAGAAACTTAAGGCAATTTAAAGATAAGTTTTTTGGCAGTTATGTTGTAAATGTTATGTAACAACACTCTTTATGGTGAAGTTCTAGAGAAATTATTGATTGTTCTAAAACGAAGAGATTGAGATGCTTTTAGTTATGTTGTTTAAAATGTATAACGATAGGGTCACACACAAGGTTTGTAAGAAACAGAAAGACAATGTTTATTTAACTTCTTGTAATGTAACTCATTGTACAAATATGTGTATATTGTTTAACAATTGGGGTGCACGGTAGCAGAGTGGTTAGAGCTCTGGCTTCCCAATAAGGAGATCGTGGGTTCGATTCCCGGGTCGGACCATATCAACATCTCACGATCTCTCTGGGTGGAGTTTGCATGTTCTCCCGTGTCACCGTGGGTTTTCTCCGGGTACTCCGGTTTCCTCCACCTCCAAAAACATGTATGTTTAGGTTAATTGGGCATCACTGTAAATTTCCCTTAGTGAGTGAATGAGAGAGTGAATGTTTGTCTGTCTAACCCTTCGGCAAGTTGGCCACTGTCCAGGGTATTCCCCGCCTAAGGCCCAAAGTCACTGGGATAGGCTCAAGTTACCCGCGACCCCTAATGGGATTAAGCGGAAAAACATGAATGAATGAATGTTTAACATCTGTATTTACAGTTGAAAAAGGGAGTAGGATTTACATAATTTTTACTTCCACCTACTCCTTTTCGAATATTATCTTTATTTTGTATTTTCTTTTTATTTGCCTTCGAAAATTTATTTTAAAAAAAGTTTTTCAATCAAAATAGTTGAATTTTAATAATCAGAAAAATGAGGTTGTAGTTGACTAAAGACATGTTTGCTTGACTTAAAGATCAGTCAATTAAAAGGTCCCTCTTTCTCAAACCAGTGATTGTCTAAATATTTGACCCAAACAGGCCTCACAAGACCACAAAAAAGATTTTCCTGTAAAAACATCTGAATACATTTGCAATGTGTTTCTAACTAATTAAAAAAAGAGACAACTAAGATACTAATGACTAAAATATCACCTTCTACACGTATTTGACCATTTACTATGTTGTAACTTTCTTCATTTGTATCTTTTACGCAACAGTTTTTGAAGCATTTTTATTGTAGACTCAATAATCTATTTTTGCATATCTTCAAAACAACTACCACGATATATCTAAATTTCGATATGTATTGCCCAGCTCAACCAGCTGTTCAAAACGTTGTGCACTCAAATGTCCCACAATGCATCTGGAGAAGTAATGAGCCTCAACGGTCAGTACTTTGCCCCCCTTTCCTGTCAGGCTTTTATGCTCATTTTAAACAATATTCACAGCTCCACAAAAAACTTTGTGCAACTGGAAACATGATGTTGTACATCGAATGAGACCCACAAGTGTCTACTTTCATTAAAAAAAAACAACTGTTATTCTACTTGAATCCGTTCCTTTTCATAGGCATTTGAAATTCCTTGTCTCTTCACCATTTGACGACAAACTTTTTCTAAATCAAACTTTTTGTCAGTGTTGTTTACCTCTGTTTTGAGAACAAATTAACAAGTGAAAATCACCCAAAACTTTTTTTTTACATATTTTGCACATGATGAACAATATTTAATTCAGTGTAAAGGCCATCTCTCACAAACTAACTTTGCACAATGGAAAATATGTATTTCTAGATTGGTTAAATGTCTTAAAACCTGGATTTGAATCTTTATTTTTGGTATTTTGTCTGGTTAAGATGGTTTTACTTGATGGACCTGGATTATAAGTCATATTAATAATTATGACATAAGTCTCTTATGAATTTTGAAGGTTCTGTTTTTATTGGGCTGCACTTTCAAGTCACAAAAGAGATAGATTTTAGCTGTTTTTAAAGTCAAAAGATAAAAATACACAACGTTCAGCCTATAAAACAGCTGAATAGACATTGATCGTGAAGAATGAACAAGTGAAGTAACCTGGCAAATTTCTAGTTTTCTAGTACTTTTACTCAAATTCCAGCAGGCCTTTGACTTTTACCAGAGTCATTTTTTACACAAGTAACTGTACTTTTTCTTGAGTAGTAAATTTTAGTACTTTTGTCATCTTTGCCAAGACAAACACAAACTAGTTATTAGCCTATGTCTTTATTCTCAAGTTGTGCAGCCCTTTGAAGTTGTTTCTGTTGACGGAGAAGCTAAATGACGCTACGTGTTGTGGATCATTGTGTGCTTCGTGCTGAGCGGCTGGAGGACGTTACAGTGTGAGAGAAAAGCTGTTTTTTCTGTCTGTGAATCCTGTCGGTCAGAGCGAGTGTGTGAGCCGGAGCTGTAAACCGGTCGTAAAGCTGCGGTCCAGGCTGTGTCCTCTGTCCACTCCGAGACAGTGTCCACTCAGCAGGACATAAATCACACCTGAACTATGACTGCAGAGACAGAAAAAGAAAAAACTCACGGTGCAGGAAGTCTCGTGAGGGAAACTAGAGACACTGACCCTCTGTTTGACCCTGAATCTGACCCTCTGACCCTCTGAACACCCGTGAGAGTTTGGACAGAAGAGCTAGAAGAGCAGGGCTATTTAACTTTATTTTCCAGAGGGACAGATTTTATTGAGGACTATTCTGGGACAGGTAGTGGCACAATACGTCACAGCTTTTGACACGAGCTTGTGCCAAATTTTCAAAGGACTAGATTTGTTTTTGTTGTGATAATAACTACGTCCTGCAGTCTATTTTACTGCTAACCCTAACCAAATCTCAACCTGAAGTAGCACAACCAGATCTAAACCAGGACAAAATAAAGTCTAAAGCAGAACTGAAATAGGATCAAATAAAGTCTAAGGTATAGTGTATAGAAAGTGACAATATTAAACAATAGGTGAATAAATGCTTAATTAATTATCTTATTTTAACTGTTAACAACAAGATTTGCTAATAGAACAAGAGCAAAGGAATTAGTAAAAAACGCAGCTGTAAATGAAACAGAAAACTACACTTAGACTTGGTTTCAAGCTGTAAAAATATAATAAAATCAACATGACTATTGTCTAGTTATTGACACATTAAGACATTTTAAGTTTGCTACTTTATTCAGAGAAATAACCCAGAATTAAACTACAAACAAAAAATATATATAATATTGTATATTTAGAAAGTGAGTTGAGGGCCAGATCAGATTTTTTGAGGGCCGATTTATGCTTGACAAACAGAATGAGTGAGGGCATTGGAGTTAGACAGAAGAGTTAGTTTGATCATAGCAGTTAGGACAACAGAGAAGTTATGAGATAGGAGCCAGGATACAGGAGTTGGGACAGAGAAGGTAGGAAATGGTAAATAGGAAAAGTATGTACGAGTTTTGACAAAGGAGATGGGACAGAGGAGCTAGGATGTAGGAGCTAGGACGTAGGAGTTAGGACATAGGAGTTAGGACGTAGGAGTTAGGACGTAGGAGCTAGAACGTAGGAGTGAGGACGTAGGAGCTAGGACGTAGGAGTGAGGACATAGGAGTTAGGACGTAGGAGCTAGGACGTAGGAGTGAGGATGTAGTGAGCAGGTTTAATGGCGCTGAGTCTAATTGAAGTGAAGAATCTTAAAAGTGTCTTTGCTGAAGCCCTTGAGAAGAGCTGACTCATGGGAAATGTAGTCATTACATCAGTGACTCGCCCCGCACACTCAGGAGAGAGAGAGAGACGTCTGCATCAAACCTGCGTCCATCAAGACACGCTCCGGTCTAGACCTGGTTTAGACCTAGTCTAGACCTACGGACACGCTCTGGTCCAGACCTGGTTTAGACCTAGTCTAGACCTACGGACACGCTCTGGTCCAGACCTGGTTTAGACCTAGTCTAGACCTACGGACACGCTCCCGGTCTAGACCTGGTTTAGACCTAGTCTAGACCTACGGACACGCTCTGGTCCAGACCTGGTTTAGCTCTGGTCCAGACTTACGGACACGTACAATGCGGGTAGATAATGTAGATAATAGATAATTTAACAATATATCATGGATGCTGTTATGAAGATAATGCTACAAAAGTTGTTTAAAACAGTTACATGGTAGACTCTCAAATAACGACTGTACGATCTGTAGTTTCACATTTGTCTGATAGCTAATATCTTATTTTATTGTAAACACATTTCTGAGACACTTACATAGTATTGTCTGAATATTGTAATCAAGAGAGAGAGAGAGAGAAGAGAGCGAGAGAGAGTGAGGAGGAAGGAAGGAAGGAGGAAGGAAAGAGAGAGAGACAATGAGAGAGAAAAAGAGAGTAGTGAGAGTGAGTGAGTGAGTGAGTGAGTGAGTGAGTGAGTGAGTGAGTTCTACCTTTAAGAACATAGGTCCTCCCTTTTTGGGCAAAGACTCCCCTGAAAAAAAGATTTTACATTTTGGTGAGACTTTTAATGTCTGATCTCGTCTAATCTCAGAAGCTAAGCAGGTTGGACCTGGACAGGACTTGGGTCCAGGTCCTGGGACATTAAGAAACTGTTGTTATGCCTTAAGCCGGCTGCACACTCAAGGAGTATTAGACTTTTGTGATTTTTAGGACATTTTCACCAATTGTTTGCCTGACAGTGGCATCATGTGACAGAAGTGCAGAGACAACACAGACTTGTGGAGCGCAGCAGTGAGCGGAGAACAGTGCGTGCGTCACATGATCAAGCGCAGTGGTTTTTTTTCATGTGCACAGTTATAAAAGTGAAACGACAAAGATGAAACACCAGAGGATTAAAGGTCACTGTTGAGCGGAGGCTCATAAGGAGTTGTTACACTGACACAGCATTGTAGACGTCTAAACAGTGTTGGCCGTGTTGTATAGCTAGTGAAGTTGTTTCTTAAATCATTTAAAGAGCAGGTGTGTTGAGATGATGTACGTAATGCTTGGAAAAAAAATAATCTTGCATTTGACTTCGTGCACAAAGCGTTACATTTATTTACAGATGATGAGGCAATGTTTCCTCTTTATGTGACATTTTAAGAGCCGCCGTCACAAGGCAAATGCAACAGTTGTAAAGGTCCTCGCGCTCGTGCAGCAGGTGAACCTCACCATGATGCTCCTGACAAATACTGTAGTTGTAACAGAGTCACAGTGGAGCACAGACATTAGGAGAGAAACCACAAAAAATCTCTTAAGAAAATCCTTTCTCTGACCACGCCTCCTGATCTCGTAGAAGGAAACATCTGGCTTAAAATCAGACTAAAACTCTTGTAGTGTGCAGAAGACTTTAGGCAAGACATAAACCCCCATTGCCCCGTATAAATCTGGTGCATCTGTGAATGGTTAGTGGTGGTCAGAGGGCACAAAGTAGCAGTCTTGCTTCTGTTACTCTGTCCCAGGGCAACTGTTGCTACAAGAGCAGTTTGTGTGTGAATGAATAATGCAAACATGTTAAGTGTTTTTGGGTGTCTTTGTCGTTAAAAGCACTAGACAAAACCACTACCATTATTATTAGATTATAGAGATAGGTATGAAGACGACAGTGAAGGAGCTAGGAGTTAGGACATAGGAGTGAGGAGTGAGGAGGCAGGCAGTGAATGAATGAATGAAGAGTTTGTGAATGAGCAGCTGCTGTTCCCACACTCAGGCCTCATTTGCATAAAGCCTCCTCATTTACACCCCCCTCCTGCTCCTCGTTAAACCCTCGTCTTAAAACAAAAGCTCTAATCCACGAGTCCGACCGACGCAGAAAGAAACGTGGAGTCTATCTTCAGACGGATGCCAGGAGGAGCATGTGTGAGGAGCATGCACACATCAGACACAACGTAAAATACATCACAGAATCATAGAAACATCACAAAACATGATTGGCTGAGGTTGAGTGGTTCTCTGCAGTTTCTCTTTATTGTTTGTTAGAAGTGTTTTTAAGCCATTATTGTAACCAAAACTGAATACATGTTGATATTAAGCATGTAGGAGGATTTAGGAGAGGAAGTGTTCAGATTTAAAACCTAAATCCTGTTTACTGTGTGAAAATAAGATCTCGTCCTTTAATAGTCTGTGTAGTTCAGTTAATCTTAGCAATGAAACTTGTTGTGAATTTGCACCTGCCTAAATAGTGTAGTTAAGAAAGTATTTGGATGAAAATATTTTGCCGTGCATAACAAATATTAAAAAAATAAATAAACACAAATAAAATCATGTTTCACTAGTCTTTGTGACAATAAATACATAAATAATAAAATGTGTGATTTTACTCCGAGCAGGCTTCCATGACCACAAAATTACCTGTTATTTAGCCAGGAGAGACCCCTGTTTGTTTCCACGGAAAAGCAGCAAATTTTTTACCTTATAGCAGAGAACATATGTGTCCTCATTATATATTATTTGTATTGAATTGTTAAGTTACATGGTGCACCTTTTAATAGACCATTTTTCTTTCTTAAAACCCTGGAAGTGCAAATGATTTAACAAAGTTTATTTCACAAGTTGTGAAATAAACTGCTTCTGCATTTACATTAGACAAGTGAGCAACATGTTGAGTGTTCTTTTGTTTAAGTTTTTACAATGATAAAAATGAGACACTGAACCTTTAAAACTGGTAATAATTAATTCATTGAAGTTGGAGTCACAATTTTCTTTCATAATCAGTAAAATGTTTCTGCTGTTTCAGTAAGCGTAGAACATTCTTGTGACCAGTGCTGGGAGTAACTAGTTACAAAAGTAACTTGCTGTAATATATTCACGTTTCAATAACTAGTGTAACTCATTACTTATAATAATGTTGAAAATATATTAATGTTACAATCTGAGTAACTCAAGTTACTTTCATATAAATGATTGCTTTTATATTGTATTTAAAACGACACTTCAGGACCAAAACACCACTGACATACTGTCTGTGACTTAAAGGTAAATCAAATATTATGAGGAAATGTTTTGTGACGTCACATTTCCACAAATGTATCAGTATCAAGTGTAAATGTAACAGGATTAGTGCTGTACAATGTCTTAACAAATGTGTGATTAGCTCAAAATAACTCAGTTACTTTTTGAAAACAGTAATATTGTCATTAAATTTTTCTCCCTGTAACTAGTAATATATAATGTATTACAATTTTAAAGTGACTTACCCAACACTGTTGGTGACAAAATACTGTAGTAAAATTTAAACACAGTAAAAGCGTCTAAAACAGGCATTGCAGCCCTCCAATCTCCGAAGAATTGATCCAAACAAAAATAAGTAATGCATAAAAAAAATCTACCTTTCTTAAGCAATATTAAGAGTTATACCACATTCTTTTGCAGTTTAAACCTATAAACGTCCTGCATTTATTTTGTTTCTAACTGGACACCCCCCCCCCCGGTCTAAAATGTTCATCGGCCGCAGATCACTTTGTGTTTGTGGAGTTTGATTGAGATGCAAATGTGGACGTTTGTTTTTGCTCATATGTTTGTTCTCGTTCTGAAGAGGCTCCTGGTTACGTGTGTGTGCGTTTGTGTGTGTGCGTGTGTCTGTAGAGAGGTGTGTGTAGAGACTGGGTGTGTGTGAGGGGGGTATTAAGGGTGGAGGGGCGCAGAGACATAAGGAGTTTAAGGACGTGTTTGCCTTTGTTTACTTTGAGCAGATATGAGTCGAGTGTGGGAAAATCCTGGGATCAACAAAGCTTTGACATGATCCAAAAACTGCAGCTGCAAATGGGAAGTTTTCTCTAAAGTGATCTTTTTTTTTTTTAAACATTTTAAAAAACTAAATCAGTGTTGGCCCATCACATTAAGGAGTCTAACATCTGATTAAAGAGCCTTTTATTCTCTAGGAAGTGAGCTTTTAGCATTCTATGTTGTTGTTAGTTTTACCATAATGACAAAACTGTTACTGAGACTTTAATTAAACATTGTGTCTAAAAGAACAAAGGTGTTTCTCACGACAGAATTGACCCTTGAGCGCTTCGTAGAGATGCTATGGAGGGATTTTCGGGCAACGTCACTTTCCACTCACTGCGCATGCTTTATGCTGAAAGACCCGCTGTCCATCTGCTTAGCTGGGGAAACTTCTTTGAATAAAACAAAAAAGGGGACGAGAGCAGCTGTTTAGATCAGATCTGAACCGGTCTGACAGACGTCCGTCCCTGAAGCTTGAGACAGCGTTTTTCTTTTCTTTTCAATCACCTGAATTTAACGTTTAAGGGTCATAGGATCAAATTTCATTCACAAATGAACAAACTTTTGTTTTCTCAGTGATAAACTCTTGTAGTTAGCTGACAACGGTACTTTTTCTACTTGTTTGCGTCTATGAGCAGCAGCTCTTTCTGGAGGCGGGGTGCATTGTCCATGTTGTTAAACAAAAAAGTTCTCTAATCAATAATTGTTATTTTTTATGTCACAATGTACAAAGATTAATAATCATTTAAATTTTAGAAGCAGAAAATGAAAATCATTCTGTAAAAATTCAGAATGTACAATGTATCGATTACGGTTTTGCCATTGTTTATTGACCCTATTTTGTCCCGCCTACTTTTCTAGGACATGCACTTCCTGTTTAGCTGCATTTAGCCTGTAGATTTCAGTCGATGGGTTTATTTTAACTGTCATTATATTTAATTAAAATTGCCCCACAAGACAGACAAACAAACACGTTAGCTACCTTAACAGAGCAAAACAGGAAGTGCATTTCCAAGCCAAGTGGGCGGGACAAAATAGGGTCAATAGAATAAGTGACAAAAATGTAGATGCAGATGTGTTATATACAGTGATTATGTGATACTGTGAGCTTTGTTATAGATATACATATTCAATTGGTTTACCACAGCAGGTGGTAAAAGAATAGATCTCATTGGCTGATATTGTGTAATTGCTAAATTGTGATAAATTGTCTCACAATAATTACACTAGGGCTGGGCAATAAGGTAAAAAATTAATGTCACAATTTTCTTTGAGCCAGATCACGATTTCATTTTATCATGCTTCTTGTAAACTGTATTTTCAAATAGTTTTTGAGGTAAAAACGATCATCTGCTTTTTTAGAAAGTTCTTTCTTCACGGTCAATGTCTAAATCCAGCCGTCATATAGACTGATCAGTGTTGCCAGATTTTCAGAGAAAAACAAGCGATCAGTCCCAAAACTAGTTACCTCAACCCTTCAATTAAAAAATAATAAAAATAATAATTTAATTAGAATGTTGTGTATCTCCACAAAACACGTTTCTTGCAATTTTTTTAAGACATGAAAATACACTAAAAGTCGATTATATTTTTAAATCAGACCTGAACAATAGCTAAAATCCACTTCTTTTAGTACATGAAAGTGCAGCCAAAAAAACAACAACACAACCCTCGAAATGCATAAGAGACTTTGAAAAACAGCTCAATATCGCTATAAAGAAGAAACCTGGCAACTCTGAGCCTGAGAAAAATAAGTTGGGAAAAAAAGTATTTGAACTAATGGCTTAAATATTAAATGAGAAATGGGAAATCCTGATATAACGATATTATCAAAAAAGCAAATTGTCAAAGAAATTAGCTCATGATTCTATTCTTATCACGACATTGCCCAGCCCTAATCCCTACACTAGTTTTTTGAGGCTCAGAGGGAGAAACAAGTGAGTGCAGATGAAGCTGAAGGTGTGTTTTTGGTCTGGGACAACGTTAGATCAGAGTTACAGGAGAAGAAAGTGCAGTTTACAGTAGAAGTGTGTTGTAGGTCCTGGTTAGACCTGGTTTAGTGACGGTCTCTGTTTGGGCTCAGATCCAAACCAGTTTAAAGTGGAACATTTAATCAGAAATCGACTGTGACCACAAACGCATCAGAGCCAGACCACATGAGCAGAGAGAAAGAGAGAGAGGAAGAGGAGAGAGAGGGAGAGGAGAGAGAGAAGAGAGAGAGGAGAGGGAGAGAGAGAGAAGAGAGAGGAGAGAGAGAGAGGAGAGAGAGAGAGGAGAGAGGAAAAGAGAGGGAGAGAGAGAGGAGAGGGAGAGAAGAGGAGAGAGAAGAGTGAGAGAGAGAGGGAAAGGAGAGAGAGAGGAGAGGGAGTGAGAGGGAGAGAAGAGAGAGAGGGAGAGATGGAGAGAGAGAGAGAGAGAGGAGAGGGAGAGAGACGGAGAGAGAGAGGGAGGGGGAGAAAAGAGAGAGAGGAGAGAGAGAGAGGGAGTGAGAGAGAGAGAGGGGAGAGGGAGGAAGAGAGAAAAGAGAGAGAGAGAGAGAAGAGAGAGAGAGGGAAAGGAGAGAGAGAGGAGAGGGAGGGAGAGAAGAGAGAGAGGGAGAGATGGAGAGAGAGAGAGAGAGAGGAGAGGGAGAGAGACGGAGAGAGAGAGAAGGGGGAGAGAGAGAGAGGGAAAAAGAGGGGGTAGATGGAGAGAAAGAGAAAGAGAGGAGAGAGATGGAGGGAGGGAGAGAGAGGGGGCGGGGACGAAGAGGGAAAGAGAGGAGAGAAATAGGGAGAGGAAAGAGAGAAAGAGAGGAGAGAAGAAGAGAGAGAGAGGGAAAGAGAGGATAGAGAGGAGAGAAGAAAAGAGAGGGAGAGAGAGGAAGGAGAGAAAGAGGAGAGAGAGAGGGAACGAGAGATGGGTAGAACGAAAGAGAGAGGAAAGTGGAGAGAGAGGGGAGAGAGATGAAGGAAGAGAGAGAGGAGAGAGAAGGAGAGGAGAGAAGAAGAGAGAGAGAAAATGGAGAGAGAAAGGGAAAGAGAGACAGAATGGGGAGAAAGAGAGAGAGAGAGAGAAAGAAAGAAATATAGGGGGGGACTAGAGAGGGGAAGAGGAGTGGAGAGAGAGAGGAGGATGACGAAAAGGAGAGGAGGAGAGAGGAAGAGGAGGAGAGCTGGAGGAGAGACGAGGAAAGGAGGAGAGAAGGGAAAGAATAGGAGGAAGGGGTAAGAAGAAGAAGAGGAGGAGGAGAGTATAAGGAGGATAGAGGAAGGAGGAAGATTGGGGAGGTGAGAAGAGGCAAGGAGAGGATGAGAAAAGGGGGAAGAGAAAGATTAAGAGAAAGAAAAAGGGGCAAAAGAAGAGGAGGAGAGATGAAGAGGAGAGTGAGGAGAAGGAGGAGGAGAAGAAAGGACGAAGAGAAGAGAAGGGGAGGAGGAGGAGAAAAAGCTGCAACTTTCTAAATATTTCCTTCACAAACAACAAAATATGTGATTGTCTGCCTAAGAATTCAGTTAATTCTTTAGATTAAATTTGTACAAACCTGTTCTAAACAACACCTGCATCAACCATGAACAAACTAAAATCTCCGCGCACAGAAGGATTTTCCAGACATACAGCGTAAAGTTATTCGTAGAGTCTTGTCCTGGGGCCGTTTCTCCGCCGTGTCTTTAACCTCGCTGTGGGACGAGCAGAAGAACAGCTCCAGGCTCACGACTGCACCACACAAGACGGTTCAAGTCCCACAGAGAGACTCGAACCTGCCCTGAGAGCTGTGTGAGGGAGAGGGTCTGCTGTAGGGCTGAAACAGGGCTGAAACTGGGCTGTTACAGGAAGGGCTAAAAGAGGGTTAAACAGGACTAAACAGATATAAAATGCTGCTAAAACACGACTGAAACAGGGCTAAAAGAGTTGTTACAGAAAGAGCTAAAATGGCTAAAAAAACAGGTCTAAAATATTACTCAAACAAGACTGAAACATGGCTAAAACAGGGACGAAAACAGGACTAAAAGGGCTGTTACAGGAAGGGCTAAAACAGGACAAAAAGCAGGCTGAAACAGGGTTAAACCAGGACAAAAAAACGGGCTGAAACAGGTTTAAAACAGACTAAAACAGTGACTAAGACAGGGCTGAATCAGGGACGAAAACAAGACTAAAAGGCTATACAAGAAGGGCTAAAACACGGCTGAAACAGGCCTAAAACAGGACCAAAGAATGACTAAAACAAGGCTGAATTTGTGCTAAATTATGACTAAAACCGTGACGAAAACTGGGACAAAATGTATTAAAAAGGTTGGTACAGGAAGGGCAAAAAACAGGTTTAAAACAGCAGCTAAAATATGGCTAAAATAGGACTAAAACAGGGCTAAAAGAGTTGTTACAGAAAGAGCTAAAAATGGCTAAAAAACAGGTCTAAAATATGACTTAAACAAAACTGAAACATGGCTAAAACACAAACGAAAACAGGACTAAAAGGGCTGTTATAGAAAAGGCTAAAGCGGCTAAAAAAAAGACTAAAACAGGTCTAAAACATGACTTAAACAGGATTGAAACAGGGCTAAGACTGCAAAAACAGTGACTAAATTAAGGCTGAAACAGATCACTGCAGAAACACGGCTGAAAAAAAGCCATCTTAAAATCAGGGTTCTTGTTATGTTTTTTCCTAAAGCCGTGTTTTGGAGCGACTCTCGGATCGATACAGGCTCATTAGCGTGACTTGGCCTTAGACCCGGCTCTGGACCAGATCCTGCCCTGGCCTTAGACCCGGATCATGGCCGACAGCGGAGGACTTCCTCTGGTCCTGACCTCGGCCTGTCACAGTCTGAGGAAACTGCACTGAGACAAACACCACAGCAGAAACACAGATTCAACAAGAGATGATTATAATCCCTGTCTGCTGTTGCAAATATGAATTCAAATGGACTTTTATGAGTTTTTAATCATCCGTTTGTTTATTTAAAGTGCCTCTGACAGGTTGAACAACTCATTTCACAATATGTAGCTAAGATCATTACAGTATATTTAAGGTTTTACTAAACAGTTTTCAAATGTCCTTTTAGTTTGGCATTTTTTTTAAGTTTTAAAAATTTACTTCCTGTTAATAAGAGATGACATGACATGGCTTGAAAAGATGGCCGCCCAAGCGCTGTGGCAGGACGCTGCTCTGCCCAAAATTAAATTGGCTTTGTTGGTAATTCATTGATAAGCTCATCAATAAGCTCATGTACAAAAGACGCAGGTCAGTCATTACATTATCTGACACGACATACAGCAAACATTGCCAAAATGTCCAAGATTAAGGCTAAACACTCGACAAAACAACTTGGCTCGGAAACCAATGAGCCTCATGAGGAGTCTATGGACACAATGGGCGAACTATTAAAGCAACTGAAAGAATTTCGCTCCGAAACGGCAAGTAACTTTGAAGTATTGAAGTGTGAAATGAGTGATTTACGTAAGGATCTTGGAGAGATTACTAAAAGAATGGACAATGTGGAACAAAGGCTCTCTGAAAGTGAGGACAGTGGATTCAACGTAACAAGAGTCATGTTCCAAATGCTGCAAGCGCAAAAAGTGTTGGCGGATAAATGTGAAGACCTTGAGAACAGGCACAGGAGAAATAATATAAGAATATATTCTGTGCCGGAGAAAACTGAAGGAAGCGACATGATTGATTTTGTGACGAATCTACTACGGGACAAACTGGAGGTGACTGCTGAGCTCCAGATCGAGCGCGCACACCGGGCGCTTGCTCGGGCGCCAGCACCAAATGAACGTCCTCGCTCCATCATAGTGCAGTTCCGAAGCTATATTACGAAACAGCATGTACTTAAAACAGCGTGGATGAAGAAAACGGTGCTACTAAACGGCCAGAGGATCTTCTTCGACGAAGACTTTAGTCCTGCGGTATTCAAAGAGCGTGGGAAATATAAAGACGTTCGCAAACTTTTATGCGAACGGAAGATTAAAAGTCATATTTTGTTTCCTGCTCGACTGAAGATTTTCTTGGAAGACGGTAAAGCTAAAGTCTACGAAAACCCTTCTGTTGCTGCGCAAGGGCTACGGGATTTTGGTATTATGATGGATGTACCCTCTGAAGAACCGGATTTGGATTCACTTTTACGCACAGCTGGTTGGCACTCCGCGGGTGCAAACAGGAAAACACCAGCAAACGAAATGATGGAAGCGGTCAAATCCTTACTGGATAGACACAATAAAATCTAACCCATGCACGTCGGAGCTGATAAAGATTTACTTGTTTCTATTTGGACAATATTGGAACAGCGCGCACCAGAGGTACACCGTTTGAATTCATCCTATGGCTAATATAAAGTTCATAAATTTTGGACTTGGTTGCCTAATCTGGTGCCTCATTACTTTGTTTTCATATATATTATATGGATGATATGGTTAGCAATGCATTATTGAGTATGGGCGATGTAGACCAAAAGCGCACGATTTTGAATCCAGCATTGATCCTGAAAAAAATGGGTTTAATTGTTGTTCTGTTCCATGTCAATATTATAATGAAGATGAATTTAATTTAAAATATAGTGAAGAACATTTTTTTCATTAATTCATTTTAATTCACGAAGTCTTTATGCAAACTTTAATAAAATTTCTGAGTTTTTGCAAACCTTGTTAGTTAAATTTAGTGTTATTGGACTTTCGGAAACTTGGTTATCTAAAGAAAAGGGGCTGATTTTGAATTACAAGGTTATGATTTGTTTCATATTAATCGGTTGGGGAAAAAGGAGGAGGAGTAGCTCTATATGTTGATAATTCGTATAAATGTAAATTAATTGAACAGATGTCAGTAGCTATTGATGGAATTTTAGAATGTGTGGCTGTGGAGATAGAGCAAGAGAAAAACAGGAATGTTATAGTGGTATGTATTTACAGGGCCCAAGGGTCCAATCCAGATGTATTTAGAGATCGTGTTGGTGACTTACTTGATAGTGTTCCACCAGATAAAACTATGATAATTTGTGGTGATTATAACCTTGACATGTTTAATCCTGAAAGTCTTACTTCAACAACCAATTCTTAAATGAAATGTATAGTAAATGTTTGTTTCCTGTGATTACCTTGGCCACAAGAGTGACTAGTACCAGTGCAACTTTACTGGATAATATTTTTATTAACAATCTTAATCTCTCCTTCAAAGTGGTGTAATATTTAATGACATTAGTGATCATCTGCCCGTTTTCATTATGTGTAGATTACAATTACAAATAAATAAAAAGAACACTGATCAATTAAATTATGTGAGATTAAGATCAGATAAGCAAATAAATTCCTTTAGGAAAGATTTGCTTGAACAAGCATGGGAAAATGTTTATGTAGGAAATGTTGATGATGCATATGGAAACTTTCTAAATACTTACCTTTCACTTATAATAAGAATTGTCCACAAATAAGATCTAAAACTAAAGAACATGATCATAAACCTTGGATAACAAAAGGTTTACAAAAAGCCTGCAAAAAGAAAATAAATTGTACAGAGATTTTGTAAAATTTAGATCTGTTAGACATGAAATAAAATACAAAATGTATAAGAATAAATTAACAACCATACTTAGGCGAGCAGAAAAAGATTATTATAAAAACAAATTAAACATGAATAAACAAAATATTAAAGGCACATGGAAAATTTTAAATCATTTGATTAAACCGAATGCTCAGAGTGCAAATTTACCTAAGTACTTTATACACAATGAGAAAGAAATTAATGATGATTTAGAAATTGCAAATGAGTTTAACACATTTTTTGTCAATGTGGGAGCTAGTATTGCTAAAAGTTGTGAAATTGTCAATCCTAACACATGTCCTTATTCTAGGCCTTGTGGAAATCGAGTGATGCAGTCCATGTTTCTAAGTGAATTAAATGAAAATGAAATCTTTTCAATTGTGCAAAAGTGCAAAAATAAAACAGCTGCTGATTATGATGGGATAGACATGTATATAGTAAAACATACAATTGACTGCATACTAACTCCACTCACATATATATTTAATCTATCATTTGCCACTGGTGTGTTTCCACAAAGAATGAAAATGGCAAAGGTGATACCAATATTTAAAAATGGTGACAAGCATTCATTGAACAATTATAGACCAGTTTCTGTATTGTCTCCATTTTCTAAAATAATTGAGAAATGGTTTACTCATAAATTAGACATATTTTTAGAAAAATATAATTTAATCTCCGAATATCAGTACGGCTTCAGATCTAATAGATCTACAACATCTGCACTAATCCATTTGACTGAAGACATATCAGCTGCAATAGATAAAAAACATTTCACTGTCAGCATTTTCCTTGATTTGAGGAAAGCTTTTGATACAGTTGATCATCACATTTTGTTGCAAAAATTACACAACTATGGAGTAAGGGGTAATTTACATAAATGGTTACAGAGTTATCTTACAAACAGATCGCAGTATGTTCAATTCAATTCACATAATTCTGCTTGTAAGAATATAATATGCGGTATTCCGCAAGGTTCGGTATTAGGACCAAAACTTTTTAATCTGTTTATTAATGACATTTGTGAAGTTGCAGGGAATGTTAATTATTTGTTATTTGCAGATGACACAACAATTTTTAGTTCTGGACCAAATTTAAGAGAGCTAACGGAGAGGTTGGGATCAGAAATGGGTAAATTAAAAAAACATTTTGATCAAACAAATTATTTATTAATTGGGAAAAAACTAAATATATGATTTTCGGTACAAAACAAGAGGTAAACAAACACAATTTTGTTATCAATGATGTTCAGATTGATCAAGTTCATGAGATCAAATTTTTAGGAGTGTTATTAGATGACAAACTTAGTTGGCAACCTCACATCAATTATATCAATAAAAGCTGAATAAAACCATCGGAATTTTTTATAGGCTGAAATATACCTTAGACCAGGCTTCCTTGCACTTACTGTACAAGTCCTTAATTGTTCCTTATCTTTCATATTGTGTTGAAGTCTGGGGAAATGCGTGTAAAAGTCACACAAAAGCCCTGTATCTGCTTCAAAAGAAAGCTATTCGAATAATTAATCATAAAGGTCCAAGAGAACACACAAACCATCTATTTGTCAAATCAAATCTTTTGAAATTTGAAGATCTCGTTAATTTAAAAATTATTATGATTATGTGGAAAGTGAGCAGAAGGTTGATACCTGAGCATTTGTGTGATCTGTTTACATTAATTATTAACGAGGACAATAGAAGAAAGGGTTCTTTCCGTGTGCCGTACTCTCGAACTTCACTAAGGCAAAGAAGTTTCTCAGTTGTTGGCGTCAGGTTATGGAATGCATTAGACAAAAATGTACATGCATGTACCACATTTGTTCGGTTGAAAAAATGTTGCAGATGAGGGTCTTTGAGAGCTATAGAAAAGAAATCTAAAAAATCTAATCTAAAAGTATTGTTGTATTAATTATATATTGCTTATGTATTTGTTGTGGCTGAGTGGTGGCCTTTATTGAGGTATTAATCTAACAAAGTGATGGCAAAGGCGTACCATCTTATGTTAATTCAATTTTGTAAAAGGGGCATGTAATTATAAGACATTGTCTTCTTCGTGCTCCTATTCACCCATGTATATTTTTGTAATTAACTTTGTTGACATTGATTTTCTAATTTGCATGGATGAATAAAAACAAATGAAATGAAATGAAAAGCCTTCACTGTTTCGAAGAGCGAGTGGCGGCGCACATAAAAGCGCAGCGGTCCGGAGGCTCACTCCAAAAGTACTTTTGTTGTACTCTGCGACAATGAAAATAAATCTTTTTGTTCTGTTTAACTATTTATAGCATGTTTCCAAATTAATTGTCAAAATACAAAAATATGAGACTCGTGTTATTTATGGGCATTTTACACAAACTTTAATACTGGAAGATGAACATACAACATACGAAACAAACAGATATGAACAACTTCAAGTTCTTCATCTTTAGTGTGTGTGAGAGAGAAAAATGTCATCTCTGCCAAGGTTCTGCCTCCCCCTAACTTGTTTTGCACATGAGCAAATGCTTGATAAATCTGGTCCTAAGTGTTTTAAAACAGAATTTTGGACAGGATGCAACAAAAAATATAAATGTATGTTCACAAGTTCTTCAGAAAAGGTTGCAATGACAACAAAATAGCTCCAACATTGCCACCTGTATGGATGGAGACAAGCTGATGACACCACTCAGCAAAAATACAGGATCAATCTGTCCAGAGGAGTGATAGAAACATTTACCAGTAATAATGCAGCAGTTTAACTTGTGGCTTTTATCAAAAATCAACACAGGTTGATAGCCCAAGACAAATTTCCCATCCTTGGACAATAAAGTTAATCTTGAATCTTATAGTGTTGTTTTGGTTATGTATTCCAATGGAAGCTTAGGAACTTAGGAACTTTCTAGTTGACTTTTGACGTTTTACACAGAGAAAGATCCACCCAAAAAAGTGGAGCGGTAAACTTTGCAGATGTCAAATAATTGTAAAATCTGTAACTATGAATGAAAGTGAAATATGAATGTAAACTAGATGCTAATGAAACAAAACTCAAGTAGTTCTTTCAATAAATCATTTTGTCTGACTCACTTAACAAACAATGCCAAAAAGTTTCCTAATAATATAGATCTAAAACTCTTATTTATTTTTTTTGTTTTTATTCAACAATACAACAATAACTGGTAAAGTCACTCTCAAAATAATCTCACCTTAAGTAAACCTCAGGCCCAAATGAGAAAAACCATGACAAGCATGGTTTCTTGTCAGTTTAGGTCAGGAGCACAGGGGTTAATTGCCAGCGATACCTCGAAATAAATGGGGTCAGTTAGCTGGAAAACATATACAGTTTATCAATCTTAACCTTCCCCTGTGGACCATTTTGTCTTCGGTGCACCGTACTGGGTCAAGGTCAAAGTTCACGACACATGAGCTCACTAAAGACAGTTTTAGCCACGGCGACGTCTCTGGCTTTTGGCAAGAATCTTCAATATCCTGAGCAAATCCAAAAACACAACCCTGGGATATGATTTCTTCCACTTCCTGTTTCCCATGGGACTTTGGGGCTGAGGGGTGTCTTTAAATAAGCGCACGTTGATATTACGCAGCAAGAGGTCTGTCATTACAAGAGGAAATTACGCTAAGAAAACCCAAGATGAAATTCCACAGCATACCTCCTTTGCGTATGAGCCGTTTTGTGATTGAAATTAAAACATTACTGTCACAAAATGAGAAAATTATGTGTTGTAACAGCAGTAGTTGTACGTTTTAAATCAATTTGCTGCCGCTCACGTGTTCTAGCCGCTATGTTTGCAAACATGACAACATAAATAGTTTTTTTCTTCCTCTCGCTGACAGCCATTTACTTGTATTCAATTGCATTTAAAAGCCAGTTTGTAGAGATCTTGACATGTAAATAGCTCACCGTCCGTCAGCGCTGTATGACGGTAAAAGATTACACGTATGTTTAGTGAGACTGCAAAAACACGCAGATCGCTAATGGAAAACTGTCACGTGGATGTGGTGTGTGTGTGGTATAAGGCTTTTTGTGTTGTCTGTGTGGAGGAGCATGCACTGGAGCAGAAAAGTTACAGATTAATAGATGTGTGTTTTTGATGTTTTTATAACAGATATAGTGGTAAATAAATGGTAATTGTTGTGCATACTCAAAATAAAATACAAGCAAACCAGTCAGGTTTGTGGTTAATGGTTTTCTAATGTTTCTGTTTGGAAGTGAGCAATGATTGTTTGTTTTTTCTAACTTTGCTGTTTTCTAAATTAAGGTGGGGTGGCTGATTTTCACACTGCAAACACAATTTAGGTTTTAAATCTGACTACTTCATCTCATAAATTCTTCGACACATAGTTAATATCCACATGTGTTCATTTTTGGTTACATTTATGGATTAAAAACCACTTCGAACAAACAGCAAAGTAAAACTGGAGAGGACTACGCAAGCTCAGCCAATCAAGCGATGCGGATGCATTTCCGGTGTTACAATTCGATTCAGACAGTACTCAGAGATCTTAAGATGCATTTACCATTGACTTGTTAGTGGTAGGTTTCTATCTATAAAGTTAGTTACCCCTTGCCTGACCAGTCAGCCCCTCCTACATGAATGCAGAAGGGTCTGAAACTGAAGAGATAGCCAACGATTTCGTCGTCCAAAGTTAGGACGATCCAATCACAAACGCCCCCCCCCCCCCCCCCTTCCCCTCCTCTCCCCTCACCTTCAACTTTTTTTCTAACCGTTTCAAAATATTCAAGATGGCGGACGTAGCTTATAGATCATTGTTTCCGGCTCTAGCTTTGGTTTTGAAGAATTAGGGACTTATCAATCAAACCGGAGCAGCAAACCGCGTTCAGAGCCTTCACATAGGTTAATGCTCCATTGAAAAAATCCTTGCGCTACATATTTACTAACAACACTATTGGTTGTCTAATCTCGAAATAAATTACGTGTACCCAGGCTTTACCCCAGCTTTAAGTCTTCAGAGACAGCTGCTGTGATTTTGGACTATACAAAAACAAACTGAATTGATTTGATCTGTCAATTTTTGTGAAATGCATCCCCTTGATTAATCCAAATAGATTAATCTATCCTGTTCTTTTTTAATTTAGCTGATAATTGATTTATTGATTTAAATAATGGTTTGAATAGCTGTGCAGCTTCTTACAGTAGTTGGTTGGTTGGTTGGTTGGTTGATTGATTAATCATTATATATTTTCCTAGGTTGCATCTTTTTAAGATGTTATGACCATATTTTCTCTTTTTGTTTCCATTTAATTTTCTACTGCTTAATCCCGTTGCGGGTGCCTTGAGCCAACCCCAGTAACTTTGGGCCTTAGGCGGGGGAACACCCTGGACAGTGGCCAATTTGTCGCAGGATTAGACAACCATTCACTCTCTCATTCACTCTCAGCGGAAATTTACTGTGATGCCCAATTAACCTTAACATGCATGGAAGTGGTAGGAAACCGAAAAAAAAAAAAAAAAAAAAAAAGTATAGGTTAACTTAATGGGAGTTAATGAAATGAACTAACTAACTTCTTGGACACACCTCCAATAACCCAGAAGACTCTACTTAAACCGTTCTTTCCTATCAACATGTCTTGTCTCAGATCTCTTGTGGTCCTTGCTAGTGAAGGTAAATTAAATTGGGTTTTTCTCCAGTACAGATGTATCATATCTTTTCAGAAGAAAATACTTCACACTGTCTCGACTCAACCACATCTAAAACAGAAAGAAGTAAATGTGGCGTATACATGCTATGATGTTATCGAGACAGTTCTGAAAGTGTAATGAGGTTCTAACTACAGTGAGCAAAACATGTGACCTGCTGGGTGTATGTTCTTAAGACGATTAAAGCACCTTTAATTAAGTCAAATCAGTTTCTCCTCTCTGCAGAGGTCTTTTGAAAATGTTTGTGTGCCTGACATTATAAATCAGGTGCTCCTTTCCCACCTGCTGCAGGACCACTCAGGCTAATTGCTCTGGCCTCTGTGTTCAGCTCTGCACCAAAGCCAGCGTCAACATTTCATAACCTGTAAATAGTCTGACCTCATTCACTACAATGACTTTAGTGACACAGCCAAAGTTAGTTATCCAAATATGAGGTAATAGTAAGCATTCAAGTAAGTATTTAATCAAATATGTTTATTTTTGTAAAGCCAAAAATCACAACAACAGTCATCTTTGAGAACTTTCCTAGATTGATTAATTTAGCAATACATCATATGGTAGAAAATGAAATGATAAGTATTCAATAAAACAATCAAACATTCAGATTCGATCAAGCATGTCAAAGCGTACGCTGTGCTAGTGAGCTCAAACCGCTTCATGCGAATCTTTGGAAAAGCAGATTTAGGCCTCTAAACCAACTCCACGCTGTGTGGCCGCAGAGGACAGAGGCATGTGGCCCTTTTGTTCCTATTAAGTTTGTCAGAAAAAAAAAACACAAAATTATTTCTACCTACTGTAAACCTGTTCACTGTCACAGCAATCAAAACAGCACAAATACAGACCCACAATGTCACTAAAGTCTACTGTCACCATAACTCTAACCTCCTGAGCCTGTGATAAATGCTTTGAACCAGGGCTCTGCAGGGTGACTTGCTCCAGATGTTAACACACATTTTATTCAAAGTATTGTAAAATTATGAAAGGCAGTGGAATTCTCACACTAATAATGTGTACAATTAATGCATTTTAATTTTTATTTAGTAAGTTAATAGAAAGGTGGTGAAATTAAATCACATTGGGCCTTTATGATGAGAGAGACTAATTCAGTCTGGAGTCCTGTTTGCACCTAGAAAAAGAATCAATGAATAATAAATAAGAATGACTGGACAATGTGGCTTTCATGCTTATTTATTGTAAGAATAAACTCAGTATTGTGGGCCCTATATGATATTGTGATATCGCAATAAATATCGTATTGTGAGGTTCTTATCGCAATAATATTGTATCGTGATTTACATATAGTTACATCCCTATCCATTAGCGCCTTGCAGAACCTGGACAAGCTAATCCAGGAGAGGGAGGTGGGGCGGGTGTCCAGGAGCACGGAGGGGTCCAGGTCCTTAACATTAGGGGCATCGATTTTATAACGTTCATATTTGTGAAAATGAGTTGGATCATTCTGGTCTAGAGCTGAAACTAACAATTATTTAATAATCGATTAGTTGGCTGATTATTCTTTCGATAAATTTATTTATTTCTTAGGACGCAAAAAAATTACTTAAACACCAGATGTTTGCCAAATTTGAGCTGAAATAATATTGTTTGAGGATGTCCTGGAGATGTAGATTGAAGGGTTGTGAAAAGTATCTAAAATCAGATAATGCTAAAACTGGTATTGAAACTAGACTTAAAATACTTAAAAAAAAACAACATTAATAAGACACAATGTTATATTTTCAGAGGAGTTTTACAATAATCCTGAGTTTGAAACCAAGATGTTAAATAAAGAAAGTATTTGTAATTTGTTGAAAATCTCAGTCTATTAATACAGATTTAACGTTAAAAGAGCATTTTTAATTATCATTCCAGTATCATATTTAGAATCAACAATTAGTATTAAAATTGACAACACTATAGGCTCATCAGGCAAGCTAGTTTTTTTACATCAAAACCCCTAAATCTACACAATTTCCATAAACTTCCTTTTAGATCTAAAGCTCAGCATGTTTGGAACCCAAAGAAACACCAGTTCACGTTTATTCGATTGCTAAATTTGTTAGCAACTATTTCAATATCGATTAATTGCAATTAATCGATTAATTTTTTGCAACCCGACTCTGAAGCGTTTTTAGCAATTGATGCATTAGATCAAACATGTGGCCTTGCTATGCTACTGTGCAAATGAACAACAAATGGAGACTGGAACTAAAAAAGAAAAACCCCACAAATTGAAAAAGCTTCTTACAGCGCAAAAGCATCTAATTTTAGCTGAAACGGCACCTACCTTCAAAACTACAGCAGTGCCATAAAACCCAAATGACTTAAGTGTCCCTTTTCCAAATGGTGCACACGCAATGAGGCTGTGAAAACCCCAGGCCAATGTGCTCACTATTATACTCTTCTTATTTATTTGGGGGGGAACATCCATTTTTATTTTACATTTGCCGGCAAATCTACACCAGACAATCACATCTCGACTGCTGCGCCCCCATATTGTCAGAAATTACACTTTCAATTTACCACCAGCAAGCTCCAATGTACAGGCTGCCTCTTTTGTCCCGAACACACAATTGAAAACACAATGACTTGGACAACAGACTGTGACTGCTGTGATTGGCAACAAGAGAGGTACTAGAGCAGAGGGGTGGGAGAAGGGAGAAAATACATGTTTGAAGTTATATCTAAAGAATGATTGTGCTATAGGTCTGCAAAAATGATTAAGGAGAATTAGTCTTAAAATGCCTTCAGTTTTCTCTTGGAACGGTTCGGAGTGTGGTGTGGTATTTTTAGGTTTGATCTGTTAGCAAGACAGACAGAAAACAGTTTCAAATTTTCCAGTGAGAGTAGCACCTGTGCTGAATTCAAGTCATTGCTAAACTCACAACAAAAAGCACTTACACAAGCATGTTGGGCCAAGCCTTTCTTTTCCCATGGTCATTCTTGACACTGCCAATAGATGCAAAAATCAAATTCTTCTCGTTTTGTACTCTCATAAAAAGATTTGATCTGTTTCTTTAAAAATTTTATTTTATGTTCTATGTTGTTGTTCTTTTTGTACAATCAAAAATGCCATGTCTATTTGCTCTTGACTCTTTATAAGTTGATAAATGCTTGGTCCTTATAAGTTCCTTGAACTTTTAATGTGAAACTACAAGCAGAATTCACTTTTTTCACTGTCAAACTGTGTGTTTGGGGACCGTTTTTGGACATTTTTGTGCAAAATCCCTCATTTTGCCGTTTTGTGTGCAAAAAATGTGACTGCTGCCAAAATGGTCAAAAAAAGTACACGCCAACGTCACATCAAGTTGACACCAAAGTCTAGCCGCCCAGGTGGACTAGAAAACAACTACTTCTGACACTGACCCTGTGGAGAAAATGGACACTCACTGTGCAATGACATCATCAGTCATTTGACTCAGTTGGATAAGCAGGTGATACAAGGTGCAAGATTTGCAGGTTCGAAATTCACGTCAATGGTTCTTTTTTCTCATTTTCAATTTTAGAATATACTCACATGAGCTTATGTGCTTATGTAAAGGAAAGGCTTTATACACATCTGCAAAGTTAATCTTGAAGTGAAAATAAAAAACAAGACCTTTGCTGCACAGCCTCAGCAGCTGTAAATCACATCGCACAAAAGAGTCGCTCCAACAAAAAAATCACATCACTTGCCAAGCTCGCAATCCATATTTCCTACTGTCAATCAATGTCTGTTCACACTGGATGTCCCACAAAAGACCTCCGGGCAACTCACACTTTTGCAAGCCTGTTTGGGGTGCAGGTGTGTCGTATGTCTCTGACTGCGCGTTTAGCCTCACTTTAAGAATTGTTATTTTGTCTGTTCTTTGATATGCATACATGTTTTTTGTTTGTTTTTAATCAAAATTCTTCAAAAAAAAAATCTATAAATAAAGTAAAACAAATAAAAATGTGTGAAGTAGGTTTAACAACACAACTTCTTGCACAATAATAGATACACAAAACTGCAGTAATATCTTGCAATTTTGTGCAACATTACCTTAAAACAGCATATCAAATTAATGCAATAATTAGCATGGATTGTATTTTAGATAACTATTTCCAAGCTCAACGCCACTGGGCCTGACTATGATCGCATCTAAAATGAGCTAGCCGCTGAGTACCTTAGGTTACACCAGGTAATCCGCCATTATAATTACCCCTACGATACGTGCAAAGTGAGAAAACATGGCACAGTCCAGCGGCTACTGTTTCTTTTATGGGCTTAATGTTGCAATTAAAGTTGTGGATATTAACTGATAGCTTGCCTGTGGCGGTGAGTCTTCCTCAGCCCTTTGTAAAACATGAAATGAGTGAGGTCAACTACACAGAGAGGTAATTGAGTTATTTAGCCCGCACGAAACATTGGAACTTCATTTGACTTGTTATAGAATTTACCGGTTTTTAATAAAATGCACTGCTTACACGTTGCCGAGGGGTGTTTAAGCAAAGAGGTATTTCGAGCAGCGGATGAGCCCAAATCTGTATTCTAAAGGGATTTATTTGTCTGGGGGTGGATTTTAATATCATATACCGTGATCAATTATTTTAGTCAGGCCTGAAGCGTGCGAGCTTGTGCATGCTTTTCTCATTATAGCACACTATTAATTACACTCAAATACGCGCTAGTTCCGGAGCGCTTATCAGTCCGTGGCCTAATCACACAGAAGCTTTTTATGTCTGCCATTGTATAGTGTATGGTATGGTGTCAGCACAAACAAGAACAAGGCTTTACCCAGACATACTAAGTGAATATACATGAGAGACACAAAGCATTTTAACAGAAAATAGGCCTTTGCATGACTTCTTATTGGTAAAAGGGATAGAACTAGATCTACTGGCTGCAGGGGAATTAGAAAGAGCTAAGCAAACATGGCTTGCATCTGACATGCTAATATCAGCACAAAGTTGTAATGTATGTGAAAAAATGCTGATGATTAATGAACTTAAAAACAGTGAGGTAGATCTTGTAGCATGACATAAAACTGGAAATATGAAATATGATCTTTGGAGACAGACTTATGAAACAGGATTAGTTAAAAAAGCATGCATAAGTTAAAGATCCATCATAAAACTTTAGCAGAACAATAAAACTTGTGTTTTTACTTTGAGTGGGCTTGGATGATCTCTTATGGTCGTAGAATTTTCCTCTGCTGGTTTCTACAGAAATGTTGTTAC